>CM076570.1:1055701379-1056067773 GCA_034641835.2 Pinus albicaulis | reverse complement strand
ATGGAATAGCAAAGCAAATAAAGGATTGAACAACAATTCTGAAATAGAACAGCAAGTCTAAAATGGAACAGCAATTGAATAACTAAGTCCCGCAGGTTGTAACCAAACTTAATCTATTAACTCAAATGCATTCTTTGCAATCAAATAACATTCTTTCACTCTAAAAGCAATTCACACAAATCACACTAATGGAACAGCAATAACTATTAATGAATTATGGAACAGTACTGATAAATCAGAAACGCGCACAACACGAACGTTTAGTATAACAGCTCTGTAACAAAACAGTAAGAACATGCAATTAACTCTTGAAAGGATTAATAACTTGATGCGGAGTCAACACACGATTCTATCTGTAAAAAACCTCAATGATTCAATCTTTAACAAAGCATGTAATATGAACTTATAAAGCATATCAAATTACCAAATAACAATGATAAACAAACCACACAAAAGTCAAGTCGTAATGGTACAGAAGCAAGTGTCCTTCGGGGCCGGGCCCTTAGCCTCCAAGGATACACCGCTTTAAGTTAATCCAGACGCAGAGATGAAATAATCACCAAGCTTTTATTAATGCATCGGTCAAAAATACATTGAACCAGTTCTCAACGAGACTCAATAATCAAAGTTGATGTTTTACAGAAAATTACATAAAAGCGTATCCTATCTATCAAGCTAACAGTGTTGTCCCTTTATATAAAGGTGATGGCGGAGATGTCCAAGTAACATGATAAATAAAGCAGCGATCCCTCAGGATCGAAGATCCTGAGGGATTCGCCAAACTGTTAATTCTTCATCCTTTCCTTTCTTTGGCGCCGAGCTGGTGTCTTCTCCTTCTTTTCCGAGCCGATTTGCTGTAATCTATTTAGCCTTGTTTGCATTCGGTTCTCGTTCAGAGGGACAGCAGTTATCTCGACTTTGTCCTTTCCTTTGGAACGGAAATTCCTCGTTTTCTCCTTTTCCTGTACAGAAAATAACCATTATCAGTGGCTAAGTCTTGCATATCAATTCTCACATGTTTTGTTATGGTTCCTTATTACTTTCCAAATTCATGATACAAAAAGGTTCACAAATTCTATTAAAAAGCCACTGAAATAGTCATCAAAAGCATACCGTGGAAACGCACGCAACACAAATGTTAATATAACAGCTCTGCAACATAACAGTAAGGATATGCGATTAACTCTTGAAAGGAAGAATAACGCAATGCGGAGTTAACACAAGTCTAGTTGTAGAAACTTCAATGATTCAAACTGGAACAGAGCATGTAATATGAACTCGTAAATCATATCAAACAATCGAATAGCAATAATAAACAAACCACACAGAAACGAAGCTGTAATGGTACAGAAGCAAGTGTCCTTCGGGGCCGGGCCCTTAGCCTCCAAGGATGCACCGCTTTAGGTTAACGCAGACGCGAAGATGGAATAATCACCAGGATTTCATTAATACATTGATCAAAAATACATCGAACCAGTTCTCAACAAAGCTTAATAACCAAATCTGATGTTTTACAGAAGATTACATAAAACGTATCTTATCTCGCCATTCTCTCCTAAACTAACAGTGCTGTCTCTTTTTATAAGGACGATGGCGGAGATGTCCAAGCAACTAGATAAAATAAAGCAGCGATCCCTCAGGATCTTCGATCCTGAGGGATTCGCCAAACAGTTAACTCTTCATCCTGTCTTTGCTATTGCGCTGAGCTGGTGTCCTCTCCTTCTTGCCGGAGCCGATTCACCTTGATCTTGTTTCCCTATGTTTGCTTTCGGTTCTCATCCAGAGGGACAACAGTTATCTCCACTTCGTTCTTATCTTTAGAGCGGCAACTCTTCGTTTTCTTCTTTCCCTGTATAGAAAATAACCATTATCAGTGGCTAAGTTATACACATCGATTCTCACATGTTTTGTGATAGTTTCTTATGACTTTCCAAATCCATGATACAAAAGTTTCACAAATTGTATTAAAAAGTCATTAAAGTAATCAGCAAAATCATACCTTTTCAGTACTCCACACACCCCCCTGCTTACCTTGTTTCATGTCCTCATGAAGACATTGTAGTTGACATGTAATGCAGTGAGAGAGTATGCTGGAGAAGGAGTTTCATGCGGAGGCCTACAACCATGTTGAGTGATTAAATAATCAAAGAACTGACCTGCTTGCCCCTCAGGCATATCATACAGGGCCTGGTATCCATGTGCAGGATGCCAACTAATTGGAGCGCGAAATCTACACCCTAACCAAGATGACCCTGCTTTCAGAAGGCTCTGGCCATAGAAATTCAAACGGTCAGCGGCTAACTCAAAGTTCTCATATTTAAATGATTCTCTGAGCTGGATGTGTGGATCAGAGATTCGATATCGAAATTTGGCTGCATTAATGGCCAAGTCTTTGATGGAAAAGAAATACTCTAAACCTTCTTGAATGAGTGCCTCATGCATAGGCCCTAATGTTACAATGACACCTGGAGTCCTTATGTGGTTTACATGAGCTGTCCATAACCGTACTGGGTTCCTAGGCTCAGCCCTAACTCTTAAATCTAGACCATTTTCTTGACTCTGGAAGGTATCATAGGCTTTCAGCCACTTAATCTGATTAGCCCCGAATGAAATGAATGCTTGGAATTGAATATCACCAATGGAGGGACCAGGGTTCAATTCAGCCTCCTGACTTAGCACAAGGTCATGTAAATAAAGTTCACACAACAATCTCCGGACTTTCACTCCACAATGTTTACAACAGTCGATAAAATCATTGACATTGTTGATCTGTATAGGGGTGCCTGCCTTAACAGCTTTTATTTGTAATTGTAAATATCGTTCTAATAGAAACAGAGCATAGTTTTTAGCAGGAGCCCTACATGCTAAAACATTATTATATAAAGAAAACAAGTCATTCATCTGTTTGATAGTAGTATCTAGTTTATAAGTTACCTGTGTGACTTCCTCTTGTTCCTTCATCCATCCTTCAAAAACCTGTCTTTTAGACTGACTGACATCCCTTAGTTGCTGCTGCAACTCTTCATATTTCTCTAGCGGAACCGTTTGCTCTTTAAGTTGCTCCATTTCTTGCCGTGCTTGTTTCACCATCTTGTGCAAGGTTTTTGTCTTTGGATCTTTCCTCCATGCATCAGTGGAGGCCGGGAGTTTTACCTGAACCTTTTTGTTACGCTGTTTGGAGTTCAGGACCCTGGTTACCCCTGAGGGTGGTGCCTCCGTCTGAATTTGCTTATCATCCTTTTCTGTCTTAATCGGAACGGCAGCTGGATCCTCAGAGTCTTGGAAAACAGGCTGTTTGTTGGCCCTCTTTTTCCTCTTTACCTTCTGGTTCTTTTTCAAAATCCTAATTTGTTGCCTGAGCTGGGTTATCATGTTTAACAGTTTAGTCCGTTCCTTCCTCAACTTCTTGATTTCCATTGATTCCTTTGAAGGAACGGCAGTCTGTCGATGGTGGACTGGATCATGACCAGTTGCTAACTCTTCCTCCTGGGGTTCTTCCTCACTGCTCTGCTCCGGTTGTTCTGGTGTATGCACCTCAACTGGTTCTGATTCTTCCTCCTGGGGTTCTTCCTCTAGACTTTCCTCTTGTGACATGGGAACAGATTGTTCCCGTTCAGTATTTTCTTCTTCTTCATCATGCATGGGCATGTTCTCTTCTTGAAATTGGTCGTGGGGATTCTCTGAGCTAGAAGGTTGACCGTATTTACTCATATTGGCTAGGATGGCGGCCAAGTCATCTTCTCTTAGTAGGTCTTGTAATGGACTATTCTCCTGTTGTCCCCTTTCTTCCTCCTGTTCAGTTTCTGCTTCTTTTTCTGTTCCCGAAGGTTCGGGTACTTCTTCTTCGGGTTGCTCATCTTCAATTATTACTGGTTGGCTGGTGCTTCCCTGAAGCTGTTCCATCCTTCCCCTTATTCGAGCCAACCGGGCTGACTTTCTGGGTTTATTTATGCTTCCTCTCATCTGAGCTAACCGAGCTGATTTCCTGGGTTCCTCTGGTTGCTCGGGTGAATCAACGACATGCTTTCGCTTTGCCGATTCTTGGTGTGTCTCTGGTTGTTGTGATGTACTAGCAACATCTTCTCTGCGTTTTGTCGGTTGTTCTGGTGGGTTTACAGAATGTCTACGTTTCGGGGATGGTTCTGTCGATCCCCCTTCAATCATTGCAATGAGCTCTTCCCAGCTGCTCTGCTGCTGGGTAAGACTATAACTAACAACAAGTCGAATCAACCCGTGGTGACTAACAATTGCCTCTACGTGCTGTGCCCTTTTCATACTTTGTGCAGCATCATGCAATAACGAGTTTAAGAGTGCCGGTAAATTCACAGAGCATTTCCGTTTTAGAACAGCTAAAAGTTTAAGGTGTCGTGGTCTTACCACGTCTTTTCTTCCTTCGCAAGTAATGTAGCTCTGTACTATTCTTGCTAGCTCTGTCCAGGGTTCGCCTAGGGTCGCTGGCAGAATTCCCTTCCCTTTGATTGTCAAATGCTGGCCTTCATCCTGGAAGATGTCGATGACCTTCTGTAATCGTTCTTTCTTGAATGTCCATACCGGTCCAATAGCCGGTAGTCCTGAGACTTCTGCAATTATGGCATCAGTGACCGCTATTCGTTTTCCTCTTACCATGGAGTAGTCATCTTGTAAATTCTGCAAGAACTCCATTGCTACTGTCTCATTACCCTCTTGTAAGCGATTGAAATAGTTTAACCATCCTGCTCTTTCTAGGATTTCTCGGGCAGCAGCAGAGATCGTTAGCTGTTGAGGCTCGCTACGAATTGCCTTTCCCCCCATGATTTCGCTGTGATTTCTAAATGGAACAGCAAAAAAACGTTTTCGGTTTGAAACACAGAGAGCAAGGTTTCGCAAAAGAAAACACAGAGTATGCAATAGTGCAGCAAAAACAACTTGTGCGAAAAAAAAAAAAAAAAAATATGCCATGCCGTGAAACCATGCCAAATCGTCGTGAACCAGATTTTCCGAATGATGAATTGACACGTAATACAGGGAATGATGAGGTTAACCTCCCCCCCCCTCAGTGTGATAGGTTGTCCCAGCCGGCAAATAATGGAGCGGCACCCAGTCTGTAATCAAGTCAGAAAGGAACAGCATGTGAATTTATGCCATGTTGAGAGAGGACAACAGATTACCGAAATCGAGGTGGAGGATGGATCGCGTGTTATGATTTGAGGCTGCTGTGTTATGATTTGAGGCTGATGGATAGGCATGTATCGTACTCGCCAATCTTAAGCGGTCATGGTCACCTCCGTTGCCATGATTGGTAATGATAAATATTCATGCGGTGTATAAATCAGGAAATAACATATAATTAGTGCCTAGGATATGAAAACAAAAGAGTGTTAATATCTTACATATTGGTGTAAGCAAGGTGACTTCGATACCATTAACATTACTCTGCTGCCAACAGGTGTCCATAACCTTGGCAGAGTTGTTTTTCACCCCCAGAACCATGATCTTGTGTGTATACTTAGGACTGTTATTATGTCAAAATGTAGACCATTATGCTGGCTTGGTGACCAGTTAACCATAATGCCATTCACGAGGAAAGAGCGAAACGTGGGCAGGCCGGCTCTTAATGAGACCTCCTGTTCCAAGGTTTGTTTATTTTGATACACCTTTTGGACCATATCCCTGGTGTGGTGGCCAGAATGGGAATGCCACTTCACTTCCATCCTCATGATCATGGTAGGCTGGCTCTCGATGAGACCCCCTATCCTGCATTTGACATTTGACATGATTTTTCTTTTTCCTTATTTATACACAAAGGGTGGTTCAGCACTCCTTAAGAGTAGGAATGGTGGAAGAAGTCTTATTATCTCAATAGGAAGATATAAACTCTTTTCTCTTATTCCCAAGTACTAATAAAAAGATTTTTAAGGGAATCAGCATGATAAAGATAACCAATCAGGGCAAAATTAGTAAAACCATGTCACAAAAGGTAAGAAATAAGTATGTCCTTCCATCTGTCCTCTTATTAATGCAGAGCCTTATAGATATAGTGATTTATGATTTGCAGATTTTCGGTATGCTGTGTTTTTATATTTCATCGCACAAATACATAGCTGAAGCTTGAAGACTAGAAAGAAGACGGGAAAAAGCATCCTTCATTTAAATCAGCAAAGAGATCAAAAGTATGCAGATGGTGTTCCATTGAAAAAGCAACAACGATGGATAATAGAAAAAGGAACAAAACTACAAATGCCGTTCCTTTTGGGAAAAGGAACGGCAATCATACTAAACACTCAATATGCCATTCCGTTGAAAAAGTCAACACAGAAATAAAAGAACGCTGTTTCTTTGAAAGAAAAGGAACAATGGTAACCAAAAAGGAACAGCGATAGACGTAACAATATCGTTCTTCTGAAAAAGGAACAGCAGAGATCCGAATGCTGTTCCTTTAGAAAAGGAACAACAGAACAAGCAAAACCAAAATAAAAAAACATACATATGCTATTAGAAGAGCAAAAATCAAACTTTGTGGAAGAAAAAGGAACAGCAAAATGACAAGAATTTATTCAAATCAAACTTATGTACAAGAATCACTCAAAAACAAAAAACTTTATGTACAATTTGCAAAAAGAAATAGACCCTTAATGAATTACAGGTGAGGAAGATTTCTCTTCTTCTCCTAAGATCTCCAGATCAGTATCTCGGCGTATCTGCTGGCAGAAGGATTCCCTAGTAAGTGGTTTACGGTAGAGACGGACTCGGTGGCCATTTACCTTGAATGCATATCCAGAACCGTCAATAGTGATTAGAGTAAGAGTTCCGTTGTCATGTACCTTCTGGATTTCGTATGGTCCCAACCATCGAGTCTGAAGTTTTCCAGGGAAGTCCTGAAACCGAGAATCGTATAACAGAGCTCAGTCTCCCTCGTGGAAGACTTTGTTCTTAATGAGCGCATCATGCCATTTGGCTCGCTGCTGTTGAATTAATGCTGTATTTTGTAGTGCAGAGAGCCGAATTTCGTCTAATTCATTGATCTGCTGTAGTCGATTGAGTTGTGCCTCCGTTAAGTCTAGGCCAACTTCCTGTGTTGTACGCAGTGTTTGGATTTCAAATTCTATGGGAAAAATAGGTTGTTTTCCAAACACTAGTTGATAAGGTGAGTAACCAGTGGTGCTCCTCCATGTGGTTCGATAGGCCCAGAGTGCTTCAGGTAGTCGGGTAGCCCAGTCACGCCTATGTGATGCAATAGTTTTCGTTAGGAGTGATTCTATTATCTTATTGCTACTTTCTACCTGCCCATTCGCCTGTGGGTGATATGGAGTAGTGATCTTATGCTGGACATGATAATTGTTAAGTGTTGCAGCTAATTTATGCTCAACAAATTGTGGTCCTCCATCTGTAATTATTTCCCTAGGAAGGCCATAACGGACAAATAAAAGAAACAGGAACTGTATGACAGAGTCCTCTGTGGCTCTTGGTAATGCTTCTGCCTCAACCCATTTGGTGACATATTCTGTTGCCACCAAAATATATGTTTTCTGATTTGATGAAGGGTTGATGGGTCCAACGAAATCCAGAGCCCACCGTTCGAATGGTTCGATGACTAACTGTGGTTTCAGAGGCATTTCATCAGCTTGACCAGGTCGTCCTGCTCGCTGGCAACTGTCACAGGCTTGGACGAACTTCTTTGCATCCTTAAAGATCGTAGGCCAGTAATATCCCGTCTGCAATACTTTATGTCCAGTCCTACGCTCAGCGAAGTGCCCCCCACATGGTCCATCGTGACAGGCTTTTAGGATGTCAAAGATTTCATCCTCTCTAACACATCGCCTGATATGCATGTCTGCTCCTGTGTGAAACAAATAACCTCCAATCCACGAAAATGGAGAACTTTTCTGAATAATCTGCTTACGCTCATTAGGAGTTAAATGTTTTGGTAATTTACCTACTGCAAGGTAATTGGCAACATCAGCATACCAGGGTGTTTGAACAGCAACAGCAAACAGGTGTTCATCCAGAAATTGATCTTCCACTGCTGCCGCATCGCTTGATTTTGGTATCCTTGAAAGAAAATCGGCTACAGGGTTTTCTTTGCCCGGGCGGTCCTTGATTGTGATATCGAATTCCTGTAATAAGATTAACCATCGAGTTACTCTGGCATTTGTGACAGGCTTATTTGCTAAATATTTTATGGCAGAATGATCTGTATACAAGATAACAGGGTAGCCTGTGATATAATGTCTAAATTTATTGACAGCATGTATTATAGCTAGAAATTCTTTTTCAGTAACAGTGTAATTCAATTCAGCAGGGGATAAATTTTTGCTGATGTAATATATAGCATATGGTTTTTTATCCTCTTCCTGCCCAAGGACTGCACCAATGGCTGTATCTGAGGCATCAGATGATATCTGGAATAGTAGGTCCCAGTTTGGTCCTCGAAGGACTGGGGCTGTGGATACAAGCTTCTTTAGATCCTCGAAAGCATGGTCACATTTGTCTGTCCAAAGAAAATCAACGTTACCAGTCAGTGCATATAAAGGAGCAGCAATGTGCGAATAATGCTCTATAAATCGTCTATAATAACCCGAAAATCCAAGAAAACTGCGTACCTCCGTTTGAGTAGTAGGAGTGGGAATAAGCAAAAGTATTTGGATTTTGGCCGGGTCTACCTGAATGCCGGCTGCTGAGACATAGTGTCCTAGGATAAGTCCTTCAGTCATCATCAAAAAACATTTTTCATTGCTTAAGCAAAGCCTAGCAACAATGCAGCGTTGTAGGACTTTCTCTAGGGTGTCTAGAGCTGGATCGAAGTCATCTCCGTATGGTGTAAAGTCATCCATGTAAACTTCAAGTCCATCATTGATTAAATCTGCAAAAATACTAAGGATAGCCCTCTGAAATGTGGCAGGAGCATTACATAAGCCAAAAGGTAAAACTCGAGAGGCAAATGTTCCCCAGGGGCAAGTAAAGGTAGTTTTATCCTGGTCTTCAGGGGCAATCTGAATCTGATTGTATCCACTGAAGCCATCCAGGGAAGAAAAGAACTTCTTCCCCGCTAAAGTGTCCAATACTTGATCTATGAAAGGAAGAGGAAAATGATCTTTTTGTGTTGCCTTGTTAAGTTCCCTATAATCCACACAAATTCTCCATTTCCCATTCTTTTTTGGTACCACCACAAGTGGAGAGACCCATTTACTGTCAGAGATAGGGTAGATAAAATTCACATCTAAAAGTTTCTGACGTTCAGTTTTTACAACATCTTTTAGATGGGGATTAAGTCTCCTTTGCGGCTGACGCACAGGTCTGGCATCTTTTTCTATGTAAATGTGGTGGGTACATAACTGGGGATCGATTCCTTTCATATCAGGGTAGTCCCATGCAAATGCTTCTTGATATTTTTTTAACAGATGGATGAGCTTTGTTTCTTATTCCGGTGTGAGATTAGCATTGATGTTTAAAGTTTTCCCCGGTGCAATTTCCACAGTTTTACTATTTGCAACAGAAGTGACAGGTATTATTTGATCATGAATATCTTTCAGGGGATCTTCTTCTAATTCATTATCAAATGTTGCTTTTATCATGTGACATTGTGTGCGAGGTTCAGTTTGAGTAATGAAATTATTAATGGCATCGTCTTCTGTTTGATCTTTGAAATCAAGTGCCTCTTGTATAGTTAATGGAGATCTAATGTTATCAGTAAGATATGATACAGGGTGCTTATTCGTTTTAATCATTGTGACACTTGGCTGTGCTGGAGGATATAGAACTAAATTTTTGCTATTTGGTCCTCTGGTTATGGTCATATTTCCTTGCCGACAGCCAATGTAGGCATCGGCAGTAGCGAGCCAAGGTCTACCTAAAATTAGCGGGTGTCCATCAAGTCGGGTTTTTGGATTAATTATCAGGAAATCGGTTGGATACTCCCAGGATTCTACAGAGACCATGACATCATGCAGAGTGCCCTCTGGTCTAACCACAGATCGGTCAGCCAATTCTAACAGAGTAGAGGTGGGTTCTACAGATGTAATGCCGAGCTTTTGGCAAGTTGTGGTTGTTAAAATATTAATTGCAGCCCCTAAATCAACTAAGGCATTAGGCAGGGTCTGGCCATAAATTTGAACAGTTATAATTGGGTTCCCCGGGTCTTCATATTTAAGGGGTGTTTCTCTTCCCGACAATAGGTCAGATAAGGTGCCGACTACTTGGACTCTTGGATTGTTTGTTATATTCCTCCTCGGTTTCTTTATGCACAATTCTTTTATGGTTTTGGCGTATATGGGAATGTCTTGAATGGCTTGGAGGAATGGAATTTTTATGTACAGGTTTTGTAATTCTCCCAGAATGTCAAAGTCAGGATATTGTATGGATCGAGGTATGGCTAATCGTTCTGGGAACGGAGGAGAGGATGTGGTTGCTTGGTTATGAGTTTGTTGCTTATTTACATCCTCTTGTTGTGACCGATGTTCTCTGGGTAACTGATCTTCAATATGAACTGTTTTATCTCCCTCAGTTTCAATTATACGCCCAGATCTTAACTGAAGGTCATTGCACTCCCTTAAGTCAGGTCCTGGTTCTGGTGATTCTATGATTTGAATAGATTGGACCTGCCTGTTGTTTGGATTGGGATCGGGTTGGGCTGGGAGTTGCGGCCTCAAGTTAGACTGGGGAGTTTGTTGTAAAGCTGGCAAAGTAGGTTGAGGGAGCGGAATCGTTCCGGCTGGGTGGTACATCGGTCTTTGCCAGCTTGTCTGCCAGGGTGAACTTTGTGAAGTAGAGGGGGTCCATTGTGAAGGATATGGGCCATTTTGCCAATATGGTGGAGTGTAAGGGAAATTTGGCCAACCAGTTTGGCTTGTTTGATTCAGCCATGGATTTGGAGAAGGAAATGATTGTGGTGACCAGTTAGTAAATGGGGTTTGAGATTGATTTTGCCACATACCATATTGTTGAGCATTATACTGTGGGTTTTGAAAGAAAGAGGTTGGGTCCGGAAACATACCAGGTTGTCTTGGCTGCCACGGGCGGCGCTGGTTGATTGAATTCACCGATTCTGGTTCTTCTTCTGCTTCCTTATATATTGCTTTCAATCCAGGAAGTGAGGGGCAGCTCTCCGTAAGGTGATCTTTTGTACAGATGGCGCATGTTTGGACTTTATCTAATGGACACTCCTTGTGGCTGTGTTTTTTTCTGCATCGGGGGCAGAAGATTGCCATATTCTGTTCTGCCTCCAGCTGCTTCTGTTTAGCCTGCACAATATCAAGTCGTGTAGTTAGTGTCCCCATAATATCAGTTTTAAAATTTTCTAATAAATTTCCAATTTCTGCACGTGTTACTCCTTCTGCTGATACTTTGTTATCTCTTGCAAACCGATCATATTCCGTCGGTTTTATTCTTGTGCTGCCTCTCGAACTCCTGATACATAAATCAACAATGTCAGCAAAACTCTCTTGATAAATATCCCCTTTGCCCATAATGTTTAATGTTTCAATCCATTGTTCCTTCATACCCCTCATTAATGCAGTTTTTAACACATTATCAGGTAAAGGTAGCGATGCATAAGGAGATCTTTGTAGATTATACTGAAAACG
Organism: Pinus albicaulis; assembly: GCA_034641835.2. NCBI lineage: Eukaryota > Viridiplantae > Streptophyta > Pinopsida > Pinales > Pinaceae > Pinus > Pinus albicaulis. The sequence goes on along the minus strand of CM076570.1, from coordinate 1,056,056,215 downwards.
TTCCACATACTCCTCTAATGTTTCATTTGGTCTGGCTGTCATTTGAAATATTTCGTCTTTTAATTCTCTAGACCTACAATAATCCTGGTATTTCTTTAAGAAGGATTCTTTCATTTGATCCCAATTGTTGATAACCCCACCACCTAGCCCCACAAACCATCTTAAAGCAGCCCCTTTTAATGTAGAGGGGAATAATTTCAATTTTTGGGGATCGGTGGTGTAATCGTACCCCCGACATAACACATCGAATTCGAATAGGAATGCATCCGGATCTTCCGATGTGAGTCCGTGAAATGTAGGGATATGCTGAAGAGGGATAGCTTTCATGGGTGCATTTGCTGCATAATCCACTATAGGATATTGTAATGTAGAGGTTTGAGTGTTTGGCTGGTTTTGAGCGTTTGGTTGGTTTTGAGCCATGGGATCGAATATATGCCAGTAACCTTCTGGGATATCTAGGAGGGTATTCCTAGGTTGGTTGGGAATGGTTTTGACAGGGATCTTTTTAATAGCGCTTCCTTTATCCGGAATAATGGGAATACCAGGTGTTTGAGGAGATTGAATCTCTTCAACAATGACTTTCACGGCACTCCCCTTATCTGTGCTATCTAATGGCTGATTTGTTTCAAGAGGAGATTTTGGTTCCTCGGTTTCCCCTGTTTCTCCTTCTCCTTCACAAAAGTTGCTAGAGGTCCCTTCCTGCAATAATTCTGGAGTGGAATTTTCAACTTCTTGAAAGTCCTGCTCCTCAGTTTGACTATGCACCTCAGCACAGGCTACAGATGGTGATCCTGTGGCCTGAAGGGAACTAGTAGGCGGTTTGGAAGTGTTTTTCTTGAAGCCTACCGATGTCTGAGACTCTGTTTTCTTATAGATTTCGTCTATGAAGGTCGTTCGGCCAAGGGTCACCGGCCCCTTAGCTTTTTCAGGTTTGGATGGGGGTTTTATATTCTTTTCTAGTCTTTTCTGCTTAGTCATGCACTCAAAAATAAACTACGAACTTCTATTCAAACAAGCAACAACAAATCTGTTAGGAAAGCGGATAATGAGCAGGTCTTTTACATGCTCTGCACGTAGGTTCTTACCTTCCGTTTTTAGGATCGAACTCCTCCCTAGCAGGCTTGTACACTACTCTGAAAAAAAGACAAATGGCTACACTCTTTCCCCGGCAACAGCGCCAAAATGTAGAGCTATAAAAAGGGTCTCTTTCACCTCTAATCACCTCACATTAATATGTCAACCCGAGAGCGTTTTGTCATTACAAAGAGTGACTCAATCCGAGGCTCATTCGTCAGAGTAATGCTAGTAGTACAGTGCTTAAGAAATACAAGAGTAAACAGATGCTTAACTGAAATCAAATTACTTTAAAGAAATAAATCACACACTCAGGAAACTCAATAACTCATCATTCAAGGGTTCGGTAATAATAAACCATCCCTTCAGAAACTGATGGAAAAAGAACTAAAGCATAGATCACAAGCCTGGGAGCTAAACAGTGACTGATACTGCTCACTACAGTCTTAGATCATCTCTCACAACAAACCATCAAATGCAGATAAATAGATCAACAAAGGAAATAAAGGATTAAACCACAATTCTGAAATGGAACAGCAACTCTAAAATGGAACAGCAAGTGAATACTAAGTCCTGCGGGTTATAATCAAACTCAATCTATACACTCTTTGCAATCAAGGAACATTCTATCATTCTAAAGGCGAATTACACAAATCATATTAATGGAACAGCAATAACGATTAATGAATTATGGGACAATACTGATTCAGTGGAAACGCACGCAACACAAATGTTAATATAACAGCTCTGCAACATAACAGTAAGGATATGCGATTAACTCTTGAAAGGAAGAATAACGCAATGCGGAGTTAACACAAGTCTAGTTGTAGAAACTTCAATGATTCAAACTGGAACAGAGCATGTAATATGAACTCGTAAATCATATCAAACAATCGAATAGCAATAATAAACAAACCACACAGAAACGAAGCTGTAATGGTACAGAAGCAAGTGTCCTTCGGGGCCGGGCCCTTAGCCTCCAAGGATGCACCGCTTTAGGTTAACGCAGACGCGAAGATGGAATAATCACCAGGATTTCATTAATACATTGATCAAAAATACATCGAACCAGTTCTCAACAAAGCTTAATAACCAAATCTGATGTTTTACAGAAGATTACATAAAACGTATCTTATCTCGCCATTCTCTCCTAAACTAACAGTGCTGTCTCTTTTTATAAGGACGATGGCGGAGATGTCCAAGCAACTAGATAAAATAAAGCAGCGATCCCTCAGGATCTTCGATCCTGAGGGATTCGCCAAACAGTTAACTCTTCATCCTGTCTTTGCTATTGCGCTGAGCTGGTGTCCTCTCCTTCTTGCCGGAGCCGATTCACCTTGATCTTGTTTCCCTATGTTTGCTTTCGGTTCTCATCCAGAGGGACAACAGTTATCTCCACTTCGTTCTTATCTTTAGAGCGGCAACTCTTCGTTTTCTTCTTTCCCTGTATAGAAAATAACCATTATCAGTGGCTAAGTTATACACATCGATTCTCACATGTTTTGTGATAGTTTCTTATGACTTTCCAAATCCATGATACAAAAGTTTCACAAATTGTATTAAAAAGTCATTAAAGTAATCAGCAAAATCATACCTTTTCGCACCTGCGCATCTATTTTCTCACATGATTTTAGAAACACCGCGCAGAGATGTAAGGAACCCGGCATTGTATAGGAACAAGGACGCACCTGTGGTGTGTTAGGAGAAAACGATTTCCAAATGCCTATGTTTTGTGTGGTTTTTTGTTCATAATTTTTTATTTGGTTTAACCCCGTGTCATATGTGATTTTAGGTGGCCTAGTGCATTTAAGGGTGACCCAGGAGGTTTCGCCGTTGTTTTTAATGAGGTGTGTCACTGCACCTTATGTAAAGTACTGGTGCTCTACAGAAATACAACGCACCAAGTGGGTGTGTATGGAGCGCCCGTGTCCGTGCAGCGAATTTTTAACCACACCGATGTCAGCCGAATGCACCAACAGCATTTTAAGGTGATAAGAGCACCAGACGAAATACATCTACAAAAACCTCTGCCTGCCAACCTCCTCTAGGAACCTCCACTAAAAATGGATTTCTGAGGTATTTTTATAAGCGGTTCCTCAAAAACATCTGCTAGAGGTTCTTTTCCTTGTAGTGATCAAAGGTGGTCAAACAAGACCTAGTTTTATGGAGATCCCTAGGAAATAGGTCAAATTTATTATTTTATGTGATTTTCTAGATTTTGAGGGAATAGATGGATGAGCTCAACCTGATTAGAGAGGATAAGGTTAGCCATGGCTATAGGAGACATTTTATATGAGTTCATTTGATATTTCATCTATTTAAGCCTAAGACATTGAAGGCATTCATATGTAGAATTTGTGTAACTTAACTTTGATATTTCTGAAACTTTTGGAGAGTTAATTGAAATACCTTCTCCATTTCATTTGTTGTTGTTATATGGTGAATTATTAACTGAATTTTTAGTAGCTGAAAGCACTTACAGCATACGAGGAAAGGGTGGAGGGCCCCCACACCGAGCTAAGTGCACTTTCTAGTTATTTTAAGTTGCAATTTCTGAGCTAGTTTGTTTTATGCTTAATTTGTTAATTAAATATATGCTGATTTTTTATGAGTGATGATGAATCTAATTATAATTTCTATTCTGGATATGAAGGGACAATCCAATTTTTATGTTAAACATTCCTTCTATCTAGTTAAGAGCTAGAGCTAGTATTCATCTTTCCTACCTTTTAATGATTTTCTGAATTCCTGTTTTCTAACAATAGTATTAATGATGAATGAATCTATAATTAAGGAAAACCATGATATACTTAGTTAAGAGCCTCTTTAGTTATTATTTCATGCTTCTTGATATATTTATCATTAGTGGTTTTGGTTTCAGATTCATGAATTATTTTTGTAAGAGAAGGACAAATAAGTTCTCCTAAGTTAGGAGCTTGTTCTACTGCAATTACATAATTGAATTTAGAAATTATTTAGTTCAAATTTATATTTGTAATATGCATTTCATTTATTATTATTAATTCATCTTCTGACTTGACCATAGCTGAAACCCATATATCTTGCAGATGATTCTAAGTCCTACAAGCCCAGATTGATAATAAATACCTGTGTTAGTTTACCGAGTAAAGAACCCAACATTTTTTGCATTGTTTCCAAGGAAGCATACTTCAAATGGTCAATTAGGAAGATAAAAAAATATTTGAACATCAAAAATAACAAAAAAATAGTTTTTATTTTAAGTTATGTTTCTATATGCCTAGAGATAGAGATCAAAAGGGTAGATTCATGAAATAAAACCCCCCAAAAAATCATCCATCCACATGACTAACAACAATAGTTGCTAGAATACCTACTATAGAAGAGTTAGAGGAAAAACAGAGATCAGGACAAAGATTAACTCTAGTTGAAAGATAGATCTTGTTAGCCTTGGAGGTAAAAATAAAGTAATCACCAAACGAAACTCCTTCCTTAGGGAATCAAAAGGAAACAAGAAAACTAGTGGTTGAACAATTAGAGCAACATGTCCTTGAAAAAATCAAAGTGGTTGAAGAAACACTAAATCAAACTCATATTGAAACACTGAAAATCCTTGAACAAGAAATGGCTGAAGAAGAAGAAGGATCCAATATGCCACTTATAACTCCTGAAAATAAAATTGAATATGAGAGAAAACAAAGGGAATGGAGAAGAAAAAGGGAGGAAGAAATGAAACTTGAGGAAGAAAGAAAGAGAGAGGAAGATAAGAGAATAGAAGAACTAAAAAATATAGAAGAATATGCAAGAAGAGAAAATCAAAACATAAGACTACATGATAATGAAAAAGAAAATAACAATGATCAGGAAGCTACTTTTGGCTTTCCAATATTAGATGCAAGAGAAATATTAGCATAAGAAGTGAAAATGAAAATCATTCCACCTTCTGTATTGCCTAAATTTTATGGAATGTCAAAAGAAGATCCCGATTCATTGATGTTCGAGTTTGATATCTTATGTAGAACTTATGGATACATGAATGATACACACAAGCTTAGATTGTTTCATGGTACTCTGAATGCAACAACATTAAAATGATTTATGGGTTTAGGAGAACATACATAGCTTCTCTGGATGACATGAAGAATTTTTTTCTTAAAAAATATTAAGCTTATTACAGGGCTATAGACTCAAAAGAAGCCATTTTTAGAATGAAACAACAAGAAAATTAAAATTTGGAGGAATATTTAGAAATATTTCTTTATAATTTGCAGAAATCCAAAAAAAATTCTCTAAATCCCAATACCATCCATACAATATTTCTTAATAGTATCAGAGATGTATATTTAGATATCCTTAATATGATGTGAAAAGGAGATATCTCCAATCTACCATTTGAATAAATGGTTGAACTTTGTGAGAAGTACTCTAGGGGAAGAGCGAAGAGTGGAAAGAGAGATATTACATCAAGAGCTTCTAAATCTGTAGCAAGTGCAGTAACAAGACCAGAAATAGGAAGTTTAATAGAAAATATCAAAACGGATCTCTTAAGCACTTTGGGAACACAAGTAGATGTCTTAAAAGCCAAGAAGAAGAAATAATAACAATATGAAATCTTTGCAATCTTTTGTCCAATGTGTACGCAAAAACATCCACTTAGGGAATGTCCTTTACAAGGTATAAAAGTGTGTGAACTTTGCACAAAAAATCATGTAACAAAAAGTTGTCCTAAATTAAAAGAGTTGCAAATGGAAGAAGTGTAAGGGGTAGATTCTCTCTACTATATGGCACCAAGGAGAACTTGGCAACCAAGGATGCCTCAACAGTTCACTAAAAAAACCCCTATAATTTTCAATATCCTCAAATTCCATGGAACACTCCAATGCCATGGTAGGCTTGGCATCCACAACGATATCAAAACCAACCTGCACAAGTTTGGAGGGGATATGGTTATGGAAACCAACCACCTCAGCATACGTACCCTCAACAGTATCAATATCAACAACCATACCCTCCATACCAACAATTCCAGCAACATTAACCAATTCCATTTCCACCCCAAAATCAACCAATGTTAACTCAACCTCAACAGTTCCAGATGCCTACTAACCAACCACCTCCTAGACCAACACAATTGCCTGCTCATCCAGTAGCTAATCCAAGTAACAAAGTGGATAGACCAGCATACAATGTGGAAGAGGCAAAATTTTATCCTACCTATTCTATTCTTCCCATACAAGATGTCCACTTAAGGTCTAGGAAGGTGTTACATAAAGATTCTCCTCCGATAATAGAAGAAAAAACTGAACAAGGAGAACAAAGTCAACAATATCAACCAGATAAAAAAAATCAGAAGGGTAAATATATTATGAATCAGACTCCACCATATCTAGAGATGTTAGTACAACAAAAAATCCCAATATCTCTACTTGAATTTGATATTCTGGATGAATTAAAGAACACATATGTCAAAATTCCTTTATTAAAAGCAATTAAAGATATTCCAATATATGAAAAAACAATAAAGGAATTATGCATCAAAAATATTGATAGAAGAAAAAGAGATCCACCTACAATCTAGGTAATTGGAAGTTTAGCTAGTCTCATGTCTACAAATACAACCATTGAAAAATATTTTGATCCAAGGATTCCTATGGTTACCATTTCGATCAACAAATTTTCAGTCCCAAACACGTTAATAGACTTGGGAGCAGCTATAAATGTTATGTTTATAGAGACTATGAAACATTTGAATTTGAACAACATTAGACCTACTACTACAGTCTTAGAACTTGAAAATAGATCTAAAGTTGTACCAGAAGGTATATTAGAAGATATCATTGTCTCACTTGATTCATGGGAGTATCCTGTAGACTTTTGATTTTGCAGCCAAAAACAAATTTAGGAGGGCATCCATTAAGTTTAGGCATACCATGGTTAGCCACTGCAGATGCCTACATTTGATGCAGGTTAGGAAGTATGATTATTGCACATGGAGATGAAAGAAAACATGTTACATTGTATCCTCCCACTCAATCTCCTTCTTTATTATCATGGCTTGACGGAGAAGAACAACAAAAAATTAAATCTATTCTTAGTATTAGTCAAGTATATAATTTTAGAGAGGAGGAAGAAAATGAGGACTTATTAGATCTTTTCATCTCAGAACCAAACATTTAAGAGCAGCTTAGAATAAAACATAATGAAGATGCAATTCACCTTTTAAATCAGTGTTTTCAGGAAAACTGTAATATACAATCACTGCAAAATACATCTGAAAGTATTTTTTCTATTAACTCAATTACCAATTCAAAGAGAAAAATCATTGAAATTGGTCCTAGGAGAAATTTAAATATTGATAATAACTTACAATCATCACAAAAATAAGAGTTAATAACACTGTTACATAAATACTCAAAATATTTTGCCTGGGATTACACAGATATGCAGAGGATTCATCCAAAGACATGTATCCATCACATTTACACTAATGATCAAATTAAAGCTGTAAGGAAACCACAAAGAAGGATGAATCCTGTGATGGAGGAAATAGTGAAAGAAGAATTGCAAAAACTGTTACAAGTTAGATTTATCTATCCTATTTCTAATAGTCAATGGGTTTCACCCTTAGTTTTGGTACCTAAGAAAAATAGAAAGCAGAGAATTTGTGTAGATTATAGAGAGCTAAATAAGGCTACATTAAAAGATCATTTTCCTTTACCATTTATTGATTAAGTACTAAATTCATTAGCTGCGAAGAAATTATTTTCATTTATTGATGGATTTAGTGGGTACAATTAGATAAAGATAGCATTGGAAGACCAAGATAAGACAAAATTTACATGCCCATGGGGAACATATGCATACAACATCTTACCATTTGGTTTATGTAATGCACGTGCTACTTTTCAGAGAGCGGTCCTTGTAATATTTGTTGATTTTATCTATGAGTGTGTAGAGGTCTACATGGATTATTTCACTGTGTATGGCAGAACATTTGATGATTGTTTACAAAATCTTGAAAGTTTTTTGAAAATATGCATAGAGACAAATCTATCACTCAGTAATGAAAATTTGTTTATGCTGTTAATTGAGGGAATAGTGTTGGGACATCATACTTCTTCTTCAGGAATTAAGGTGGACCCAGCAAAAATTCAAGTCATTGTGAATTTAATACCACCCACAACACCAAAATAAGTATGAAGTTTCTTGGTTTATGCAGGCTACTATAGGAGATTTATTGAAAATTTCAGTAAAATAGCTTTGCCTATGTTCAATTTACTTGCGAAAGATGTGGAATTCCAATGGAAAAATAAAAGCCAAAATGAATTCAAAAAATTAAAAGAAAAATTTTCAATTGCACCCATTCTTCGAGGACCTAATTGGTGATTTCCATTTCAACTGATGCATCTGATAGTGCTATAGGAGCATCACTTGGACATAAAGAGAATCAATTTAATTATGCCATATACTTCATAAGAAAAAACATAACACCAGCAGAATTGAACTATGTCGTTACAGAGAAATAAATGTTATATTTAGTATGTGCAGTTAATAAATTTAGGAATCACATAATAGGTTATCAAGTATTCATCCACACGGATCATTCAACCATAAAATATTTAATGAACAAAGCAATTAAAAATGGCAGAATAACTAGATGGTTTTTATTGATGCAAGGATTTAACATCACTGTACAAGATTGACCAGGTAAGGATAATCAAGTTGCATACTTTCTATCAATACTTCATTCATCTGGTGATCCAAATCTAGTGTCAGAGAATTTTCCAGAAGAACATTTATTTTCTATAATTGTCAAAACTCCATGGTTTGCATATATAGCCAACTATTTATCATCTGGCATCCTACCATCTCATTACACAAATGAACAGAAAAGAAAGATAATTAGATAAAGTACTAGATAAAGTTGGGTCAATGGTGACTTCTTTTATACCAGTTTTTGATCTAATAATAAGAAAATTTGTTAGAGAAGATGAGATTATAGATATTTTAAAAGCATGTCATGATGAGCCATGTGGTGGTCATTTTGCAGACAAGCGAACAACATACAAAGTGTTGAAACTTGGCTACTACTGGCCAACCATATTCAAAGACTCAAAGGCCTATGTAAAAGGATGTGATAGCTGCCAAAGAATTGGAAGACGAGTGGCATCAGATGAAATTCCATTAAAGCCACAAGTACTGATAGAAACATTTGAGGAATGGGCTCTAGATTTTGTGGGACCAATCAACCCGCCATCAAATGGAAAGAAGTACATCCTGGTATGTACAGATTATGTTACTAAGTGGGTGGAGGCAAATTTAGTAGCACGAGCAACAAAAGATATAGTTGTATATTTTCTATTTGAAGGGATATTTGTAAGGTATGAATTCTGCGATAGATTGTAACTGACCAAGGCACACATTTCACATCAAATCTTGTTCAAGATCTTATGGAGAAGTGCAAGATCAAACATAGAAAATCAAATCCATACCATCCTCAAGAAAATGGGAAAGTGGAATCAAAAAACAAATTCCTAGAGAATATTAGGATGAAGACTGTACAATGAATAGAAAGGACTAGTTAGATAAATTGAGAGATGCATTATGGGCATATACGATAATAAGGAAAAACACAACTTCAGTCCATATCATTTGGTGTATGGAAAAGAAGTCCTAATACTCATAGAATTTCAAATATATATATTCAAGTTAGTAGCAGAGTTGGGGATGGAATTATCTTAGGCACAACAACAAAAGAGTCATGGAATTAAATCAACTAGATGAGATACAACAACAAGAAGTAGAACACACATATCTTGTGCAAGAACAAAGAATTAAATGACATGATCGATTCATTAAGAATAAAGTTTTTCAAAAGGGATATTGGGCACTATTGTTTGACTCCATGTTTAAACATTGAAAAATTCTTTGACAATGGAGCTGCAAAGATAAAAATAATTGACGAAACACCTATTTCATTTGTGGTTAACGGACATAGGACTTAAAGTTTAAAATAAGCCTATAAATAAAGAGGACTTTATGAGAAGAGTTTCAACAGATACTGATCTGGAACTAATGGGACAACATAGCAATATGCCTTCCATAACTCCAGAAGAAGAATAATATATATACATATATATAATAAAAATAAATAAAAGAGTCTGGTTGTGAAAATCTAGGAAACTAGCACAATACAAACTCAAATGCATATCGGAAAACCAATTTGTTTGGCCAATATGATTTTATTTTATTTTATTTTACTTTAGTATGATTTTTGCAGACTTACCCTCTGATACATGCAAGAATTGAGGACAACTCTTAACATCAGCAAGGGGGAAGCTTGTAATAAAACTATGTAAATAGTTTGAGCAACTGAATTGAAGAAGGAATATGAGTTACAAGTACAAAGGGACCTGATACATAATTGAACACAATATGCAGAAGGGACCTGATACATCACTGAAAATCTTTAGCAGAAGGGACCTGATACATCATTTAACATACTATGCAGAAGGGACCTCAGATGTCATTGAGAATATTATCCAGAAGGGACCTGTATCATATGACAGAAGAAACTTCAAGAATTGTTGAAAATTATGTCAGAAGGGACCTGAAATAAAAAAAATTCAAAAGGGACCTGAACTACATCAATACTCAAGACTGAAGAACATGACAGAAGGGACCTAAAATGTCAAAATTTGAACTACAGAAGGGACCTGAATAACATCATTCTGAATCAATAATCAAATGAAAAGCAAAAATAAGTATCTACATTTATACATATCTTGGAAGAGTCGTCGTAATGAAAAATACAATGTTGAACATCATTTGACCAAAGGAAATCATGGACATCAAACGATTTGTGGGAATACAAGTACAGTAAGTGAAATTTTTCTCTTAAAATTTCAATTTTTGAAAAAAAATCTAGAGATTGTTAAAGATAATTTAGTACTGGTTATGCATATTCTACATACATTTCACTACCTTCATATTCTATTGATTACATTCCTATTCCTATTCATTATTTTACCCATCATATCCTTATCCATATCCACTATCCTAACTATTTAACTAATCATTCCATAAACCATATATTATTCCTTATCCATATCACATTAACCCTACTTTTCTTAAACATAAATATCATAAACAAAAGGCTCAATTATCGAACCCTTGTTGGACCTACAAGAAGAAAAAAAAAGGTTAGTTTCATGGTAAACATTTAATTTTAAAATATGACCATTCTTTAGTCATTTTTTAAATTAAATTAAACAAAGGTCAAAACCTAAGTTAAATTCATGTAAGAGCGCAATATGGAAATCTCAAAACAAAAAAAATATGCAAACTATATTTGTAGGATATTCTGACACATAGGAAATAGTTAAGTATAACTTGGTCTAGTGTAGAGTTAGGAAAATTGTGTTTATTTACTATGTACCTTTGTAAATTATAATCTGACGTTCACGATTTGTAGTTATCTGACGGTTCACTCTCTTCTCGGTATTAACGAGACTTTATCTGTGGCTTAACACATGATTGGTCCATGATATCTATTTAAAGAGAATGGAGGGTCATTTGTCTGGTAACCATTTATGAGAGAAACATATGTAAACTTTATTTTTATATTAATAAATTGCCTAATGTGGTTGCATTGGCTCAGGCTATGGATTTTTTCCCTCTTTGAGGGTTTTAACCAGGTGATACACTGGTGTACTGATTTGTGATTTGTTCGTGAGCGGTGACCTTTGGTTTTTTATCTAAGGAACTTACCCTGTAAATTCCTACATGGTAGCAGAGCTATTTTGAGGGCCACATCCGTTGTTGATCCAAATACAAAGCTAGTTTGACTAAATGCGATTGTTATTTTCTAGATCTACTATTTCTAAACCTTTTTGGGCTCCTAGAATTGCTCTGTTGTGTTTGGAGCATTTGTTACAGTGAGGAACCCCTTTCGTTTCATGCAAAAAGGTTTATGGTTGCCCAAACTATGTCATTTTAGATCTGGAGGTATAAAGTATTTGTTTTTCAGTTATATTTATTAATCATTTTGTTTATTTCATTTCCCTCTGGTTATTTTGGTTTATATTTTTTCTATTTCCGAATCTATACCCACCTCTCTGTGTATGCTCTTTTCTCTGAACTGTGTGCAATCTTGGAAAATCAGAATCAGGAAGATGAGATTTTTTTTTCTACGTATGCTCTTTCCCCGCGTCTTTGTGCGATCTCAGGAAATCATAAATAACAAAAAAGGGATAGTTTCTGGTAAGGCTAATCAAAAATCTAACGTTCTGCCATAAGGGTTGTATTTCTTTCTTTTTTTTGTGCTCATATTTTGTATTTTTTTGCAAGAAAAGGCACACACACCGAAGAGTTAAAGGAAAAAAAAACCCTTCCTCCTTTCAAACAATTACAGAATCCTTTTACTAACTCACCTGGTGTAAAGTTAGTTTATGAGAATAGAGGTCTTGGGTTCAAGTCTCTATCTCTAGCTTCTTTTTCTAAAAAGGTTTTTGTTAAAGGGTCGGGATTTTTTTTTAAAGTAGAACTTCATCATCAAATTTCAACCAGTCCCATAGCTATTCGACATCTACAACTCAAATTTTTCAAAAAGGCATAACTTCTTCATCCGAAAGCCATTTTTCAAGCCGTTTTTTTAATCGACCAAATTTTTCGAGATATTTCCACTGGAGTAGTTAGTTGCATCCATTTTCAGCTTCATTTTTAAAAAATGAAAAGTGTTTGCCGGGTTATTCTTAACGGCACCAATTATTTCCAATGACTAATTAGAAGTAAAGGGCTTTATAGAATACCCACATGATAAGAAACTAAACCTACCAATCGAGATAAAGCCGCTAAATGGGAAAATAAACAAGATTAAGCATGAGTGTTTATATGAATGTCCACTGCTCAAGATATTTCATTTCATATCCTTGAAATTGACACCACTGATGAAGCCCTAAAAAAGCTAAATAATGTTTTTGGCATTCAAAATCAAATCAGGGCCCACCAGCTTGAAAATGAGTTGCTTACTTTGGACCCCAATAATTTTTCATCTATTGAAGATTTTTTATCCAAATTCAAGACCCTTAGACTTCTTTTAGAAGGTTGTAAGGTCAAAAATGAATATGGTATCCTCGTCTATTCCATTCTTGCTAAGCTTGGCCCTACATACTCTGTATTTGTTTCCACCTTCCATTCCACTAGAGAAGCCATCATTTCTCAAGGAACAACCTACAAGAACCCCTTTTTTGATGCCTTCTGTGATTATTTGATAAGAGAACAAGAAAAAATCTTACACCTTGGTCTTATCACTTCTAGAAACACTTCTAAGAAAGCCTTAGTATCCCAATAGAAACCATATCAAAAGAACCCCAAGAAGCAGTATCCTAAAAATTATGGTCCTAAACCAAACAAGGGTCCTAAGAAATTTCAGCCGCAAACTGAAAAAACAACTGACCAAACTGATAAGGAAACTAAAAACAAAGGGAAGAAAATAGATAGACATTGCAAATTTTATAATCCTGATGACCATGTAGATTCCAAATGCTTTAAAAATATGGAAGCCTTGGAAGAAGCAATGAAGAAGCACGACATCAATTTGGAGACCTCTTCAACTTCATCTTTAGGAATGGCACTTTCTGCTTGTGGTTGTCAAGCATATGGTTATGCATTAAATGTATCTTCTTCTTCTCATTCTCATGAGTGGCTCATTGATTCTGGAGCTTCTTACCACATGGCCAAATAAAGTCATGTTTTCTTATTTAAATGATTGTAACATCAAACATATTTATGTTGGTGATGATAGATCTCTTAGTGTTGTAGGATCTAGAACCGTTCATCTAGATAATGGTCAATTTAATGATGTACTATGTGTTCCAACCTTTTCATGCAACCTTCTATCTGTTTATCATATAACTCATTCAGTTGAAGGGAAAATAGTAGAATTCTCACCTCATGATGTTGTAATCAAGGATCTCAAATATTCTAGACATATTTTAGCTATTGGCATTGCTGATGATTCCACAAGGTTGTATAAGTTTGACAACTTTGGGTCATCATGTCTTCCCTACGTTTTTGTTGCCCATAATGATGAAGTGAGAAAACGTTGGCATGAGGGATTTGGTCACTTAAATTATCGCCCTCTTCAAACTCTATGTAAATAAAACATGGTGATAGGTCTTCCTATGGTATCTTGTCGAGATGGTGTTTGCTCGAGATGTGTACTCATAAAACATCATCGGGATAGTTTTGATAAATGTGCCTCTTGGCACACTTCAGCCCCTTTGCAGCTTGAGCACAGTGATTTATGTGGTCCACTTCCTGTTGTTTATTTCTCTAGTTGCAAGTACTTCTTAACTTTCATTGATGATTTTTCCAAATGCACTTGGGTATACTTCTTAAAACTCAAGAGTGAGGTTTTTAACATGTTCTTGGCCTTTAAGACCTTTGTTGAGAAACAATCTGGACATTAAATTATTAATTTAAGATCAGATAATGGAGGAGAATATGTTAACAAAAAATTTATCAAATTTTGCACTGAGCATGGAATTCAATTGCAACATAATTTTCCATATAATCCACAACAAAATGGTTTAGCTGAAAGGAAGAATCACACCTTAAAAGAAATGGCTAATTGTATTCTTCAATCTAAATGACTTAGTCTCAATTTTTGGGCAGAAGCGATTAACTGTGCATATTACATAGTAAATCACACTCCTACTAAGGTTTTAAGGAATATAACCCCAAAACAAGCCTAGAGCTTAACCAAACCAGATGTAAGTCACTTTCATGCTTTTGGAAGTGATGCTTGGGCCCACATTCCAGATGCAAAACATAAATCCTTAGAACCTAAGAGTGAAAAATGAAATTTTGTTGGATATTCTAAAGATGTCAAAGGATATAGACTTCTTCAACCAAAATCCAAAAATATAATCATTAGAAGAGATGTAAAATTTGATGAAAATATATCAGCCTACGAGCCTAGTTTGGCAGGTGTGCCACCTTTGGCCTGCGAGCCTGATTTGGCATATGTGCCACCTCTGTCTATCTCTTCTATTTTTGATAGCATTCCTTCTATTTCATATGATGACAGGGAGGATGAAAATCCTCCTCCACCTCTTGAAGATATTCCTTTTGCTCCACAACTTGCAAGATGCGTCCGCTCTACTCGGGATGTAGTAGGTTCTCTTGCAGGTGACCCTGTAGATAGAGAACGTACACGTTCTTAGTTTTAAAGGGCCTCTTCCTTATCGGCTCAAGTTCCAAAAAATCATGATCCAGACACCTTTGAAGAAGCTTCTGGTCATCCAGATTTGGACGAAGCTATGAATGAAGAATATCATTCCTTATTGGAAAACAATATTTGGGATCATGTTCCTCTTCCAAAAGGATGAAAACTTGTCAGATGTAGATGGCTTTACAAAACAAATTTTGGACCAGATGGAAAAGTGGATAGACATAAAGCTCGCCTTGTTGCTAAAGGATTTTTACAAGTTGAAGGCATTGACTATACTGAAACCTTCTCTCCTGTTGCCAAAATGAATCCTATCCACATTATTTTTCCCTTGCTGCGTCCTTTAAATGGGAATTCCATTAGATGGATGTTAAATATTCCTTCTTACATGGAAATTTGCATGAAGAAATATACATGGAACAACCCTCTAGCTTTATCCAAAATGACTCTAACCTTGTTTTTCACCTTAATAAGTCTCTCTATGGTCTCAAATAAGCTCCTCAGGCTTGGTATGCCAAAATAGATATATTTCTATTAGATAATGGATTTTCTAAGTGTGATTTTGACAACACTGTTTACACCAAGAAAGTGGGTAAGTCCTTCACCGTCATTTTTCTTTATGTTTATTTGTAATATCCCGAAATAGGGAATTTCTACAACAATAAGAACATCTTAATATGTTCCAAAGTTGGAGATGCAACAATGTAAAAACACATATTGGATTAGCAGCGTTATTTCAATACATACATCATGAGAAGATCCAAATAGCCATAAAATTGATCTTATAGCAGCAAAAGAGTACAAATCCTTGAGGTAATGATCATTCAAGATAGGCAATGCAAGCCTCAATAGAACATGTACAAGAAAATGAAGAATACTACTACATATAGAAAGCCCAAGGCTATGACTGCACAGTTTATAGGAGGCACTACTACAGAAATAATATCAATACAAATATATAGCAATGTATGTCTCAAATAATGTGGGGAGAAAATCTCTAACCCCTGAAAAACTATATCAAGTCAATCCTATAAGGATTGGCTGAGATATACAAAATGAAAAAAATGCCAGAGTAGCAGGGCTGAGTAGCAGCTGCAACTAAAGAAATGCATAGAGATGGATGTAGATGATACACAAGTTGAATAGACCTCCTCCAATAGATCTTCCAAGTGAAAAGCTGATCCTAACACTGAATATCTGACCCTCCAAACAATACCGCAAACCGTCACTGCAGATACACGCTGAAAATAATGCAGTCTACGAGAGGGACTGTGTTGTAGATCATGGAAATGGTTGGCCTGGTGCCAAAGATGATGGGAATCAGCTCAAATGCTCCCTCACTGATCCTCCAAAGGAAAGAAGACTTCCTCCTTTGAAAAATAAGCATAGGAAGTGGTGTTCAGTAACCTCCACTGCAACACCCTGCAACACAACCCAGCTCTAAACAGAAACTGTGTTGTAGCTAAAGGAGGATGCTTGGCCTCAAGCCTGAATGTGGAGAAATGAAGAACAAGCTCCTTCAAGACACCTCTCTTGAAAGGAGAAGGAATTCCTAAACAGGAATTCCTTGTGCTAAGCAACACTGCAACTCTGCTAAACAGTAGGAGAATGCACAAATTCTAAACAGACCAAGAAATCAATACTCATCAACATGAATAAAAATGGCTGCCTTGCCCTCCTTTTAAACAAGTGAAATCCCTCTCACCATGGGTCCCACTCATTAGGGCTTCCTTCTCTAAAGAAACCTCTTCCCATTCATACTGTGTTGTTTCTCTAAGTGTTCTCCACCTCCTCTCCTAGCACTATTGACTTGGTCAAACTTGACCTTTTCCACCTGCAAATGATCTTGTTCACACATGAGGGTGTCAAATCTAGCTCCTCTGATGATCCCTTTCCACACTATGAGGGATTTTATTCATTATTCTAAAATGTATGGGCCTCCTTACCCATTTATTTATCTCCTAAGTGACATGAGCAAAAATTAATATTCTAATTAGCTACATGCTAATTTTGGAATATTACAGTCCTCCCCTCCCAAATGTTGCTTGTCCTCAAGCAACTGCAAGGATAGAACTGAGAAGTTTCCTCTCAAGGTATGGAGACATAAATGTATTGGTAAAACATCTTTCCCAAGTGGATCCTCCATCCCCAAGCAATCATCCATACAAAATGAGTCACCTCCCAACATGGCAACTCCAAAAAATTCTCCTCCACCTTGAGTTCATGCAATGTAGGTGGGCTGAAAATCTAAACATGGTAGAAATAGGAGCCTACCCCATGCTGTACTCCTCTCCACTTATGATAAGTGTAGAGCATATGTTGATCTTGGGCTACAAAAAAATTGCCCTCAAGTGGCAAGATGAAGACTATATCTCCAAATATCTCCTCTCCAACGCTATAAATCAAGCTGGCCAAAATCATCCCATATGTGATGGATAATAAATCATCACCATATAGCATCCCATCAATCACAAGGCCCACCTCAACAAAAGGAAAAAAGTGTTTGGCTGTGGTGGCCATATCTCCTCTCATGCTCCCATTAGAACATGCAATGTAAAAAGTGTGGGAATCCTCTTCCCCAAAGGACACACCCAACTCATGTGCCTCTCTCCCAATCATGCTCCCAATACAAATAAGATCAATATCAGCAAATGAAATCATGATCAGCAACAAAAGGAGGAAAATTTGTAGGTTTCATGTGGTGCAATAAGGTACCAATAGTTCGTCCAATAGTGACAGCACAGTTTTTCAAACTGCTGCTTCAGAAAATTACATGGCTAGTTGTTTTGTGTTACATGGATAATTATGTATGTCATGACATCTACTGATGAATATAAAATGGCTAGGTACATCAACTAAACATACATGAAGGAAAACACTCTCCCAAGGCCATATAAGAGATGGTTGTCTCCATCATACAATTTGGCCCATTGTTGACCATGGAGCTCAATGAAAAGCTTGCCCTCTTATGGAGCAATGCACTGAATATGAATGGTAAGAGTATCCAAATATTGTGTTAGATAATCCATGGATGAAAAAATAATATTTTTACCATATTTTGAGAGTAATATGATGCATATGTATATGAATGATTCCTCCATAGTGGTATGACACATTCCCATGAAGAGAAATGAACCATATGCTGCATAAAGATCACCCTCATTATACTTGGAAATCGAAGTCAAGAAGATCATACCAATGTAATAGATGCTTCCATCCACTACTCCATCATTCTCACCTCCTCCTTGTCCACCAAGTGCATCAAATATGAAATGATCCTAGGGATAATCCATCAATAAACCCCTGCTCTCAAGTGACAACACCGTTGACCCATGAAAATAAGCTCCTTCCAACTCATAGCTCCATTCTTTGACATGCTCCTTGTCAAAGACATCTCCCATAATGCTGATATACATAATAAGTTCCTCCAAAAGTGGAAGTACCTCTTGATCATCTAAGGCCAAGAAGTATCCCTTTTGCACCATGATAGTGCCATCGCCTACTCCTGCAACATCATGCAAAGTGTGAGAGCGAATCTGCCCTTGCTCTCCCAAGAAAAACCAAAGCAAAAAAAAGATTTTGTTGCCTCCTCATACTTCCATCATAATCATGTGATGAAAACATAATGAATGATATGAATATCACATCAACACCATGCATCCATACACTTTTCTGCTCAAAGATGCATGTATCCTGCCACATACCCTTAGAAAGAGGATGATGACCAAACTCTCTCAAGAGTAACCAACGCAGCCATGCCTCCTACTGCCCGATGTCATAGATCTGCAAGTTTATTACTAGCCTCTTTCTCTTCATCCACATCCACTCAATCATTTTTGGATGCCTTCTTCCATCCTCCATCTTGGTACTCCGACCATGAGAGCTACCATCCTCCCAAATCATATTTTTGTCTTTTCATTTCATGGGATTTTGAAATGAAATCTTCTCAAGGATCAATTTGATCCCATAAGGACCCAAATAGGTGGTAGGAAAAAACCTCCCATCATGATGTGTATGGCTCAAGAAGTGTCCAACACAGACATAAGAGATGGTATCCATCCTAAGATGTCCTCCATCATCTATCTGCTCCGCCATGAATCCATGAAGATCCAAGTGTGAGAAGGGAAGAAAAACCTTTCACTCTATGATGTGTTGAAGTGCACCTCTAATGAAATCTCTCCATGAGATCTCCATGAGGTCGTGGAAGGTGATGTACATTTCTCTTTGGAAAGTCGCACCTCTTTTTATGAGTCAAAATGGAATCCTCTAGAAATAAAATGTCCCCCATTTGGTATGGAAGGTAGTTTTCAATCGGTCAGGATTCGTTACTAGCACTTAATTATAACCTGGAAAACCATCCAGTAGCAAAAAACATTTTAGACCCGGTTATTGCCTAGAGTATCTACTCCATCGATGGAACTAGATAGTTATATTTATTAGAAGCCCGATTAAGGTTGGTAAATATTAAAATAATATTATCTCTTCGAACATCTTTATGACTGGTATTTGATTGGAAACCCACGTGGAATGTTTGAATTTAAACATGATCTGAGCATCCATCAACTTTCTTCACTCCTTTTTTATAAGGGGTTTTAGTGTTGGATGAAATTTTTGTAGTTTTCATTGGAAAAAGTTCACCCCTTATTTTATAGGGATGATGTGTTGGATAATATGAGTGTTATAAGTCTTTAAATTGTTGTATGTCCATATGAATACATCACGGTAAATTTTTAATAATTAGATAAATGCCTACCATTATTGCGGAAAAAAAAAAGTACCAAGGTTCACATACTTCAAATATTCGATATTTTCCAAATTAACTTGTTTATATGCTAACTTTGAACTCTAAGTGTTTGTGTTGATTGGCCCTCTAAATTGGTTCTACATGTCATATAATTTCTCCAGGGACACCATGCCTTTATGCATAATGTTTCATTTCATTGCATTAGATGCCTCCTATGGAGCCTGTTCATGCTCATCCTCCTCTATGGGAGCATCTTTGAATATGTTAGCATTAGCCATAAAGTGCAGTATCTTTTGGTCATCATTGAAAACATGTAAGTTAGTCAATTTTTTTGGCATAGTTCGCTTATATATAATTTAAATAGAAAACTATTTTTCAATGATGAAATCATAGTAGCTTCATTTGATAATGCATCTCCTATATCATTTCCAACTCTAGGAACATAAATACTATTGAAGGCTTTGAAATGATTAATCAAATGCCATAAATCTTGCTAGTAGTTTTTAATATGCAGTGAAACACAATGTACAGTATCTCATACCTGAGAAGAGTGACCACCTTTGAGTCACCAATTACCTTAAGAATTTCTACCTTTAGGTTAATAAATTTCTTTAATCTAAGTACAAGTGATTCATATTCAGTAGTATTATTGGTGCACTCGAACTCAAAATGAATTGAAAGGATATTCTTCTTATTATGTAGGTCTATAAGAAAACAACATACTCTAGCACCATTTTACATCTTTGAACCATCAAAATATAAAGTCCAAATATTATGAGCTACTAAGCTACTTCCAATACAATTGTTACTACCATTACTATTATAATGTACATCTATATTGCATGCTTCTTTTTCACCTGTTGGAGAAGAAGGTATGATTTCCAGTTATGTATCTGGTGGAATGGGTTATGACTATGCCTAATAACACCCAAGGACAATTTCAAGAAAGTAATTTCCAAAAATTAAATCCACTAGAGAAAGATGCTTATTGTGGCCCTCAAGTGGTGTCACGGTGTGTTTCAGATATAGATTAGTGTTCACTCGAATATGATTATTCCCACCCTTATGTGGAATCCAAAAATGTGACCAGTTTGTTGCAAAATATTCTTGTAATTTGCTACACCAGTCTCTGCTAAGTAGTACACCATAGGCTTCTAGTATGTCCAAAATTACCATATTTATATATTGGTGAACTTGATCATATTTTGATAATTTTATAAGAACATTCTTAAGATCATCAATGTCCTAGAGAAGAGACCTGTCCAACTGAAAAAACTTTCCATCGGTTTGATCCCATTTTTCATTTAATTTCTTTCCTACAGATATAAACATTACATTTACATATGCACCAGAGTCGACTAAACAATTATGGACATTACAATTAAAAATTTCAAACGTTAATAAAAATGGTGGGAAAAAAGTGATAGATTCTAATGTTAAATCACTTACTACTCATTCAAGAGGACCAAAAGATTCCTAACACCTTTTGAGAAGAGGAAGCTTTATCACCTATCGAAGTTTGTGAAAATTTCTAGAAAATAAGTTCACATTCACTTTTGATCTTTGCGAGCTCATAGAAGGAAATGTTGGCTCACATATTATTCATATATTCGACTATGTTATAATCAATAATTTCACCAATAACATGTAATTGTTAAGTGTTTGGAGGAGTGGCTTCATTCGACACTCCCGGAGTGTTGGAATTACCCTCACTGTTGTAGGAAGTGTTGTAGGACTTAGTTGTATCTCCAGACTTACTCTATACATTATGAGCAGGATTGACTGGTGGGGAGATTCATATTACCAACTTCTCTTTTAAATTTTGTCTTGTCAATTCATGTTCAAATATGGCCCATTTACTCCTTCAAACTGTAACAACCATTTTTTTTCTAAGGAGGGCGCTCATTTTGTGGTGGTTCTTCAACATCCTTGTTCTTAGCATTGTAGATACAATGATATGAATTTATTGCATGTCCAACACATTTTCTTTCTTCAACCATTGTAGGTTCTTTTACTTCCTGCGTTTTTTCTGTCTACTCATATGCTAATAGAGTATCCATGATGTGCACAACCAAAGAGTTCATGTTGTGGTTCTATTGAGGACATGTATTTTTTTAGTGATATTCCTGATGGAAAGAAAAATAGTTATCCATGTAGATGATTTCTATGTTCATCGGAACATTTGAGATTTACACAGACTTGGTGGGATGACTATTGTTGTTACTATTTTTCCTTCAAAAAGGGAAGGACTTTGGAGGTTTGTTGTTGGTGGAAGTCTCACTTGACCTTTTATTAGTTTTTAAATTTCATTGGTGAGCCTCTTCACCATCTGTTCAAGCTTTTGATCTCTGATAATTCCTTCTCTTTGGACTTAGAAGAAGGTTGTGAATTCCTACTAACCTCTTTAGAGTCTTTTGATTTGTCATTTCTAGTAATGACCAAAATTTTGCGTAATTCCTTCTCAATGGTGATTTATTCTGCAAATTTTAGTGAAAATGATGCCTTTCCAACTCTCTTTACGAACTGGGAAATACTGATGGGTAAGGAATTTGTGTAATAATCGATAGTAATCGAATCGTGTGATTGAGTGACTGCAGGAAATTTATTCAGTATACAATTTAATTTATGTTTAAAATATTTCACCTGCTCCTTCTCCCCCATATTCATGCTTCCAAGCTCTTTCAGTAGTATAACATGAGTCTTTTCATCAAAAAAATTATCAAGAAATAAATTTTTAAACTCCCTCCAGGTGTGGATTGAATTAACGAGTAGACTATGGTACCATGATGTCACTTTTCCTTCTAATGTATAAGGAAAAATATTTTAGGAAAAATCAACATACCACTCCTCCATCATTCGTAAATGTAGATAAAAATCATCGATATGGTCTTCTGCATTCATCTTCTTATCTTGATCATTCTTTGATAGTAGCTTTTACGTATGTATTGGAATCCTATGCAAATTATATAGAAGAGAAAGAGGCCCTTGGGCCGTCTAATACAAATCCTATTTTGTTATGTTCTTGTCTCTATGTTCTTCCTCCTTATCAAAATGCGAGGAATATTCATTATCTAATATGTTGTAGAGGTTGTTAGAAAGAACAATTGTATGGTCTTTGTATCCTTCGTTAAGAGGCGGAAGTTTTTTTTAATGTTTGATAACATCTGTAGATTCTACCAACTTCTCAAGAGTGGAAAAAACCAAATCTTCCAACACAGAAACCAAGATATCGGTACCAGTTGTCTCTTTCTTCTTTGGAAAATGTAGAATATTTTGTGCTCTGGGAATCAATCCAACAGCCTTCATGAACCAATGGGTTATAGGTCAAATTTCCTAGATCTACTCGTAAGTAGCTTCGCAACTTGGTTCCTGGCCAAGATGAGAATATCCTCCTTCTTCAAGAATCATAGTGGTGCTCGGAATGTTGCTACATTGACCAAAAGAAGAATTATTTGGGTTTATAAAGTTATCAACCATAAAAACTAGTTTCCATCCTTCTAGCACCAGACTATTAACGGTGTTGGATACCGCCAACACACAGGGGATATCCTTGATATAAGGTCCCAAATAGACCTCACATCATTTGGTTTAGGAGCCCCATCTGAAATATGGCTCATTTTTTTGTTTAATTAAATATAAGCCTTGGTTTTATTTGTCAACACGAGAGAGAAGCGCAATTGCCCTTTTGAATGAGCAAGCTAGTATGCCTTATGTATGTTTGATTTCTCATGTATCAAGGTTCCTCTATTGTGGGGGCAGGGGCGGGGGGGGGGGGTGGTATTAAGTGAAATATAAGGGTTCGACAAACATCAAGAGAAATATTTCATAAGGACGTGACAATCATTATAAAAATAACAACATATTTCTAGCAAGAAGCATCGAAGTAACCGAAATAGTTTAATTAATCTAGTACTAATGAAAGAAAACATAAACCATAAATATTCAAAGAATAGTCTTAGAATAATTCACAATCCATGTGTGAAAACGTGTTGGCCTATAAGGCTTCAATAATTCCCAAGATACATAAATAAAATGAACACCACTAGCTCCAAGTGGAGTGTTAGAGCCACTACTTGCTCCCCAAAAGTGCTAACTTTATTTCTCTAATTCCTTGTGGGAGAAGGCAATATTAAAATTCCTTTACATCAGAAATGAGGAGCTATTTATATCTTTAGAAATTACCTTTCACATCCTCATGACTATTGACTTTCTTACTTCTTGTGACCTTTGGACTTCTACAACCTTTGGGATTCCAAATGAATTTTGGAATTACATATGAATTTTTATATTACATGTCTTTTGGACTTCCATGACTCTTTAGTTCATACATGACTCCTTGAATTCCACTTATTTCTCTTTACAATGATTACAATAATACATTATGACTTTCACATCATCATTTGATGATACTTTACTTGTCACTATCTTTGATGAATCAAACTAATAGTGACCGATGGCATAGAATTTCTTGAGTGGTGACATGGATTCCAATCGTATCTTTGTTCTTTGAGCATCTTTGATTTTTTATTTCCTTACCCTGAAAAGGGTATTTGATTTAATGGATTCTTTTGGGTTTCTTTGATCATCCAAATTCAAGTGTGTTCATCATTTTTTTTCTGAGCTCCCTTTGTTTGTTATCCTTTCATGATCTTCCTCATATGATCTTTCTGCAATGTTTTTGAAATTCTTGAATATGCAAATCACTCATGATCAGAAATAACCAACTTGAAAATATCATATTCTACCATGTTTCATGCATATACTCTATCCAAGTCCTTCTGGTTCTCTCAAGAAGTAAAAAAGGGGCTTCAAGGGGCATGGGCGCACTTTGAAATTTTGTAGGGTTGAAGATGAGAGAATTTGGCACTTCGATGTTCCCTTATGTGCTCAATGGAAGAATACAATCAAGGGAGGGTGCATAGCACAATTCCAAAGGACGAAAGGGAAATATTTGGGCTTCCCAAGTGTGTTGTGTGCTCAAGAGAGTGATGGAGGGCACAAGGCACACTCCTCAAGTCTAAAGGAGGAAGGATTCATGCCTTTGGGGTGCATTCATGCACTCAAGAGGATCACGAGGGAACAAGGAACACTCCTGAAGGCTAAAGGTTGGTGCTTCATGCCTTCGAAGTGCACTCAAGTGCTCAAAGTGTTCAAGAGGGTGCATGGAACATCAGGGAAGGCTCAAGGGTAAAGCTTAAGGCATTCGGGGTGTGTCTATGCACTCAAGTAGGGCACACTTCTTCGAGTTGAAGGAGTGTGATCAAGGAAGACTTGGTCTTTTTGAAGGCCGTGATTGAGAGTAAGTAAGGGGGAAGAAGGTTAAGGAGTGCACCCTGTGCCCTTTGAGGGTGCATGGCACACTTCCATACAACAAAGGATTCCCCATTAAGGCTTTAGAGTGTGCTCATGTTCTCTTTTCCTTAATGAGTTCACTTTGAACCAAAAAATTTTCTAAGTATGAGATATGGGATGAGAGTTCAATATGATTATTTTAGTCATAGAACCAAGTGTAAAACACACTAAATCATCAAGAAAAATTATACAAGATTTAAAAATGGTAAATATTCATTGAAACGCCACTTTGTACACATTCCCGAAGTGCAACGAGTGCACTGTGTGCGACTGCGACAAAATTTATCGTTTTATGAAAAAAAAGATGTTATGACCTCAAAATGCACTAAAAAATGTTCTTATCAATGTGAAGACACTTGAGACCATCCAAAGACACTTTAAACACATAAATAAAACATTTGGTGATCAAAACTCTAGATACGGCAGTGGTGGTAGGATCCAAAATTCAAATGTATTGAAATTTTTGAGGTTGTTGTAGCAACAACAACATGTAATCTAATGTTTAAGTGATTTTTTTCCATTTCTCCATGCCTAAAATTTTACATTTTTTTCTATCCATGAGTTCCATGTAACTTTTTTCTTTCACAAGTTTGTAACTAATTATATTTTTTTCTCTAAACTACTTCTGTTTCTCATGATTTTCTACTCTGCTCTTGTTTTCCCCAATAAATTATTGGAGACAACTAGCTTTCTGGCCTCTTTTTCCATGTGGCCAATATTTCAAAGAGGACTATCAAGCTAAAGTCACTAAAGTAATAAGGATTTCCAACTCTTTTCCTATATTTTTTAATCATGATGACAATATGGAATTGATGACAAAAACAAGGAAAAATGAATTGCAACAAACATTACATAGATTCCAAAGGGATAAAAGTCAAGGGCTATATGCCCTACTTGTGGAATTATTTTTAAAATACTATGAATTCATTGAAAATTTCCTAGGATGGGCGGTGGAGACCACCATAAACAAGAAAAAAATGCTTGGGCTTATAACACTACCTTCCTAACATTGATACCTAAAGAGGACAACAATCATCTCTTGAAAAATTTCAGCCAATATCCTTATGAAATGTATTTACAAAATTATTTCTAAAGCCATCACCAAAAGACTAAAAAGAGTATTACCAAAACAAACTTTGGGAGAGAAATTTGGGTTTCTAAAGGGAAGGAAAATTCATGAGGTAGTTTAAATAATGCAAGAAAGTACACACTCGATCAAGACAAGAAATCCAAGAATGTTGGTAACTAAAATGTACCTCTCCACATATTATAATAGAGTAATTTTTCCTTACCTAAGATTGATTCTTATTCAATTGGGATTTGTCATGAATTTGTGGCTTGGTTTATGAGTTGGATTATCTCTATGTCTTTTTCTATCTTGATAAATGGCTCTACACCCTCTTTTTTAGATAAAATAGGGGTCTTATATAAGGGTTCCTCCTTCCCCTTTTCTCTTCATTCCAATAGCTAAATGGATAAGTAGGCTAATAAAGAGGCATCAAATATTGGGACTCCCAAAGGGATATGCATTAATTGGGCACACAATATCACACCTCACTTGTTTGTAGATGATATTCTAATTTTCTGTGAAGGTACTAGGAGTATACTTGAGAAGTTCAAAAATATTTTGGAGTTATTTTGTAAAGCTATTGGTATGATTATAAAACTTTACAAGCCCACTATGTCCATGTGGAGAATGCTAAGTAGAAATAGTGATATTAGATAAAGGTTTAAAGTATTTGAGATTCCATTTGAATCCTACATTGTACAAAAAAAGGTGACTAGCAATGATTGATAGCTAAAGTAGAAAAGAAGATAGACTATTGGCACAATTAGTGACTCTCAAGATGGTGTAGATTGATCCTAGTTAATGTTGCATTGAAAGCAATACCAATATACTGAATTTCTTTACCTTGGGTTTTTAAAGGATTGTTGGAGGTAATTAGAAAATTGTGCTACAAATTTATCTAGTTAGGAGATCCAAAAAACAAAGAACATGTTTTGGCATCCTAGAAATAATTGGTTATTCCAAAAGAAAATGGAGGATGGAATGTAAAAAATCCTTTTCTCTTCTATAAGCCTATAACTACAAAAAATGGGCAGTTTCATATAAGGAAAAGAATTTTGGGACCAAGTAATTAGAGCCATGTACATTTTCATAGCTTCAATTGAGGAATAGATAGAAAAACCAGTAAAACAAATACATAATGTATTAATCATTTGTAAATTTGTGAATACAACTTTTCATTTAGTAGGTAACTTGATTAAGTAGCATGGGATTGCACAAATTACCTCTTTGGGTAATCCAAGATCCTAGAAGAAAAGTATATCATACCCTTACACAAGCTGTGAATTAGGAGAGATCTACAAATTTCCAAAAAAATGCCTCACCTAGGAGGAGGTTGGTCGGGGAGAAGATATTGCTAATGTTTGGAAGGATCAATCATTCAAATAAAATAATATCAAAATAAGAAAAGATGATGATGAACTATTATGGTCTCTCAATCCCATTGGAGCATATTTGCCTAAACTAGGATACATAGCACTTGTTAAGGAAGGACTGGTGGGACTACAAGTTTGGTAGTGGAGAGTCATCTAGAAGCTAAAGTGTCCCTACAAAAATAAAATCTTCATGTCACTAGTATTAAACAATAAGGCTCCAACATAGTGTGGGGGGTATGACTTGCTAGGAATTGGAAGGTTTTTGAAAGAAAGTAGACTTCACCTTTCAAATGTGTGATACAGTCTCTAAATATTTTATTTTCACATCAAACGGTTGAGGAAAAAGAAAATTAACATGTAATGAAACAAGAAGTAATCAACATAGATATCCCTTAGACATACTTTAATAGTGCTTCAATGGAAAATCCAAAAAAAAAAAATCACATATCTTTTCTTTAATCACTATATATATTTTCAAAGTTGGATAAACTAAGAAATGACATGCAAATTAATACTTTAGTTGGCTCAAAAATATAGTGTTTCGCAATTAGAAATTTAAAGTAACCCACGTTTAGTTATCCTATAGTTATGAAAATAAATTTGTATGTTTCACAATTACAAATTTATGGTAACCAGAGTTTAGTTATCCTATAGTTAGGAAATAACATTTTCACTCATAAATTTCATTTTTTACTATGATATACAAAATTAAATGACAGTTTTTTTCACGGAGGCTTTACTCAATGAACGTATGCCATATTACGTGCATTCATAGAATACTAAAAAATATCCCTAATTTGATCACATATTGGGAAATACCTTTAAAAATCACATTATTTAACCTCCTACCAATACAAACCCAATACACCTTCCCAATTAAAAAATCCCCTACTTTCACTACATATTATAGGTATTCATTTTTTGTTAACATCTTTTATACGGCTTTATAAATTTTCATTAATTTTGATCTCCATTTTTTATACCTACAAATATAAAAACCCTTTACCCTTATATATCCACAATATATTATCTAGTGTTTCCCTTAATAAATATCCCCACAAATATCCCCACATGAACTCATGGTATTTCTCCAAATAAAACCTCGTGATTTTCCAACGTCCCTTTTGTCTCACATATACATGAGATACAAGGTGTGTCCTTCGAAATTTCCATTCCATAAATTTTACACTATAATAATTACATAAAATTAATTATTATAATGTTAATCCTAATGATGTCGGCGGATGCCTAATTCAAATTTGTAAATAACATATATTATTATATATAAACAAGTTCATATAAAATGCCTTAGGGAGATAAATCTGGATCTAATTTGTGCTTCCATTAGGAAAAGTTTTGCGACTCTGTGATCCGATGAAGGAAATCTAATCACAGCAACAGAAAAATCGTGTGTCACGCACATTAGAAAAACGTTCTATATCCGGGAATCCCCGGGTTCGAATCCTCCTCTCACCCCCAAAGCAAAAAGATGTATCTCAACGATTTCGACCGACCGCTCCCGACCGGCAAGCAAGACGCCAGGAATGACAAGAGAAGAGGACGATTGGGGTAGTGCCGCAGGTGGGAGGTCAGTGTTCGAAAACCTCCGCGAATATGATATGCAAGGGTTGCAACATGATATGATTAATTTAGATAAAGAATCAAGGGAGACACACACTAATCAGTTAAGAAAATTTATACGATGCTTTAACAAAGAAAAATACTCATTGAAACACCACATCGTGGCACATTCCCTGAGTGGAATGAGTGCACATTATGTGTAAATGCAGACCGAAAAGTGTTGTTTTGTGACCACAAAGATGTTATCACCGCTCAAGAACCAGAGCATAAATAATGATTCTGTCATATGTGATGGCACTCTAAGTACGCATAGAAACAATATTTCATGATGTAAAAGTGACGTGGATACGACAGTTGATGGTAGGCTCCAAAATTCAAATGTAGCAAATGTTTTGAGATGTCGTCAACATGTATTTTGAGTGTTTAAGTGAATTTAGTCCTCACCCCTTCGTAGATTGTAGGGGCTTCCAGTAATTGTTTTTCCACTACCATTTAC
Organism: Pinus albicaulis; assembly: GCA_034641835.2. NCBI lineage: Eukaryota > Viridiplantae > Streptophyta > Pinopsida > Pinales > Pinaceae > Pinus > Pinus albicaulis. Next base: position 1,056,026,314 of record CM076570.1, on the reverse strand, counting down.
TTATGACACGATGAAACCAATAAAATCATTTTTATTTTTAACCCAATCAAGTCATTTTTTTCTTTTAACCAATAGAGCAGAAATCATCATCTTATTTCAGGCGAAAATATACCGAGGTAGTATGACAAAAATGACAAAGATTAGGAGAACTATGCCGCATACTCCTTGAAGGTGAAAGTTAGGATCTTGTTAATAAGTAGAGTAGAAGTCCCATATGTGTGAATAATATTTAGCATGACACGAGGCTCACGTGTTATTTGAATGTTAGCCTCCGTAGGTGAGACATCTCTGAGTCATCACCCATCAGCCTTCCCAATGCAACTCTAGAGACACATGTGACAATAACCCAACTATACATAGGAGCAATTGTGACCATGTTTGCTAAAGATTAACCAATGCGTGATGAGAGTATCAATACCTCGACATTTTGTTCCCGCAAAAGGTTAATATTTGCCGATAAAAATCCACTTCAAACATGCATCACATCTTCTAAGTCATTAGGGGATGCATATAATGGAGAAAATATGACAAACCAACAACTTTAAATACTAGTTTAAGCTTCATAGGTATGATTAGGCTGATTTGAACTTGATATAAAGAATTTTAATAACAAAAAGCCCCGTAGCGAATCCGAAATAGGAAAGCTACCATTTTCATAACTAAATCATTAAATGAGATTACCTCCTAAGAAATTAGTTGATCAAGAGATAAATTGATGCCTCTTCAGCATGTGCATCTAACAAAGTACTCATTCTTCAGATCAACATAATCCGCAACCTTTAAAGCTCTTGAGAAATGTTTCCATGTAGCCCTCGCCATAGAAGGACGAGACATGTGGAGTGAAATATGCTTAAAATGTAGGAAAAAATGTGAACATAAACTTGCAAATCGCTAGAAACGTCTCAAAAAAATAGAAGAAAAGAGATATCAACAACTTAGAAATAAGCTAATTTCAAGGGGGAAACCTCCAATACATGACATGAATGAACAATTCTTGGATGATTCAAATTACAAAACCTCCTTTCTATATAGAGGAGTCCATGAGGCCACAATGTAATCCTAGTGGGGCCACAATGTAATCCTAGCCGACCTAACAATAATAATTTATGGGCACAATAATAACAATATGGGGGTTACATGGGTACAATAATAAAATAAAGTTACAATAACAACAATAAGGGACTATACTAGTAATATAGGGACCTAACATGCCCCTCTCCTTCAAAAAAGTGTTGTCCTCAACGCTTGAGTAGCTTTGGGTGCTTCGTATAAAATTCTCATCCTCCCATGTAGAATATTTAGTGGGTGAGTTCTTCCACTTGATGAGATACTCCGAAATTAATCGATTCCTGTGAGTTAGTCGAGTTCTTGTTTTTGTGACCACTTCAGTTCCAATATGATTTTCCTTCTCATCAAGTTCGGGAAATATTGTTTGAACTGGGAATATTTTCACCTATAACCTTCTTTGCAGCATGAAAGACATGGAAAACCGGATGCACTCATGAAGAAGCCAGGAGGCTCCAATTTGTATGCCATATTACCAATATTTTGCAACACTCGTAAGGACCATAGTATTTTTGGCGATAATTTATTATCCTTCTTAGCTTGCTTTGGGGGACATTTGTTTGTATGGTTGTAGCCATAAAAATACCGTACCTCCTACATCAAAACTTCTCTCGCCTGCAAATGTTGATGCTGCTCGTTGCTTCATTTGATTTTTGTGCCAAATTCATGTTATCCTTTAAGAGTTGGAGAACTTCTGTTGATGCTCGATGTGCTCTTCTACTACTTGAACCTTCTAATTTTCTCTTAAAGATGATGTGATGGATGGTGGATGATATCCATAAAGTGCCATAAATGGGGGTCATTTTTGCTGCGCATGGGAAGGCAGTGTTATACCACCATTCAACGAGAGGTAACCACTTGACCCATTGTGTTTGTTTATCGACATAAAACAACGAAGATATCCTTCCAAACATTTATTTACTATCTCGGGCTTTGACCATCGTATCGAGGATGATAAGATGAGCTATGAGCTAATTGAGTACCCAAACAAGAAAATAACTCCGTCCAAAGAAATTTCCACGTCAAAATGGGATCTCTGTCGCTAACAATAACCCTTGGGTTTCCATGTAGCTTTTGAATTGTGTCCATAAATGTAGTAGAAACTGTACTTGCTTTAAATGGATGAGATAATACACAAAGTGTGCATATTATGCAGTCCATCAACTACCACCATGATGACACTCTTTCCTTCGATACTTAGGTAAACCTATGATAAAATCCATTGAAATCTCCTCCCAACGTTGACTTGGAATGGATAAAGGTTGTAGAAGTCACGTGGTCTTAATTGTCTCAACTTTATTCTCATCGGAAAAACCAAACATTCCACCACAAACGTTTGAATATCGACGATTTAATTCCATCCCAAAAAAAATATTTCTTCACCCTCCGGTAAGTTTTTAAAAATCGTGAGTGTCCTCCTAAAGGAGAAGTGTGCAATTCAAAAGAATATTTTGTTTTAGTTGGGAATTTCTTATAAACATATAAGCGATCTTTGTACCATAAGAAATCATTTTTCCAACTAAATGTATCGATATGTACTAGGATCTGTCGTTAAATCTTTTGAATGAGTGTCCATACTTCTTTGTCCTTCTTCCATTCATCTCTTCCTTCGGTTATAAAATCTAGCTTGGACAATAGAAATGTCACAAAGCAATGCTTCCACCTCTTCATTCTTTCTTGAGAGTGCATCTACAACAAAATTAAGCTTCCTTTTTTGTAGATTATTTCAAAGTCATAAACCAACATCTTTGTGACCCATTTTTGTCGTCTTCTTCGAAGATAGTCTTTGTTCCAAAAGTGTTTAAGACTATCATGACTCGCTTACCTTGAAGTGTCTTCCCATTAAGTAAATTCGCCATTTCTTTAGTGCATGTAGTATTGCTAACATTTGCTTCTCATAAATAGGGATGCATAAATACTTTCCTTTGATTGGATAACTTTCAAAAGCAATGGGTCTTCCTTCCTTCATTAAAAACATCACCAATTCCATTTCCCGAGGCATCACATTCCACAATAAAGGTTTTTAGCAGAAGTTTAGCTAGCTAAGACCGGTGCTAGAGCACATTGCCCTCTTTAAGATGTTCAAAGGCCTTATTTGCTTCAGAGTCCATGAAAATCCATCTTTCTTCAATAATGTTGTTAGAGGCACCCTGCTATTCTCCCATAATTCTTAACAAACTTGTGATAATACCCCGTTAACCCTCGAGAAATCCTCACAATCGCTTTATAGTTGTGGGGAATTTCCATTCCTTAATGGCTTTAATTTTGTTAAGGTCTACATCTCAACACCCTCATGAGATACAATATGACCCAGATATTCCACCTCTTTCGTACTCCAAAGAAACATTTGGATGTTTTTGCATATAATTGTTTCTCTCCGCAATAGTTTGAGCACCCCTGTCAACATGTTCAACATGATCCTTCCAAGACTCATGCAGATTAGTATATCATCAAAAAATACTAGCACAAATTTTCTAAGGAAGGGTTTGAAAATGAATTCATCAACCCTTGAAATGTAGAAGGTTCCATTGGTAAGGCCAAAAGCATGACCAAAAATTCATAATGACCCTCATGAGTTCGAAATGTTGTTTTTGGAATATCTTCGCCTTTCATTCTAATTTGATGATATCCTGAACGAAGATCCAAATTGGTAAAATAAATTTCTCCATGTAATTAATCCAATAATTCATCAATCACAGGAATGGGAAATTTATCTTTAATGGTGAGATTATTGAGCACCCTATAATCCAGACACATGGGCCATGATCCATCCTTCTTTTGTACCAATACTACAGGAGCAGAGAAAGAACTTTGACTAGGATGAATTATACCTGCCTCTAACATTTTTGCAATCATATGTTCAATTTCGCTCTTTAGACATAAGGATATCTATAAGGCCTCGATGTTTGGAGGAACACTTCCGGAATCAAATGAATAGCATGATTATGATCACGAATAGGTGGGAGTCCTTTTGGGAGTTTCAAACACCTGGAAAGTGATTGTCCAAGACTTGTTGGAGATCTCGCAGAATAGATGATTTTGATGTTGAGACTTCAGTGAGCACATTGTGAAATTACGCTCGTTGTTCTTTCTTTAGAAGCTTTTTTCATGACATTAGAGCTATTATTCAACGATTGTGCGTGGGAGAGGCAAGCTAGAAGGTGGCAAGAAATCGGCTGCATGGATTTACAGTATTTCTTTCCCGATTAGTGTGTGACGATTGATTGTACTCGAGAGCTTGGTGTACTAAGATTTGTATGAGATTGTTACATGATCTCCATGATACATAATATATGATAGTTGGGGTTTTCAACTTCAAAGCTTCATCAAACAACCGTGTTATGTGCGATTGTTTTTATTTATGATTCACATGTGTTTGCAATTAATTTTCCGCAAAATATTAACAGTTGGAATGATTATGTATTTTGCAAGAAGTTAAATATTGTGAGATCGGGGGAATCTAGATGTATGCATGCTTAGTGTATACTAATTTCTACAGGTATCGACATATGTTAATTCTTGAAGATTGCAATTGTGAAGAATTGTTGAGTTTTTCAGCTCGGTGGACAATTCAAATTTGCTACATAAAAATTTCTTTCGTGCAGAAAGTTGAGTATACATTGAAATGTCTTTCAATCTGAGTTATGGATTGGAGTATGCCACTGATGGGAGCTCAAATTAAATAGCTCGGAAGGATAGGATGGAGGTGGTGCTTTGGAGGATAATGGATGAAGGAGTTCATCGATAACGATGTTCTAAGTCGGGATCTAGCAATGCCGCATTACTTGACGATGGCAAAAGAAGACAAAGAAAGACAAGAATAATTTTGTTGAAGGTGTTTTGTTAGCCACCAATAAAATTTGTCATATCAAATGGTGGCTAAAACATCTTTTGGAGCCTTCTCAAAGGAACAAATTTTATTGAAAAATGTGTTATCTCTGAAGACTCATGAAGGCATCTAGTCATTTGTCTAAATTTTCACCGTTGTTTCCATTTCAAAACTCGGAAATTCTATTGATTTCCATGAAGAAAAACTCTCGACCAAACCCCATTTTTCCCCTCCTCCCACTTCAAAACTAACCTCATTTTTTACCCCTTTCATTCTCATGAAATTCCTCTATTTTTCATTTTCCCTCATTTTCCTTTCATGAAAAACTCTCCTTTTCTAAGGAGTTTAAGACTCCTTTTAAACTCTCGTCGAAAACCCAAATCCATTGAAAACTTGAAAAAATTTCATTAAAAATGCATTTTTTGTATTACGTACTTAAGCCCCCTTTGGGCTAAGTCCTAACCACTTCCCCTCCATCACTTTGGTGGCTGGAACCAAGCGCTAAACCATTTAAGCATTTATCACATCGAAAAAAATCCAAGTGCGCAAGTCTTTGTGCCATGACAAAAAGTTACGATGTGATAAGCTCCGGCTATATACGTACCGGCCTATTATCATTCCATAGAACCATAGCTCCAGTTGGGTGCCTATCCATTTCACATATATACAGCACGCCCAATGCCCAAAACTTTGTATTATATTGAGATTTTTGGGATTTTATATGTTCCAAAGGGTTTCCGTCGGTGCAAGTTTTAAAATGATATCGACCGTTGATCTAAATTCAATCAACGATGCGCACATTATCGCATCACATTTGTTGTTGGTGCATTCGTTTCTCCCTCTCGATGGGTCATTCCCCGATCAATCGAGAGCCTTTGATCTCCTCCCGCCTCTTCCCGCATCCAACGACCCACATTTGCTCGATCATTCAGCCTTGGCTCGCTTCGAAAACCTCCGATTCATTTCTCACCGTCGATCCGATCTGGCGCATCGATGATCGCTCAATCGCACCCGCGTTGTACAGTTTCTTCTCGCCGGCACGATTGAATACCTCTACTCACATCCGGGACCGCTCCACGTGTCTAGATCGAGGGTCCAGGATGCCTTTTCCCTACTTTGGTTTAAATTCATGCGCCCGTCGTTCCTAATGTTTTAGGCCAAATCACCGCCCGATTGATCTTTGCGAATCAACTAAATTCTCTATGAAAATTTTCCTCCACCCATATATATTTTCAGCGTCAGCAAATTTAATCACTGCATTCATCATTCTATCCAACGAAACTCATATTAACCCAGACAGGCTCGCCTCCGTGGGTCTCGCCCTCTTCAAAATTCAATCTTTCATTGCTCAAATCTTGGATCCGATGGCCTCAAAATGAAACGCCATTCTTTACTGTCGTCAGTGCATCTATCTCATACGCGTTCACTTTCCCACCGTCACATCTCGAGACCTTGACCTGACGCCCACATCCCAAGTCGCGCAATTTTCAACATGATGGTTAATTTCCCAAAGGTTATGCGAAATTGGTGGTTTTCGAGGCCACATGTCGTGCAGGACACATATCGTGTTCGAAAAGGCAAAACTACCTACCCCTCCATCTATCCACGTGTAAACCCATGGTTTTGAGTCCTCGAAAGTCACTTTCCCTCTTTCCATTTGTAGTTTATCACACGCACGCACACGCCGTTGATCTTTGCGACGTCAACGGCCCGCATTTAATCCCTGCCACAAATTTATCACTCTCCACCCTTTCTCCAAAGGATATTAATGTGTGATTCTGACCACTGATCGCGTGGGCTGATCTCATCCAACCACCCACGATCATCCCAAACCCACAATTTCACGTTTTTAACCATATTTTTCCTCCTAAAAAGTGCTTTTTAACCTTATTTCATCAAATTTTCGCCATTTCTTTATAAAGTGACTCATTCACTTTGTGGGATTCAACTCATCCCCACCATTGACTCTCGCACAATCAATGGTTTCAACCATTCTTTCCTCCATTTTTCCTTTTAACTTTCCGCATTTGGTGATCTCCATCGTTGGATGATGCCATCCAACGCCCACACTCTCTCCCCACACCCTCTACTTGCGAGCTTTTTACCAAAATAATGCAGGATTTTACAATGATGGTGTGCTGTGTATTCGAGTAAATTTCAAAATATTTTAAAGAGAAAAGACAGCCGTAGGGTGTAATCGATCTGTGAGTACTTAAAAGAGAAAGCCACTCCACGAGGCCCTATTTCATGTTTCATCAATGCTTCATGGGAATTTATTCACATGTCCTGTGGGCTCACTGCGACATCACAGACACGTTGTTATTTAATAAAATTAAAAAGAGTATCGTATGTCGAAGACAAACATATCCCAAATGATGATTGAAGACGATGGGGGATTACGAAATAAGATTGATTATCGAAAGCCTAATCCTCCAAATTAAAACACAAATTAAAAAAGAAAATCATAAGTTTTTATCATGATAAAGGCATCCACCGCCACATCAGAGGAAAAATTTATTCCTCTTAGCTACCACAAAGCCACCTATGCCTCAAAGCATTCAAACATAGTCGAAGTTATTGATCGAAAGAAGATATTAGCCTCGACGATAGCTAAACAGCTTTAATCTCGCTAAGGGAACTAATGACAAAAATATCACAGAGCTACTATAACACAACACAGAGCCTTAAAATTTAAACAAAAGCTCCCCCTGAGCTTAATTCTTAATGTAAATCCAATTAATACAGAGAACACATATGTAAGCCTCTTCATTAAGCCCCTCAAAGCGAGAAGCCTTAATTCTATATTAGACTCGAACCCGGAGATCCTTTTTCCCTCTCCCACCTCCTCATTCTTCTATAAATATTTCTTAGAAGACGAGAAAATGTTGGTCGCTTGTAACTTTGAAATATACTCTGAGCTCCAACTTTTGATTTTAAATAGTGTTAAAAGGCACTTGAGGCTCTACTTGTGATAGAATAGTTATGTTGAGAAGTGAAGATGATTGCTAACCCGAAACACCGGACTTAAAGTCATGACTTGGGTTTGAAGCATCAATACGTGTTAATTTATGATCCCTGGGTCTATGTCGACTAAAGTGATGTTATTTCTTATTGTAAATTTCTATTTTATTTCGTTTCCACTTTGTTCATTTTCTCTTATAAAGAACAAAGAATCATAGAGTTAGGATTTATCAGCATATCGGTACCCTTCTCTCGATCGATAAGCTTTATCTAAATGTTTTCTTTTGAATTGTGTTATTTAGGAATGATTTAATTCAGCTTTCAGCGTAGGAATGTTGGCGTTCCCTCGTCCTCTTGTCTTATCTGATTGTTATTCTTGAAAGTTATTTTCATTTCATGTTAAGTAGAGATGAACTAAGGAAGATATGGCGAGCCCCGGGTCCTAGTTTTATCCCAAAAGACCGATTGAAAGTTTCCTTGAATGTGTTGAAAGTCGGCTAGTTTCGAAGTACTTACCGGATCCGGGATTTCTTTTATGTTAGTCTTAAGTGTTTGTCAAAAAGGCTGGCTAGTTTCAAAGTACTCACCGTGATCTCCCGCTTTTTTCGTTGTTCTCCATTTGTTTAATTCCCCTTCTTTTTGTATCATTTCATTCCATAAATCAACTTTTAAAAGAGATCCTTAGACATAGATGACTTGCCCCATAGACCACTCTTGAACCTCGTTGTTTCAATTAATACTCTATTATGACTCCATAGCCTAATGAACTAAAACATGCAATTATCCATATTTTTGGCCAAAGCTTGTTCTTTTTGCTTGCAAATTCTCACCTTTGAAACTCTTTCCATTTAGAAATTTCCACTCAAGCCATAATCATGCTCAACCATCCACAAACACCCTTGGCCTTCATAACTAGCCTAATATCATTACCCAAACTTCAAAGACAAATCCATCTTTGCACTTATTGGAGAGATCTCTCCCGGATTCGTGAGGGCTAGATCTAGAATCCCAAAGTGGTTGAAATGATGTTTCTCCCTTGCTATCCGGACTTTGCCAATCTTACCGATTACGTGGAGCTAACGTTGTCAAGGACCATATTGTGTCCAAATTTCTTCATGGGAAAAGCCACTCCATTCTTAATATGGAAGGCTTTGACATATTTGTTCCAAAGCAGAGAGCAACTAGAGGAAGTTGACGCTAAAAAGACAAGCTCAAAAAACAAACAAAATGAAGAAGGGTGATAGTATTCCAAAATATCTCATGAAGTTTGTCCAATGTAGGGATGAACTAGGAAGTGTGGGGATTACATGTTGGATGATGAATACTTGGTGAGTTGGCTCTCCTTCGGCTTTCCGAAGAGTTTGCATAGCTACAAATACTCACATCAATGGACCAGAGAAACTACCCGCATGGGAGTGACTTTGGTCGGATCTTGTGTAGGAGGAGATAAGGCGAGGTACCATGGATGGCTCTTCATCAAAGAATGAAGATGAAGAGAATTGCGTTTTGTGCCAAAGCAAGGAAAGGGAAGGGGAAGAAATTTCTTCAAAATCCGATGCTAAAGGCAAGAAGCAGATTTGTCCAAAGTGAAGTGTTTTCACTATCACGAACATGAGCATTTCACCACTAACTACCCGACGAAGAAGAAGAACAAGAATTATGTTGGAGTCTGAGCTAGAGAGTGCCTTAGCCTCATAATTTGAACTTGATTTCTCTTTGATTTCATGCTTGGTTTCAAGATATATGGTATCGGTGTGTTATCTTGATAGTGGTGTGTCTTTCCATATGACCGGAGACAAGGAGATGTTTAGTGACTTGGAGGAGAAGTACCTCCGGATGCATATAGAGATGACGCGACGATGGTCATATTGTGCAACCGACATTGGGACCATTTCCTTTGAGAGGAGTCTAGTAATTAATTCTTGTCAAGGATGTTATGCATGTTCCAAAGTATGAAGAAGAACTTGGTCTCGGTCACAATGTTGTAAGACAAAGGTTATGATGTTGTCTAGCGAGGGAAAAGCCTTCCTTCGACATAAAACAATGGGTCAAACCAAGAAGATATGGATTCGAGTTAAGAATATCTAAAATATGGAGGTAGATGGCTGTGTCGCAATGGTGGGAAAAGGTAAGAAGTGGTGAGTTGGGATGAGGTGAACTATGGCATAGAAGAGATTGGGCCATCTTCACCATGGCGCTTTGAAGATTTTGGAGTCGATTTCACTGACTTCCCAAGGGTACTCGTGCAGTCAGATCAATGCAAGTGGTACTATGGGTAAGTTTGTGAAGACCACCTTTCATGAGAAGGAGAACCGTGCCTCGGTGATCCTAGAGAGAATTCAGCACGACGTGTGTGGACCTTTGCTAGTTGCTTTTCAACGAACAGAAAAAATAGGTATTATGTTATATTTATCGATGACTATTCTCATAAATACCTGATCTTCTTCATGCAAAAGAAGAGGAAATGTTCTCAAAGTTTTGTGAGTTAAAAAGCATTGGGGAGAAGGAGTCGAGGAAGCAAGTGAAAGCTCACGAAGTGAGTAATGGTGATACATCTCGTGCAAATTCAAATACTTCTCGCAGAGAAAGAAGGAATTCGAAGAGAACTCATAGCGCCTCATAACCCATAGTAGAATGGGGTCACGGAGAGAAGGAAAACAGAATGATCATGGGTGCTACACTGAGCTATGATGCACACCGTGGGCCTACCAAATGCACTTGTGGGCGAAGCATGCAACACTCGTTGTTTATGTGAAAAACCATTTTCCTCATAGATTATTTGGAATGAGTACACTCGAAGCAAGATTTTACTTTCTGTAAGAATCCTCATATTTCATTTGAAGACTTTTGGCTCATCTATTTACATTCATGTGACAAAGGACGCCATGAAGAAGCCTGGAGCCGACTAAAAAGTTGGGATATTTGTGAAGTACAGCGTAAACACCCCATAATTATCGTGTGTATTTTCCGGGCAATCAAGTTATTGTGGTGCCACGGGATATAAAATTCAATGAGGTGAAAGCCATGAAGTTTTTGCTTGAGAGGGAGCTACACTTGCATGCAGAGGAGGAACTTCTTGTTCCCAAAAGATGAGCCCTCTAGATGTGGATCGGCCCACAGGAGGAGATTCATGGAGTGAGGAGTCCACTCATGCAGTAACCAAACATCAAACAAGGTAGAAAGTGTACCACATAATTCAGACTAAAGCTTGATGCGGCATGTAATGTAGGAGTCCCTACATCACAACTTAGATAGAGAGAGTCACCCGACCGATTTACAGATATGTGGCTCTTATGAGCAAGTTTATCATGACACAACCATCTTCTTTTGGAGAAGCAGCAGGTGAGCCCACAGGGTAGCATTCCATGGTGGAGGAGTATGACTCCATTTTTCAGAAACAATGCTGTGAGGAGATTGTTCCAAGGCCGTTGGGAAAATCGGTTGTAGGATCAAGATGGATCTACAAGGTAAAGCAAGTTGTCGATGGGAGAGTCGATAAGTATAAGGTAAGATTTGTAGCCCGGGGCTTCTCGCATGACGAGGGGATTGATTATGAAGAAACCTTTTCACTTGTCATATGATATTCTTCCATAAGGATCATCCTTACTCTCTCGTGCCGTTGAGATGATTTGGACATTCATCGCATGGATGTGAAGACTCCATTCCTTAATGGGATCATTGAGGAAGAGGTGTACAATGAGAATCCCGAAGGATTTGAGATCTTCGTAGTGAGTCACATGTGTGCGGACTCAAAAGAGCGTTGTATGAGCTGAAGCACGCACCTCGTGCTTGGTACACATAGATCGATAGCTATTTCAACCGGACTTGGCTTCACCAAGAGTGAGGAAGATGCAAACTCGTACCAAATTGTGGTAGGGTAAGCTTTTAATCATTTCTCTTTATGTTGATGATTTAATACTAACGGTGATGAGCATTTGATACACTCATGCAAGGAAGATCTTGCAAAGGGAGTTTGAGATGAAGGATTTGGGCCTCCTTCATTATTTCGGATTGGAACACAGCGATTGGGAAGGTGAAATATTTGTGTCTCAAGGCAAGTATGCTCTGGAGATAATGGAGAAGTTTCACATGCAAGGCTACAAGCCTATCAACATTCCTCTTCCAGAAATTGGAGGAAAGAGGATGCTGCATTGGGAGAGGTAGTGGATGCCACTCTTTATCAACTAGATTGGTGGGTTCACTCATGTATTTAGTTAATACAAGACGAGATATATGCTGATGTGGTGAAACAACTTTCATAAGCGATGGTTAAGCCTACCAAGCTCTTTGGAAAGGCGAGAAAGCATGTCCCGAGGTATCTCGGGAAAGGCACATTTGAGTATGGTTTATGGTACAGACGATAGACAGATGAGGTGAAATTACATGACTTCACGCCCGGTGCAGATTGGGTAGGCAACCCCAACGAGCGTAAAGAGCACATCAAGAGGGATTTTCAATATCGATCTAACGCGGCTTGGTACAAGAGGGAAAAAAAATATCTTTGGCACTCGCTTCAAATGCGGAAGCATAATACATGGCGATAAGTCAAGATGCAAGTGAGGCTATCTCGGATGAGGAAGATCCTAGTCGATTTGTTCCTGGCTCACATTTAGATCCTACAAAGTGATACATTGTGATAATCGAGTTGCATTAAACTCTCAATTAATCATGTTTTTCATGATAAATCTAAACATATTGATATCTGCGTATCATCATATCGTAGACTGTGTGTGCGAAGATCATGTTTCTTCATTATATTCCTACGAGGATCGTAGATGCAAATATTCCGACAAAGGGACTCACCAGGAGCAAATTCGAATACCATAGAGGCAGGATCGTGGTGAAAAGATAATCCCCTATCCTGTTGAGAGGGAGTGTTGAGATTCAACAAGATGATCAACTTAGTGAAAAGAGTCGCCTTCACTAAATGGGCTCGCAAGCTATTTTGGCAGCAAGTCTATTTTAAGACTATGTCTATTTTTAGACATGGTGATCATATTTTAGAAGTTGCAGGATGCTATTTGTGGATGGTTGGTCAAGTTGGAAAAATAGATGAAATTATATTTTAGAATATTGGGCAAAGCCTATTTATAGATCATCGATCTAAAAATAGAAGTCTTGATTATTATTAGCTCTTAATAATAATCCAACAATAAACAACAAATTATTCTCTTGGAGCACTTAGTTTCAATGCACAGATTTGGAAAATCAGTAGGTCGAAGGAATTACACAATTCCTAATATTTTCTAGTGTTTCATGCATGAAGGACTTAGTTAGAATTCAAGTGGAAAAGTTATGACAGACTTTGAAATTAGTTCATGGAGTTGTATTCAGCTTAACTCGCTAAAGTGAGTTAGACTCGATTGAGCTAGTTGTATCTAGTCTAACTAAATGATACACTAGTGAGAGTGGAGTGAATTAATTAGCTAATTAATTTACAAATAATAAATCATTAATCAATCGAAGAACATGACGAGCTAACTACTGGTGCATGTCGGGCTCTAGTGGAGACCCAAAGGGAGAGATAGGTGAAAGGGAAATATGGACTATCTATTGTGACTATAGTGATGAATTGATTGCACCACACACACATTTGATTTTCCAATAAGGATTGTGTATTCAAGGCAAGGGTAATTCAAATTCATTCAAAGCTATTCTTTAGCAAGGATTGCGTAGTGGAGGCAAAGCTAAGGTGTGGCAAGAAATTGGTGCATGGATTTGCATATTTATTCCGATTAGTGTGTGACGGTTGATTGTACATGAGAGCTTGATGTACTAAGCTTTGTATGAGATTTTTACATGATCTCCATGATACATAATATATTATAGTTGGGGTTTTCACTTCAGTGCTTTCCCGTTAAACAACCGTGTTATGTACGATTGTTTTTATTTATGCTTCACACGTGTTTGAAATTAATTTTCCACAAAATATTAACAATGGAATGATTTTGTATTTTGCAATAAGTTAAATATTGTGATATCAAAGGGGAAATCTAGATTTATGCATGCTTAGTGTATACTAATTTCTCATGAGTGCATCCTTCGTAGAAAATTTCAATAATTAGTGGGGGTTGAAAGGTGGTTGGAAATTTGTTAAATATATATCCTAGTGTTCATTTGATCGAAGATAATGTTTCATATGCATGTAGGGAATTTACTTGTTTGTGAGGAATGATATTAAAATAATCCCTGAGGACATGGGAAACCAATATCACCTATAACAAAGAAATTTTTTTTAGAGGTTACCAAGAAAATTCAAGCATGGCAACCCAACCCTAGATAGGAAAATTTCACTACTTATGGAGGTAGTGAACCACCAAAAGGAATAAATTATTATGTTGAAAGTGGAATGGTACATGCTTAGGTTCAATATTAATGACCTAATAAATTGTCAAAACATAACTTATTCTATGCCACACCTCTCTATGGGGATTTCAATCAATAACGAAAGGGAAATGATGCAATAGAATTTGTCATAAATGGAATTGGAATCTAAGACACAACATCCTATCAACACCAAACTGAAGCTACTCTTAGCTCATATATATCCGTAGTTTTCTTTTGTATTTCAAATTTTTTTTTACTAGATTTTATGTTAAAATATAACCATATAGGGAAATCATAAACAATATTTTATGAACATTACATATGGTGGTGTAAATAAAGCTACAAATTAAAGCATTTTTCTAGTTTTCAATTTCAATTATATGTTTTTGAAAAAATTATTCATAATAAAAGGTTGTTTTTTTCTTTCTCCACAATGGAAGACACTTAGTAGAAGACTTTCTTTATAAAAAAGGAACAATTCTATTTTGTACTACCACTTTGAAAGAACTAGGATTTAAATTATGAGAATATATTTTTCTCTTCCCCACTAGATTGGATGATGATGGCTCTTTCTATGAGAAACATTTGCAATTAGAATTCTTTTTTCGTAGCCCTTCTAATAAAATATAGAAAAATGTGTGTTAATTCAAAATATTGATAATGACAAAAATATCAAAAGGAAATGATTATTTAAAAAAACATGAATGTACCTTTTCATATATTCTTAACATTAACATCTCGTATTTTCAACATGTGTAAGGTGAAGTGGAAATTGTGTTTTCTCGTAAAAATATCCATATTCAACAGAGTAAGAAAATATTGTAGCAAAAGGATCCTATTTTCAACAACAACTTTGACATAAATTGAGTAATTGTTTTTAGTTTTGATTAAAATTCCACTATGACATGCTTTTTTTGTCTAGTGGAATGGTACCTCTAAAAGTTTTCCTAAATTATATTTCAACCAATATCCTCCAAAATTCACATCAAAAGTTCTAAACATATAAAAAATACCTTCTTATATCATTGAATTCCAATAAATAAGAAAATTTTCATTACACAACTAAAAGAGTTATGCTATGTTCTGGTAGTATGGTAAGAAAAAATGGTTGAAAACTATAATGTATATTAATAAAACTAACTACACCATTTTTGCATTTACTCTTGTAGTAAAAGTATTGTTACACTTTTAACCAAATTTTTTGGAATGACACAATAACCAATAAAAGAATTTTTATTTTTAACCAATTTTTTTTGAAGTTTTTTTTTCTTTTTAACCAATGACAGTAAATCATCATCTTATTTGGCCTCATACTGAGGCAAGTATGATACAAATGACAAAAGAAAAATTTAGGAGAAGGCTAAATATTAAGACAATTTGAATTTGAAATGAACTAATGATATCTTTCCCTTAGCATTCATTTTGCAACATTTTATGTAAAGGAAAACTATGGTGTATACTCATTGAAACCGAAATTTATATCTTGTTAAGAAGTAGACACAAGTCCCATATGTGTCAAGAATATTGCATGTCATGAGGCACAATTGGCGAGAGGAATTATATGGTTGTGTTGTTTTTTTCCTCTATAACTGAACACCCGCATTTAGAGACCTACCAAGAAATAAGAAAGAGGCTGGTGCATGCTCTAGCTCACGAATGTCATAACCCCATTCTATAGTTCTCAAGAAAATGTCATGACCATTCTCAGACTCTTAGGTATGCCTCAAACTTACACTCAACATGCTAGCTATCTAGGTCATAGCTTATAAACAACATGTATCAACTCTTCCGCATGTATTGCTTTATTTAACATCTTATGTCAGAAAAATCAAATGCATAACAATTCCAAGAAAAAAAACCCAATATTTTGAATGAATATATTCTAAATTACATCTCTTTGTGCTTGTAAAAAAATTATAACAAAAAACCATGAATATATGGTATTCATAATTGTAGAGGTTAATCTTTTTTATCTTCATTGCATCTTAATAGGTCTTAATCCAAATATGTTTTCAGGAAAAAACTGAGATCCTTTTAAAATATTGTACTCAAGGCATGCTTCAAGAGTAGCATGAACCTAAACCCTCGAAGGCTTGAACCACATAAGGCAAACAAACTTATTGTCATTGTTGCATGATACTTACAAAGTAGAGGATATCAGAAACTCCGTTGACAATGGTTTTGAGCAAGAAAAAACCTTCTAGCTCTCCTCCCCTTTTGGAAAAAGTTGATACACTTGAGTCATCACCCACAATCCCCAATGCAATTCTAGAGACACATGCGACAATAACCCAACTATACATAGGAGAAATTTCACCCATGTTTTCTAAATATTAACCAATGCGTGACATAGTATCAAAAACCATGACATTTTATTCTTGCAAAAGGTTAATATTTGTTGAAAAAAATCCACTTCAACATGCATCGCATATTCTAAGGCATTAGGGGATGCATATAATGGAGAAAATATGACAAAATAATGAATTTAAATGTTATTTTATGCTTAATAGGGTATGATTAGGATGATTAGAAATTGATATAAAGAATTTTAATGACGGGAATCCATGTAGCGAATCCAGTAAATAGGGAAAGTCACCATTTTCACAACTAATTCATTAAATGAGCTTACCTCCTAAGAAATTAGCCGATCAAGAGCTAAATTGATGCCTCTTAAACATGCACATCTAACACAAATACTCCTCCATTCTTATGTCAACATAATTTGTGACCTTTAAATCTCTTGATCAATGTTTCCATGTAGCATGCCATAGAATGGGATGAGACATGTGGAGTGAAATATTCTTAGAGTGCAAAACAAAATTTCTAGAGGATCAAGAGCCACTTCACAAAATGTGTGAGTGTGAGAAAAAAACTTGCAACTAGGACAATTAAATTTTGTCATTCGAGAGAACCCACCGACCTTGCATGTCAAAGGATATGATATTTGTAATTTGGAAGTGTTGGACTTGTTATCGACTAAATGTTCAAGTGATAAAATACTCTCTTCTCAGGGCTTATTTGGTAGAAGTCCTTAGTCAAAATTTCATGTTTTCAAATAAATTCTCAAGTAAAATTTGTTCATTGAATGTTGTGTATGTCAAATGTTGCTCCCTCTACCCACTCATGTTGATCACCAATTTCAAGTTCATATCATCATTTGAGTGTCTAGGGTCATATATTAGTCAAAATTCCAATCATCTATGTCATGGTATAGGGTGTCTTTGTTTTTTGTCATCATAATGCCAATATGTTGTGAAACCAACCAAAAAATAGAATAAAAAGAGATATCAACACCTTAGAAATAAGCCACTTCGAGGGGGCAACCTCCAATACATTACATGAATGAACAATTCTTGGATGATACAAATTACAAAACCCTCCATTCTATATATAGGATTCCATGGGGCCACAATGTAATCCTAGTGGGGCTGAATGTAATCCTAACCGACCTAACAATAATAATTTAAGGGCGCAATAATAACAATATGGGGATTACAGGGGGTACAATAATAAAAATAATGGGGTTACACTAACAACAATAAGGGACTATACTAGTAATATAGGGACCTAACATGCCCCTCTCCTTCAAAAAAAGTGTTTTCCTCAATGCTTGAGTAGCTATGGGTGTTTCGTATAAAATTCTCATCCTCCCATGTAGAATCTTCAATGGGTAAGTTCTTCCACTTGATGCGATACTCTAAAATTGATCGATTTCATAGTCGACAAGTTCTTGTTTCCGTGACCGCTTCGGGTTCCAATATGATTTTTCCTTCCTCATCAAGTTCTGCAATATTGTTTGAACTCGGGAAGATTTTCACCTATAACCTTCTTTAAGCATGAAACATGGAAAACTAGATGCACTCGTGAAGAAGCAAGAAGCTCCACTTTGTATGCCATAGTACCAATTTTTTTGCAACACCTTCTAAGGACCATAATACTTTGGCGATAATTTATTATCCTTCTTAGCTTGCTTGAGGGACATTTTTTTGTATGGTTGTAGCCGAAAAAATATTGAGTCTCCTACATCAAAACTTCTCTTGATGCGATGTTGATATGCCTCGTTATTTCATTAGATTTTGTGCCAAATTCGAAAGTTATCCTTTAAGAGTCGGAGAACTTCTTATTGATGCTCAATTTGATATTCCACTACTTGAACCTTTGAATTTTCTCTTAAAGATGATGTGATGGATGGTGGATGATATCCATAAAGTGCCATAAATGGGGTCATTTTTTGCTTGCAGCGTGGAAGGAAGTGTTATACCACCATTCAACGAAAGGTAACCACTTCACCCATCGTGTTTGTTTATCGATACAAAAAAACGAATATATCCTTCCAAAAATTTATTTACTATCTTCATTTGACCATCGGATTGAGGATGATAAGATGAGCTATGAGCTAATTGGGTACCTAAACAAGAAAATAATTCCGTCTAAAAAATTTCCAAGAAATGGGATCTTTGTCACTCACAATAACCCTTGGGTTTCCATGTAGCTTTTTAATTGTGTCCATAAATGTAGTAGCAACTGCATCGGCTTTAAATGGATGAGATAATGCACAAAAGTGTGCATACTTGGTAAGTCTATCAACTACCACCATGATGACACTATTTCCTTTGGACTTAGGTAAACCTATGATAAAATCCATTGAAATATCCTCCCAACGTTGACTTGGAATGGATAAAGGTTGTAGAAGACTCGGGGTCTTAATTGTCTCAAATTTATTTTGTTGGAAAACCAAACATTCCGCCACAAACTTTTGAATGTCGGATTTAAGGCCATCCCAAAAAAATTATTTCTTCACCTTTGTGGTAAGTTTTTTAAAAATCCCGAGTGTCCTCCTAAAGGAGAAGTGTGCAATTCCAAAAGAATATTTTTTTTTAGTTGGGAGTTCTTACAAAGATAGAAGCGATCTTTGTACCATAAGGAATCATTTTTCCAACTAAATGTATCGCATGAATGAGTGTCCACACTTCTTCAGTCGTTCTTCCATTCATCTCTTTCTTCGGTTATCCAATATGGTTGGATAATAGAAATGGCATAAAACAATGCTTCCACCTCTTCATTCTTTCTTGAGAGTGCTCTTTGCAACAACATTTAGCTTCCCTTTTTTGTAGATTATTTCAAAGTCATAACCCAACATCTTTGTGACCCATTTTTGTTTCTCTTCAGAAGATAGTCTTTGTTCCGAAAAGTGTTTAAGACTATCATGATCAAGTTTTACCTTGAAGTGTCTTCCCATTAGGTAATTTCACCATTTCTTTAGTGCATGTAGTATTGCTAACATTTCCTTCTCATAAATAGGTTTCTGTAAATACTTTCCTTTGATTGGACAACTTTGAAAAGTAATGGGTCTTCCTTCTTGCATTAAAACAACACCAATTCCATTTCCTGAGGCATCACATTCCACAATAAAGGTTTTTGTGAAGTCTAGCATAGCTAAGAATGGTGCTAGGCACATTGCCTCTTTAAGATGTTCAAAGGCTTAGTTGCTTCAGGAGTCCATGAAAATGCATCTTTCTTCAATAATGTTGTTAGAGGTGTTGCTATTCTCCCATAATTCTTAACAAACTTTCGATAATACCCTGTTAACTCCAGAAATCCTCGCAACTGCTTTATGGTTTTGGGGACTTTCCATTCCTTAATGGATTTAATTTTGTTAGGGTCTACCTTAACACCCTTGTGAAATACAATATGACCTAGATATTCCACCTCTTGTACTCCAAAGAAACATTTGGATGTTTTTGCATATAATTGTTTCTCCTACAATAGTCTAAGCAACCTGTCAACATGTTGAACATGATCCTTCCAAGACCTGTTGTAGATTAATATATCATCAAAAAATAATAGCACAAAACTCTAAGGAAGGGTTTGAAAATGGAATTCATCAACCCTTGAAATGTAGAAGGTGCATTGGTAAGGCCAAAAGGCATGACCAAAAATTCATAATGACCCTCATGAGTTCGAAATGCTATTTTCAGAATATCTTCAGTCTTCATTCTAATTTGATGATATCTTGAATGAAGATCCAACTTGGTAAAATAAACTTCTCCATGTAATTCATCCAATAATTTATCAATCACAGGAATGGGAAATGTATATTTAATGGTGAGCTTATTGAGCTCCCTATAATCCGGACACATGCACCATGATCCATCCTTCTTGTGTACCAATACTACAGGAACAGAGAAATAACTTTGACTAGGTTGAATTATACCAGCCTCTAACATTTCTGTAATCATACATTCAATTTCGCTCTTTTGGACATAAGGATATCTATAAGGCCTAATGTTTGGAGGAACACTTCCTGGAATCAAATGAATAGCATGATAATGATCACGAATAGGTGGGAGTCCTTTGGGAGTTTCAAACACCTTGGAATGATTTTCCAAGACTTGTTGGAGATCTGCAGAAATAGATGATTTTGATGTTGGAACTTCTAGTGAGCATAATTGTGAAATTACGCCTCGTTGTTCTTTCTTTAGAAGCTTTGTAATGACATTAGAGCTTATTATCCTTCCTGGCTTCCCTTCAATACCCCGTAATTCGACTTCCTTTCCTTCTGAAAAAAAATTCAAGAAAAGTTCTTGAAAATTAAAAGCTACCGTCCCCAAAGATTGTAACCATTGTACTCCTAGTACAACATCAACATCTCCCATAGGAATGGAAAGAATTGGACTATTCAATACATATTCCCCCATGGTTAGCTTGATATTATGGCATTTTCCAGAGAAATTTATAGTTCCTCCATTTGCAACCATCACTTGACATTCTGGTGCTGGGTATAGAAAACAATTCAATTCCTTGGCTACCTTACAATGAATAAAATTATGGGTGCTACCTGAATCAATCAACACTATTACCTTTTTCTTCTTGATATGTCCTTCTATCTTGAGAGTTTGAGGAGTGGTAATTCCTGCCAATTCATTACATGATATGGTCGGACTCACTTCTTCCTCTTTTAGGGCTATTTCCTGGTGTATATTCTCATATTTTGAAGATTCTTATTCATTTTCTTCTTCCTCTTCACAATCTATGTAAAATAATTTCTTCTCAGCACACTTATGACCTTTAGTGTATTTTCGATCACAACTGTAGCAAAGCCCTTTTTCTCTTTTTTCTTCCAATTGTTGTGGTGTCAACATTGTAGGTTGTGGAAATCTAGGAGTAGCAACACTTCCATCATTATAGAAGTGAGTGGTAGTCTTCCTTGTCGCCATAATTTTACATTCAGTTTTTCTTGCCAACCTAAATGCCTTCTCCAATGGATCAGGTTCCAAAATGCGAACTTCATGTTGGATGTTATCCTTTAAAGTACCTATGAAGAGATCAATCCTATGTTCCTCTGGAATATCAGTTACACTTATATTCAATTTTTGGAAGTCCTCGATGTGCTCCCCCACTGAACACTTTTGTTTGAGATTTATCAATTGGCTAAAGAAAGTGTTGCTCTGTGTATCCTCATAATGTGCTATCATTTCCTCCATAAAAATTGACCAAGTGACAATTTTTTTATGGCAGCAAAGCCATCGATACCATACAAATGTAATTTTTTCTAAATATAAAGTTGCAATGCATAACTTTTGTGTGTTTTGCACATTATTGAGATCAAAATATTGCTCCATCTATAGTATCCATGTTACAGGATCCTTTCCATCGAACTTCCTCATATCCATTTTTGGAATATGGTGGTTCTTCCCTCCAACATTAGAGTTTATGAAATCACGATTAACATTTATTTTTTTCTCATCATGAGTTTCCTCTACTATATTTTCACCATTAGGAAACATTTCTTTTATCAACTTTTTCAAACCTTTCATGTATGCGTTTATATCATTCTTCATGTTTTCCATCTTAGCTTCCAAGCCATCCATCTTAGATTCCATGCCAGCTTCCATGCCATCCATCTTAGCTTCCATGCCATTCTTCAAAACATCCATCTTAGATTCCACGCCTTTCCTCAAACCATCCATATTAGTTTCCATGCCTTTCTTCAAAACTTCCATGTCATTTTTTGTTTCTCTTTGCGAAAGAAAAATTTGTTGCACTTGCTCTTGTAATTTTGATATGTCATGTTGCCATTCTTCGTCTTCTGAGTCATAGTAGAGCCTTATAAAGGCTTAATGGGTGTTGAATTATTTTTAGGTGCCATTTGAGAATCCAATACTGATATATATTCTACAATATTCCCTTGGAATCAATTCAAATTGATTCTTTAAACAAGACTTATGCAATTCAGAAAAAAAAAAAAAAAAAAAAAAAAAAAAAAAAAAAAAAAATACACACCTTTTACTTGCTTTTGAGGAGCTTGATATTTAAATTGACTTATCTCTATACTTGCAGATCCTCAATATCTGAAATGTGGCCCTATAGTATTCCTTTGAAGCTTCTTTCAAATGCCACAGTTCTAACTTGACTTGGATTCTTCAAGGCAAACTTATGTCCAAACTCCTACAATGACCTAATTATGGACTAGTTCAGTAGAGCAAAATTGTACGACTTGCCACGTGTCACTATTTGCTCCTTTGGCTCTAAAATTTATAGATACGAAACTACCATCTATGTGCTTCCAGTCACTTTTTACATAATTCCAATCTGATGCTCAGAGAGAGAGTTATGAATATTTGCCCACGATCACCTCTTTGAGATGAAATTCGGGAGCCTAAAAAATACCTAACTTCCACAGATCATATCACCGAAAATATTGAGAACCAAGCTCTGAAATATCTTGATGATGTTCCTCAGTATTTTAGCTTCACACTCTAAAAATTTCTTCTTCTAAACCTTCGTAGAAAAAAAATTATAGCAAACATTCCGCGATGACCTTGTTAAGTGAAACTCAGGAGCCTGCAAAAATCCCTAACTTCCACAGATCATATTCCAAAAATATTGTGAACAAAGCTCTAAAATTGTGTGATGAAGTTCCACAGGATTTCAACTTTACACTCTAAAAATTTCAGCTTCTTAACCTTTGTAGAAAAAACGTTATAGCGAAAATTCCACGATGACCTGTTTGGAGCAGCGAAACCCTAGAATACAAAGCTCTGATTCCAAATGTTGTGAAACCAGCTCCAAAAATAGAAGAAAAGAGATATCAACGCCTTAGAAATAATCCACTTCGAGGGGCCAACCTCCAATACATTACATGAATGAACAATTCTTAGATGATACAAATTACAAAACCTCTTTTCTATATAAAGGAGTCCATGGGGCCACAATGTAATCCTAGTGAGGCCACAATGTAATCCTATCCAACCTAACAATAATAATTTAAGGGCACAATAATAACAATATGGGGGTTAAAGGGGTACAATAATAACAATAATGGGGTTACACTAACAACAATAAGGGATTATACTAGTAATATAGGGACCTAACACAATATGTCATGTGAAGAAGGAAAATAAGAGTCATTTTCACTATTCAAATCATCTTCATTGGGAGTTAGAAAATATAGGTAATAAAACAAAGGAAACTTTTCCCTTTTCAAGAAGTATGCTACATGGTCAAAGTTTTTCAAAAATAATTTTTTCTCCAAGAGCTTATGACTTCATTAAAGTCAAAAGAAAAGTTTGTGAGTTATATAGGGAAATGAAGCTTTTTGAGTTCATTTCATCCTTTGGTTTCAAAATAGCTCCTCTCTCATGCTCACAAATCTCCACATCCACCCAAGATCGAAGACAGCCACCAAAAACTAATCCAGGCTGTTGCATGCTATGTTTCTGCTCTTTGCTACGCATCTAGGGTAGCCACGCTAT
The DNA here is from genome assembly GCA_034641835.2 of Pinus albicaulis. Classification (NCBI taxonomy): domain Eukaryota; kingdom Viridiplantae; phylum Streptophyta; class Pinopsida; order Pinales; family Pinaceae; genus Pinus; species Pinus albicaulis. The sequence continues at coordinate 1,056,002,377 of CM076570.1, read as the reverse complement.
GATTTTGGCAGTTTGCCCGGTTTTTGGCATCCAAGCTCCAAAAATCCATCATAAGGTTCAATTTAGCATTTCTCAAGTTTCAAGGGCTTCCAAGTCAGTAAGTGAACATCCATCACCTTTCATTCAGTTTAATATATTTAGCAGGGGGTGGATTCCCTCTTCTAGGGTTTTCAACTATGATTTTGGTTTCTTTGATGTTAGGATTGCTTCAGTAGTAAACCCTTAGTTTCATCACCTAATAAACTTCACACATAACTCATACACATTAACAAATCATTCCATCTCATTCATACCTCTCATAAATCCCATTTTCACTCAAACCCTAATACTCACTATGTTTCTACATAGATAACTAGGTTAACTCTGTGTTTGACCCTTTTGCCCTCTTTCCCATACCCATTTCCAAAATTTTCACTTGAATTGTGTTGCTAACTCACCATCCTATCTCCCAAAATTTTTATGGATTTTTCCCTAACTACATGCCATCTCATATCTATCCCTAAACCCAATACATCATTATCCTCTCTTTTCCTAATTTTTACTTTCCCTTTCCTTCACATCAAGCTAGGGTTTTCTTTTGCTGATAAACATCACGAAAGGTGAGAAGAGAAAGTACAATAAGGGAGGTCATCATTCTAGGTTTAATCCATCCAATTTGAAGGAGATAAATGCTTCTCCCTATGTTAATAAATCCTTTGAATACACTAGTTGTTTAAGGTTTTTTGAAAGAATCCAAGAGGTAGGCTGTCATGCTCGACTAACAAGCATTTTTTCCACCAGCTTTAGGAGAGATAAGGCTAATATAGCAGGTATTGAATTCAATTTATCAGTAGATACATAGCCTCAGCAATAGGCATCCTGAACTATGGAGAAATTTGGTTCAAAGGGATGGATTTGGACATCGAGAACTATAAAATTTTCTTTAAACCACATTACAAAGGTGCTCTTGGACAGATATTTCCCTTCAAGAATTTACTTGATAGGTATGCACCTTTAATGAAGCTGATCATGAAGTATTTTACATGTGAAGGGACGTTCTCAAGATTATACCAATACCAAATAAGGCTATTGATGCATTTCATTGCTACCAAGCCACTCAATTTGCCTCATTATTTGTTTAGAATTTTAGTTAAAATGATTGAAAAAAGTACAAAATAAAGGCAAGGATCACCAAGATAGTTTGTTTCACCATGGTTTGGTCAAGGTTATAGTCTTATATCAGCTCTCATAAATCAATATGTCTTGGGAAACATTCATGAAGTCAGTTGCTTCTATGCCCAGTACCAGTCCACCCATCATTCAAAACATACGATAAGCATCATCAAAGCCACAAGAGGTTGGCACTTCAAGTAGACCAATAGATATTCCGAAGACACAATGGCTGAAGTCACTCAAACTTATGAGAAGGGTAAAAGGATGGTGTTTTCTCCTATGATAACCAAAAGTGTACTTTCACTTGAACCTACAACTGAGCAAGTATTAGGAGAAACCATGGAGCAACTACCTATGCATGAAAGTGAGTCACCCTTGCAATAAAATGAGGAGCAAAAAACTTTAGAGGTTGACATGGAAGATTTGGTGGAAAACAAATCTACTGAGGAGATAATTAGGGAAAAATATGCAGATATAGTAGATCTCAAGGACAACCTCTCAAGGGAAAATTTCATGAAAACGTTCATACAACAAGAAAACATGCAATTGAAGGTGAAACAACTGCTCCTAATCAAACCAAAGGCAGATCTTGAGGTAGATAAAGGTAAGGGTAAAGAAGTAATATAGGTTATTCAATTTGAAGACAAATATGCTCATATAATTCCAAGGACGCCAATAACTAGAGGATTAACCAGGCAAAAAGAACAAAAAGCAAAGTTATCTCCTCCCTTAGGTCAACAAAGTTTTGATGCTTTGATTGCTACTGAGATTGAGCAAGATAAAGAGATTTGTCTTGACAGGGTGAATGAGCATCTACAAAATCTCTTGAAGAAGGAAGAAAGAAACAATAACTTGTAGAGGCACATGGCGAGACACTACTTCACGAGGAACCAAATAGCCAAAATCCTGGTTAAGAACTTGAAGAAAAATATTAGACAAACCCTAATTAAGATAAAGAAGAAGGAAAAATTGGATTTTCTAGTTGAGGCATTCCTATATGTCTAGATCATCATTAAAGGATGATATGGACGAAAATTCAATAAGTTTTGAGCATTTTTGGTATTTTTGTGATTTTTGAGAAATACTGGAAATTTTACTATTGCAGAAGCGTAGCGTGGCCACACTATGATTTTCCTCAGAGGGTCTAATGGAGGTCTTATTTACATGGCTAGATTTCTTTTGACGTGTAAATTCCAAATATGGTTTTGGTTTTTCATGAAACCTCCTAATTATGAAGAAAACTCAAAAACCGCCCTAATTTTCATGTTTCTACCACTGTTTTTCACTACACACTACGCTTTTGGAGTAATATTGAAAAAATGAAGTTTTGAAGTCCTTGTAGGTGGTATTTTTTCAATTTCAAGGTTGGGTTGGATAGAAGAAATCCAAAGCTGCCTTTCCCAATCTTAAAATAAATAAATAAATGCCTAAAATTTAGCTCAAAATTCCCTCCAACCGCATGCTACGCCTCTGTCAAAACACGTTATGCTTCTACCAGGCATGCAACGCTTCTATGTTGGACGCTTTCTCGACAGGTGTCAGTAAAAAATGGTCAAATATTCAAGGTTACAACTATCCCATGAGTTGTTTTATGGATAAGTAAGTCTATTTATGCCCCTCACTGTTGAGGAATATTGTAATTACTCAAGGAGACATAGACTCCTAGTTATTAGCTAAATTAGGGGGATTGTTTCTAACTTCCCTAAAAACTAGGAAATGACTCATAGGGTGTATTTATGAAGTTTTTTGGATTAAGTTTCGACCCATTGAGGTGGAATATTCTTGATTTTCTATATGTACTCCAACTTAAGTCGTTAGGTTGGATAGTTGATATTGTAGTGTGGAGCTTATGTACATATTTTTACAGTGAAATCAAAGACATCTTACATCTATAATTTTGGGAATCTAGTGGTATGCTTATTAGCATTTTTTTTTCTTAGTAACACCATAAAATTGAATGTTTATCTTTCCATGAAATCACATTTATGGTTATATATGATAAATATTATGAATCTATTAAAAAAATTCTTACTTTTTGCACTTTGTTTTATAATATTTTCATAAAATTTTTCTACTTCCTATGATAGATGAACTCATGTAATATGCTCATTCTGTCTCTCTATTTTAAAACCCTATACCACAATGACAATCTAAGTGTGTTTCTAAGTATACCTACCTGGCCTCATATTCATCTCTGACGCTTTTCATTTGAAATAGGACCTTAAAACCTAGACTAACATTTCCTATCCAGCAAAATTCAAAATAAAAACCTAATTCACTGAGCTTATATCTAGCCTAAGATATTTTCCTTTCTAGTCACGTCATTGACTGTGAAATTAAAATTGAGAGAGCCCTCATTTGGTAGGGCTAGCTGCCAAATCTAAAAATTGGTGTGAGGTTACTTCCTGTAGTCTCATTTCTCGGCCTTGGGAAACAGAGGGAGTGATAACATTTTTGGTGTTGTTGTCGAGGAGTGAAAGTAAAAATCTCCCTGGGGATACTTATTTTAGTTCACTGAAGCTAGAATTGTGGGTGACAAGTTCTAACATTCATAGAAGGATCAGGTAGTAAATTTGATACAAAGTGCACATTCTTAGGAAAAATTTCTCCCAAAAGACACATGAGGTCAAATCCACACCCTAATCCCTCACAAATTATTAATGACCCCCAGAGTCTTTTGAGAAATCATAAATCATAGTCTCAAAAAGTTAGAAAGGGTTTACCTCCACTTGTGAAATCTACATCCTTGCCTACGAGGTTAATTGCTCTAGAAGATTTGTCCTTCAATTTTAAATTTGAAACATCTTTTCTCAAGTCCAAGTTAGAATCCTTCCTATTATAAACACTCTTTGACCCCATTAATTTTGAGACATACTTGCCATTTCTACGTCATCTTATTTAAAGGTTGATAGTAAGGTATGTTACGACTTTCATAAACTTCAGGGTTTGGTCGATAAGTTTCAAGTAACTTCTGAAAAATCTTATTTCCAATACCAACAACAAGCCTTATTTGCTTCTGCATCTACTGTCACACCTTCTCACACAGCTACACCATCATTGCTCACCTTTACTCCATCACTTCCTCTGCAATTATACACTCCATCAACACCTCCACAACCTCCTTCGTTAGTCATGGAAATATTTTCTTCATTGATTCTACCATAACAACCCACTGCATTACCTCCAAATTATGGTAAAATATTGCCTCTGTTTTATGGGACATTAGAGGTTACTACTCACCAACACATTGTTAAGGTTTTTTATTTCATCGATCTTGAAGAGTTGATAATGACAATGCCAAGATGCACATTTTAGCACAAAGTTTCTCAGGGAAGGTTAAGAAATGGTTTCATTCCCTAACAGCAAGTTCTATAGCTAATTCACAACATCCAATCAATTTATTTATGGAAAAATGGGAAGAGAAGAAGAACCCTTTACAAATTATAGCTGAATACAACGCCTTGAAAAGAAATCCTAATGAGTATGTGAAAGACTTCACAACCAGATTCAATATAATATATGATTCAATTCCTGAAAACATCAAGCCTTGTCCTAGACTCATACTAGTTCATTACCCAAATGGTTTCGATCCTGATATGGCTTAACAACTGAGGAAAAGAAATAGATCTACCCTTGAAGAAATGCAGAGGAATGTAGTGAGCATTGAGGCAAATCTAATTATCAAGAAGTCAAAAATCAAAATAGAAAAGAGGGTAACCATCAAGGAAGAAACATCTACTTCATCTGAGGGAAAAATCGATACCCTCATAAAAATAATGGAGAAGATGATGGAAAATATGACCATCACAGATAGACAAGCTGAACCCTCAATCAGAAATCCCAATTTCAATGGTTAACAATAGCAACCTCAATACATGATAAATAAAAAGAAGCGATGGTTCAGGATCAACAAGGTCAGCAAAAAATTGGTACTCTATTTCAGAAAAACTATATAGAAGGCCTTGATGAAGAAGAAGAAGAGATTTCAGGCGAAAACCATTTTTTTGAGGAAAATTAGCAGCCTATTTTCCTGACTAATGAAGATCATTTTTCTACAAAACTTTATGTATTGGATGATCAACAATATGCTCTTTCTAAATATGGTATTTTATTAGTATCGAAAGAATACTACCAAAGAGAATATCAAAATTCTCTTACCTAGGTGCAAAGGCAGTATGGTTTGAGAAATAGAAATGTGCCTATAACCTCAAGTCAGAAAAAATAGAATTCTCAAAGAGATGCTCATCATAAAGAGATGACTACTTTAAATCAAAGAAAGGATAAAGGACCTGATGTTCATAATCATGGAAAAGGAAATGAAGCTTCTACTACCAATCAGAAGAAAGATAAATAAGTTCAAGACAAAAGAAAAAGAAAAGATATTCCACATAAATATCAGCCCAAAAAGAAAGATGTACCTTCTAAAGAGGTAGAAAAACATTCTGCCTTATTTAGTCTTGAAAATTAAATTTCAAAATTTAAAGTTTCCATTCCATTGACTGAAATAGTAAAGAATGACCAGTATAATTTCTGGTTAGCCAAATTTCTTAGGGTAGATCAAATGTCTGATATGGTAAATGTGAGTGAAGATCACCCAAATATTTTGTTTGGTCCTACTGTAGATGGTGACTTAGAAGATAGTGAAGTCCCTCCTTTTTACCTCAGCCTCAAAATTCATGATTTTATCCTCCATAATGCCATGCTATAATTTGGAGCGTCTCATAATATCATGTGTAAAGCCATCATGGAAAAACTAGGATTGGATATTACGAGACCCTACCATGACCTTTACTCTTTTGATTCGGGAAGGGTTAAATTTTTTGGTCTCATCAAATATCTAGTGGTGTCTTTAGATAAAATCCCTGCGAAGAATGTTCTCATGGACTTTGTTGTAGCTGATATTCCTCCAAGACATGGAATGCTTCTCTCCTGGTCATAGGGAGCCAAACTTAGAGGCACCTTGTAGCTCGACTTTTCCCATGCTACTATACCAATTTTTGGGAAACTCAGAAAATTATACTAGGAAAATACGATGAAATACATTGTTAGTAGCAAAGAAAAGACTAATAATCACCTAATACATGTTCTTCATATATATTTAGAGTGTTTTATCTTATTCAATGATGATTTTTTAGCATCGTCAGAAGTTTTGATGGAAGAAAAAGAAGAAAATTCAAAATTTTCAAATTCTGTTAAAAAAAATTTCTAGTGTAGAAAAACAAGAAAATATGACAAGAAGGTTGCAGCCAAGTGTATCAGCAAAAAATATAGATGAAACAATGAAATAAATAGAATATATTGATACAACATACCTTTCTCAAACTGCTAGTCAAGAGAAATCATCCAAATTGGATCTTCCCGATGAAGAAAGTGGTTTGTGGACTATGGATTTCGAAGGAGCCTTAGGTAAGGAAGGGGCTAGAATTGGATTATGGATTCATAGCCCTATGAATCAATCATCTAACCTTCCTCCTAATTTTTGAATGTATTCTTAAAAATTGGCATTTTATTGTTCAAATAATGAGGAGGACTGTGAGGCTTTGATAGTCGGTCTCAAAATTTTAAGAAATTAGGTGCCAAGAAAATTTCTATGTATGGAGAATCCAAATTGGTAATACAGCAAGTCAAAGGGGAATACCAGGCCAAACATCCTAGAATGAAAGCTTATCGCAATGCAGTGTTAGACATCCTCAAGACTTTCACTGAATATACTTTTTCACTAATTCCAAGGAACAACAATGTCATTGTTGATTCTCTTGCCACTTTAGCCAGCATGTTCAAAATTCTAGTGTGTCCCAACAAAAAGTATGAAATAATTGTCAAACATTGCCCTGTTGTTCCAGATAATGTTCGGTATTGACAAGTATTTCAAGATGACAAAAAAATCAACAACTTCTTGCAAACATAAGAGGAGTTTGTTAGTTCGCAAATGGATGACCAATTTTATGATGATGATCAAGAAATGCATGCAGAAAAAATGAAGGTACTACAGTTGAAAGATAACTCCATTCCAAGAGTTATTGTACCTTTGGAGGAGCTTTTTGATTAGGATGATGTTGCACGAAAACCAACAATGTTTCCAACTGGAGTAGGAGTGGAAGACCTCAATCTTGGCACTCTTGCAAAGCCCAAAATGGTCAAGATATCAAAATATTTGAGCCTAGAAATGAAAGGTAAATATGCAAGACTCATGTCTCAGTTTTTTGATGTTTTTGCATGGGAATATCTTGATCTGAAAGTGTATTATAAAAGTATAATCCATCACACCATTCCTTTAAAACTTGATCAGAGGCCTTTTCGTCATAAAATTAGGAGGATGAGGCTAAAGTTTCTACCCTCTATTCAAAAATAATTCAACATGTTGTATACTATTGGTATTATAGTTCCTCCATGGAAAATGTTAGGGGCTAATATTCGTAGGTGGGCTAATTTTCCATGGTTTCTCCAAAAAAAGAATTCCATTTTCCATTTTTTTCTAAAAATAATTCGCCCAAATTTTAAAATATAAAATTATTTTACCTTAGAAATCGCCAACATTATATAAAGGCTATATATAAAATCATTATAAATTTGAATAATTTTACAAATATATCAATAAATATTTTATAGTTTTCATATTAGGGATTGGTAACATTCACCAATGATTTAAACTTTGAGATAATTTTTCATCCTTAAAATTTTCCCTGAGTTCCTCTTCATTTTTTAAATTGGATGTCAAACATAGTGCCAGTAAGAAATAAGACGGGTGATCTTCTCTTGTGTATATATTTTCGTAATCTGAATAAAGTATCACTAAATACAATTACCCACTTCCAAAGATGGATCATACCTACAAAGGGTGGTTGGCTCTTCCATAATTTCATTGTTGGATGGATATTCTGGGTATAATTAGATTTTAGTTCATCTGGATGATCAAGAAAAGACATCCTTTACAACACCTTGGGGTACTTTTATGTATGCTAAGATGCCCTTCGGGTTGAAGAATGTAGGAGAAATTTTTTAGCGAGTGATGGTTTTTTCCAATTAAAAGGATGTCTTTTTGGTTATTTATCTTGATGACAACACAATTTTTTCCAAGACAGATGAAGAGCACTTACATCATTTGAAGACAGTTTTTCAGAGGTGTAGAAAATTTGGCATATCGCTGAATCCAAAGAAGATTTTGTTGGCTATGGAAGAAGGGAAATTGCATGGTCATATCATATATAAATATGGCATCCAGATAGATCCTTCAAGGATTGAGGCAATTAATAATTTGTAATATCCTAGGAGCAAGAAGGAAATCCAATAATTATATGGTAAAATCAAATTTTTGGGAAGGTTTATTCCTAAGCTTGTTAAACATTTAAGGGAAATTACTGATATGTTGAATAAAGACAGTGAGGTGAAATGGCCTGATGAGGCAAATAAATCTTTCAGACAAGTTAAGTTTGTGTTATCTCATGCTCCTATTCTTATCATCCTGGATTATACACTTGATTTCATCATTTTCTCCTTTGCTTCTAAACATACTATAGTTGTTGTCCTTATGCAAAATAAATATCAAAAAACAAAATAGCCCATTTTCTTCCTCAGTAGGACCATAAGAGACATAGCCTTGAAGTACAATATCATTTAAAAACAAGCCTCGGCACTAGTAAAATCATTAAGGGACTTCCAAGTCTATATTCTTCATTCTCATGTTCATGCATATGTCCCAAACTTTTCTGTCAAAGATGTGCTAACACAGAATGATCCCGGAGGTTGGTGTGGTAAGTGGATAGCTACTATGCTAGAGTATGACTTAGAAATAAAACCTACAAAATTGATCAAAGGACAAGGCTTATATAAGCTCATGGCGGACTCAAATTGACATGCCTTGGACATCAATTTCATTGCTGCTTTATCTGAGGAGCAAGAGGTTGATTCATTACCTCAGGTATCTAAAATTTTTACTTCATCACCATGGTATGCTGATATTTTTCATGTGTTGCAATATAATCTTCCCCCATAGTTTTCCCAACAGTAAAGGTATATCTTTGAATTTTAAGGCTCTTAAATATTGCATTCTTAACAATGTTTTATATTGGAAAGATCTGGGTGGCGTTCTATTAAACTATTTGTTAGAAGGTGAAGTTGATAAAGTGACGAATGACTTTCATAAACGTGATTTTGGTGGTCATATTTTCTGGAAGACTACAACAAATAAGTTATTGAGGGCTTGCTTTTACTGGCCAATTTTTTTTCCTATGTCTACAAAACTGTCATGAGTTGTCACAAGTGTCAAATTTTTCAGGGAAAGAGAAATATCTTACCGCTACCCTTGAAACCAATGGTAGTTCAAGCACCCTTCTAGTAGTGGGGACTTGATTTCATTAGCAATATCCACCCTCCACCATCAGCTCAGCATAAGTGGATAATCACTACCACTAATTACTTCACAAAGTGGATCAAACCCATCCCCACGAGGCAAGCTACAAACATCATCACTATTCAAATTTTGTAGAGAAATATTTTGTCTTGTTTTGGCCGCCCATAGGAAATTATCACTGACAATGAATCTGCCTTTAAGTCCAAAAAGATGATAGCCTTTTGTGATAAATATCACACAAGACTCGAGCATTCTACAACATACTATCCTCAAGGAAACGAGTTAGTTGAATCGTCAAACAAATCATTGGTGAACATAATCAAGAAACTAATGCAAGAGAACAAGAGAAATTGGCACAAAAAGTTAATAAATGCTCTATGGGCGGACATATTTAGTACAAAGAGATAAATTAGCATGTCACCCTTCCAGCTAGTTTATGGTGTAGAAATAGTGTTTCCAACTTCCTTAGCAGTGTCGATAATGAAAATTCTGCAAAAGATCGACAGTGAGCCAAATGATATCTAGTGAAGAATCAATCAAATGATTCATTTAGAGCAGTCAAGAGAATAATTTTTCAATCACACTTCAAATCTTCAAGAGAAGATCAAGAAGATCTATGAAAAGAAAACCAAAGCTGATGATTTTAAATTAGGAGATGTTGTTCTTTGATGGGATGCCCGAAATGAAGAAAAAGTCAAGCATGGAAATTTTGATAACCTATGGAAAGGTCCTTACAAGATTACATCATTCAGGGGAAATAAGGAATTTTTCCTAGAAGCCTCTGAATGGGCAGGAAATTCTAAGAGGACTGGTGAATGGTAGGTTCCTCAAACACTATTTCACCTGATCTTGAAGAAAAAGGTTCACTTTCATTGTAAATAACATTTTATTTGCTGTCAAAGAATAAGGAATTTTTCAAGGAAATTTGAAGCCCGAGGAGAAGGCCATGAGGCTTCTATGATTAGTTGATGTTTTCCTTTTTAAAATTTCCAAAAGTCAAGTTATTTATCGAGTCAAAGTTATTTTTTTTTAGTTAGTCATTTCAGTTTGTCAAAGTTATTTTAGTTTCTAGTTATTTTGACTCCATTTCCCAATGGATGAGGCTACTTGGCCTATGATGTTCTTGACACCTCCTAAAGGAGCTTCCATCCCTAGCTGGAGCCAATGTTAGTGTCTAAATGTTCAATGATCAGATATTTGGTAGAAGTCCTTGGTCAAAATTTCATTTTTTTCAAATAAATTCTCAAAAAAAAATTTCCACTGAATGTTATCTAGGTCAGATGTTGCTCCCTCTACCCACTCATGGTCATCATCAATTTCAAGGTAATATCACCATTTGAGTGTTTAGGGACATAGATCAATCAAAATACCAATCATCTAAGTCATGGTCTAGGGCTTATTTGTTTTTGTCATCATAATGCCAATCATTTCATGTGAAGAAGGAAAATAAGAGTCATTTTCACTATTCAACTCATCTTCATTGGGAGTTAGAAAATATAGTTCAAAAACAAAGGAAACTTGTCCTTTTTCAAGAAGTATGCTACATGGTCAAATTTTTTCAAAAATATAATTTTCTCAAAGTGCTTATGATTTCACTAAAGACAAAAGCAAAGTTTGTGAGTTATAAAGGGAAATGAATATTTTTGAGTTCATTTCATCCTTTGGTTTTCAAAAGAGCTCCTCTCTCATGCTCACAAATCTCCACAAACATCCAAATATTGAAGACAATTACCACCAAAAACGGATCCAAACTGCTGCACACTATGTTTCTACTCTTTGCTACGCTTCTGGGTAGCCACGTTATGTTTATGGAAGTTTTCTAAGTTCTTGGCAGCCAAGCTCCAAAAATCCATCAGAAGAATCAATTCAGGATTTCTCTAGTTTCAAAGGCTTCGAAGTCAGTAAGTGAACATCCCTCACCTTTCATTCAGTTCAATTTCTTCAGCAAAAGGTGGATTCCCTCTTCTAGGGTTTTCAACTACGTTTTTGGTTTATTTGATGTTTGGCTTTCTTCATCAGTAAACCCTTAGTTTCAACACCTAATAACCTTCACACATAACTCATACAACTTACCAAATCACTCCATCCCATTCATACCTCTCATAACTCCCATTTTCACTCAAACCCTAATCCTCACTACGTTTCTGGAGAGATAACTAGGTTAACTTTGTGTTTTGACCCTTTTTCCATCTTTCCCATACCTATTTCCAAAATTTTCACTTGCATTGTGTTTCTAACTCACCATCCTATCTCCCCAAATTTTTAGGGATTTTTCCCTAACTCCATTCCATCTCATCTCTGTCCATAAACCCACTACATCATTATCCTCTGTTTTCCCAATTTTCACTTTCCCTTTCCTTCACATCAAGCTAGGGTTTTATTTTGCTGACAAACATTGTGGAAGGTGAGAAGAGAAAGTACAATAAGGGAGGTGATCATTCCAGGTCTGAGCCATCCAATATGAAGGATATCAATGCTTCTCCCTATGTCAATAAATCCTTTAAAGACACTGGTTGTATAAGGTTTTGTGAAAGAATCCAAGAGCTATGTTGTCATGCTCAACTCACAAGCCTTTTTGCCACTAGATTTAGTAGAGGTAAGGCTAATATAGTAGGTATTGAATTCACTTTATCAACAAATACCATCACCTCAACAACAGGTATCCCTAACCATGGATAAATCTAGTTCAAAGGGATGGATTTGGACATCGAGAACTATAAAATTTTCTTAAAACCACATTACAAAGATGCTCTCGAACAAATATTTCCCTTCAGGAATTTGCTTGACAAGTATGCACCTTTAATGAAGTTGATCATGAATTATTTTACATGATAAAGGAGGTTCTCAAGAATATACCAGTACTACATAATGTTATTGATGCATTTCACTACTACCAAGCCACTCAATTTTCTCATTATCTACGTTTAGTAAAAATGATCGAAAAAGTAAAAAGTAAAGGCAAGGATCACCAAGCTAGTTTGTTTCACCATGGTTTGGTCAAGTTTATAGCCTTACATCAGCTCTCATAAATCAATATCTCTTGGGAAAAAATCATGAAGTAATTTTCTTCTATGCCCACTACTAGTCCACCCATGATTCAAAGCATACCATTAGCATCATTAAAGCCATAGGATGTTCGCTCTTTAAGTAGACCAACAGAGATTCCAAAGAAACCAAGGGATGAGGTCACTCAAACTTATGAGAAGGGTAAAAGGATGGTTTTTACTCCTATAACCACCAAAATTATACGTTCACATGAACCTATATCTGAGAAAATATTATGAGAAACCATGGAGCAGCTACCTATACATGAGAGTGAGTCGCCCTTGCAGCAACATGAGGAGAAAGCACCTTTGGAGGTTGAAATGGTAGAACAAGTGGAAAAAAAATCAACTGAGGATATAATCAGGTAAAAATATGTAGTGATAGAAGAGCTCAAGGACAACCTCTCAAGGGAAAATTTCATGATAACATTCCTACAACAAGAAAACAGGCAATTGAAGGTGAAACAACTGCTCCTAAACAAACCAAAGGAATATCTTGAGGCAAAGAAAGGTAAGGGTAAAGCAGTAATAGAGGTTGATAATTTTGAAGACAAAGAGGCTCAGTTAAAGCCAAGGAGGCCAAGAACAAGAGGATTATCCATGCAAAAAGAACAAGAAGAAAAGTTATCTCCTCCCTTAGGTCATCAAAGTTTTGATGATTTGATTGCTACAGAGATTGAGAAAGCCAAAGAGTTTTGGCTTGACAGGGTCAATGATCATCTAGAGAAGATTTTGAAGAAGGTAGACAGAAACAATAACCTCTAGAGGCACAATGCAAGAAACTACTTCACCAGGAATGAAATTTCCAAAATCGGTGTTAAGAATTAGAAGAAAAATCTTAGAGAAACCCTAATTAAGCTAAAGAATAAGGAAAACTTGGATTTGCTCGCTAAGGCATCCTAGTTGTCTAGATCATCATTCAAGGATTTTATGGACCAAAATTCACCAATATTTGAGCATTGTTGGTATTTTTTGTGATTTTTGAGAAATTCTAGAAATTTCACTCTTGCAAAAGCGTAGCATGGCCACACTACCCTTTTCCTCAGAGGCTCCAATGGAGGTCTTCTTTACATGGATGGATTTCTTTTGAATTGTACATTCGAAATATGGTTTTGGTTTTTATGAAACCTCTTAATTTTGAACAGAAACTTAAAAAAAAATCCTAATTTTGATGTTTCTGCCACAGTTTTTCACTACATGCTACGCTTCTAGAGTAAGCTTGGAAAAATGAAGTTTTGAAGGCCTTGCATGTGGTACTTTTTCAATTTGAAGGTTGGTTTGGATAGAGAACATCTAGGGCTACCTTTTCCAATCTTCATATCAACAAAAAGATGCCTAAAAGTTAGCTCAAAATGCCCTTGACGTGCACACTAGGCTTGTGTCAAAACATGATACGCTTCTGCCAGACATGCAACACTTCTGTGTTGGACATTTTCTAGACAGGTGTCAGTCACAAATGATCAAATATTCGAGGTTGCACTTGTCTCATGAGATATTTTATGTATAAGGAATTCTATTTATGCAACTCATTGTTGAGGAATCTTGTAATTACTCAAGGAGACAAAGACTCCTAGTTATTAGTTAAATTTACGGGGACTGTTTCTAACTTCCCAAAAAACTAGGAAATGACTCATATGGTGCATTTATGAAGTGTTTTGGATTAGGTTTCGACCCATTGAGGTGGAATATCCTTTATTTTCCATATGTACTCAAACTTAAGTCTTATTAGAGTTTGGATGGTTGATTTTGCAGTGTGGAGCATATGTACATATATTTACAATGAAATCAAAAACATGTTGCAACTATAATTTTGGGACTCTAGTGGTATTCTTATTAGCATTTTTTTTCTCATTAACACGATCAAATTGAATTTTTATGTTTCCATAAAATCACATGTATGCTTCTATATGATAAATCTTACGAGTCTATAAACACAATTCTTACTTTCTGTGCTATGTTTTGTAAGTTTTTCATAAATTTTCTCTACATCCTCTGATGAATGAACTCATGTAATATTCTCATTCTCACTCTCTCTTTTCTAACCCTATACCACAATGACAATCTAAGTGTTTTTCTAATTATACATACCTGGCCTTATCTTCATTTATGCAGATTTTCATTCGAAATCAAACCTTAAAACCTAGACCTAGTTCCTAGACTGACACTTCCTATCGAGCAAAATTCAAAACAAAACCCTAATTCACTGAGCTTATATCTAGCCTAAGATATTTTCATTTCTAGTAACCTCATTGACTATGAAATTGACATTAAAAGAGCCCTTTGTGGTTTGGTAGGGCTAGCTGCAAAATCTAAATATTGGTTTGAGGTTACCTCCTTCAGTCTCCTTTCTCAACCTTTGGAAACAGAGGGAGTGATAACAAGACTCAAAATTTTCCCATTGCATAAATAAAAAAACACACTTCGTAAATCAAATCTAAGATATCACATTGAAATAACTAACTGCAATGAGTAGTAAGATTTTCTATACATGGATGAACATATACACAAAAATATGATTTGATTTTGGTTTTTGTGTTCCTTACATAAGCTACTAAGCCGTGACACATTAACATCCTTCACAACACACTGTTGGAAATCTCCAAATTTAATCGTTATAGGACTCTTTCCCCCCATACAGAAACCCACAATGTCCTATACTTCAACCTCGGGAAAAATGACTTGTTGTTTCTCATCCCTTGCCACAGTGAGCGAGCCCTAGCCCATAGGTTTTTTAGGTTTATTCAAAAAAATTCTTTAAAAATGTTTGTGTAGTTATCTAAGTCCACAGTAAATATAGGAGGAAAACTATAAGGAAACGACATAGAACCTTGGGGGAAAATGAGACAAGTGAAACTCATAAATGAAATGTGTAATTCCATGTAGGTTGGTATTTATCTATGTGACTACGTGTATCACTTTCAATCACAATTAAGAATTAATTAGAATACTATTATACCTTTTTATTTAGGAAAGTATTAATTATCATTAAAACTATTTTCTCTCCACCATTGAACCAAACAATCCTGGAATAAGGCAGGCTCTTCCACATGCTCTCAGGAAATAGAAATAGTTCCTTGTAACTCAAAGGCATTGTAGGATAATAGAGCTGAGGGGGAAGAGGCTCTCAACCTCTGAGAAAGGGCCTTTGATCCAGGACTTCATCTTTTGGGCACCAGTGATCCTTTCCATGGTCGATAACATTGAACATTTGGGAATTGATAGGAATTTCAAAATCAAGATAAAATAAACATTGGATAATGTACAAATGTCAGTTCTCTTAGCCTTATCATCATTATTTATTTCTGATTTATATATATATAGCATACATGTGATTATAAAGTGAAATTAATTTCACATACAATTAATGGAGCGAGAAAGGCATCAAATGCAGGTTACTTGTTAATGATACATGCCATATGTTGGTTATTTATCTATTTTAATACATTATGAATCATCTTAGTATCTTGTTTAGGATGATCTGAAGATATTTGGACTCTGTATCACTGTATGCTCATGGATAGCTCTTGTATAAGCATGGTATCTTCTACCTTTGTTGAGCATGCATGTGGTTGATTGCAAGAAATTGTACTAGATACATGATCTGTTACTTGCATTTTGCAACATGTCATTAGAGAATTAGTCATATTTTAGCATGCCATTACCCAACATTTCCCAATTCTATATGATATTTTTCGTATTTTCTCTTTAGATTACCCAACACCCTCTGTATTGCACTACATTTCTTAGGCTTTCGACTTCCATAAAAAAGAATCCTTGCTCAAATTGTTAATATTTGCATTGCACTTTAAAGTCACATCTTAAGATCTCTTCTTTGTTTTGGGTGAATCTATTGGTTTATTGTTGATGTGACAGCAAATTATATTGGCTCATTTTTTAGTCGATCCATCGTTATTCTCTTTAAGCAAGATCGCTTAGTGGATATTACATATATCCACGATGACCTTATTATACATATTTTCTAGTTCTCACATGACTATTCATCCTATTTATTTATTCTCCTTGAGTCACTTTGTATACAAGTGATTTCCTTTCTCTTAGATCACTTCTCTCAAGTTGGTACTGTGTATCTTATCGGCCCAACCTAGGGTTTTGAATTTGTCTACTCTACTCTTTGAGTCGATACAGCTCTATTTCTCATTATCAATATTATCATGGATCATTATTCTCAAGTGATATATTTTTTCATGATATTCTCATCGATATTCCTTATCTTTGTGCTCTCGGATTTCACCATGGTGGACTTGTGCTACCAGATCCACAATATGTCATTTCTATAATTAAACTGGCATTTATATTCATCATCTTGTTACACCTTTTGATCTTACCCTAGACTTATTACCAATACTAATTTTATTAACATTGGTTAAGATAACTAACTTTATTAACATTGAGAGGCACTTACTGCTTCACAACCACCTTGTTTGTTTTTATAAAACATTGGGAGGGAGTTACTGCTTCACAACCCCTTGTTTGAGCTTTCTAATGATATCATGGAAATATTTGGTATAATGATTTAAAAAATTTAAGAAGATCATCCAAATTTTGAAATGTACATCTAATTCCATAAAAGGGGACATTGATTCCTCCAATGAATCATTTCATCGATGGACTCTTAATGAATCAATTAATCTTCTTCATGAGTGTTTTGCGCAACCAAAAGATAATGATCTACAACAACACTATGCGAGACAATATAATCTCTCATATTTCTTTTGATGCTCTTCTTGATATATTCTACTTTTAGTGGATTATTTATAAACATTGTTTTAGTAGTCAAATATAAAACCTTTAAGTAAAATTTTGTGAATAAAATCAATTTAGATAAATTTGGTGGTTCATGATAGATATTTGGAGAGAGAGCACAGAGCGATTAAACACTCACAACACCAAATGCTTAATACATTTATTGATCACCGCAGTTACGTATATATAGGATACATAGTCCTGACTTCAAGATATGTAGATCAAGACTACAACTTATACAATAGCTTCTAGACTGACGCCTAGATACTCACATGATACCTAACATGAAATGGAAGCATTACTTCCAACACTCTCCCTTAATTCTTACATGGAAAATATTAAAAATACATATTATAACAACAATATTAATCTCTTCCTGATTGGTCTTCATCAACACTCAAATCCACTCTGGAATCTCGCAAACACCGTTCTTTCTTCATCACCATATCTTCTAGTTGTCACTTGACCTCCATTTAAAACAAAACCGCTTTAGACCATCTTTGGTGTGCTTTGTAGAATTGACGTTTCTTGACCTCCCAGAGCACATCGAATCAACCTCGATACTAAACCATCCTATGGACACACCCCCATTTTTTTAACACATGGTCTTCTATTGTATTCCTCGGTTATCTAGGAAGGATGTCTGGGTACTGTATATATTCAAAAGTCAATTTTACAAGATGACCTTTTAAACAGATAATCAAATTAGCTTGTAAGATGATATTTGTGGCTCCACATGACGCCACCAACTTATAAAAAGTTAAACATAATCAAATTATTGATATGTTCTTGAGTCATTGTATGTAGCAAGAACCACCAATTTAAAATTATGCTAATATATTCTATAAATGGTTCTTCATTTAATTTTTCATACTATCTTTAAAAATAATAGAACATGCACCATAATCTTTTTTTTTTTTTAACAACAATTATAAAACTACAGAGTTAACTCACACCACAAACATAAACATCAGTGCACTACAACTACCAACAACCTCTATTTTCTAAAATATATAAATTCATTATTATTGTCTCTAATCCAGTGACCACTACATGCAGCCCGAAAGCCATTTCCCCCACAGTTCCTAACCAGCTAGCCAGGACCGAAATCTCCTCTGCTTTTGTTGGAAATTTGATTAATGAAGCCAACTCCCATGCCATCCTTTGTGCCATAACCTGCACTGTAAAACAATCATTGCGGCTTTCAATTATTTAAACAGATATTTTCCTTACTGACAATCCTGACACTGTGCAGGCTCCTATTTTTATGGTCCCAAAAATTGAAGCGACATGCTTCGCTATTCTTATGTGCTTATCTAACATTGACGAGATCAGGGTCAAATCCAGTTTTGAATGGTAGATTAGGGTTCAAATTGATATACCCTTTTCTGATTATAATTTTTTGATCAATGGGCATAAACTTTGGGGTCTACAATTGTGACGTGCCTTTATTAGTACGGTTGATCACTGAAGTTCTGCTCTGGTGAGATCTTGACGACGAGCTTGCCCTTCGACACCACCAAGGTTGTATTTGGTCGCCAAAAAAATTCTCACACTAAAAAATAAACTCTCACATATCTATATTAATATTTACAGAAATAATAATACTCAGGATCTCTCACATATTCCTGTCTTTCTCGTGAGGAAATCAAGTCCGTATTTAGCCCGTACTTGTTTTGATACAATGATATAAATTTGGAGAGAGAGCATAGAGCGATAAAAGACTCACAAGACCAAATAATTAATACATTTATTGATCATCACATGTACACACATATAAGATACATAGTCCCAATTTCGAGATATATAAATCAAGACTATAATTCATACATTAGTTTTTAGACTAACGCTTAAACACTCATACTAACAACTCACATGACATAGAAGCATTACTTCAAACCATTCAAAAAAAATTATTATTTTCCAACTCAAATAAAAAAATTAAAATAATTAGCAAATAGCCTTAGATTATATTTTATTTAATCTATTATTTTTATGTTGTAAAGCTTTTTTATTTGAAAACAACTTTCCTAAAATGCCACTCGTACCCATTGTACATCATTGATTTTGATGTTAGACGATTAAAAAAATTTCTAACTAGTTATTATTAAGTTACAGAGTTCGTTGGATTTTTAGTTGTCAGTGGAAGACCATTACATCCTGGCTGAGATTTCCGAGAGATTCTTAGTACTGCTCCGCGGATCCAACATCTGTATTGTTGTTATATTGTCTTGTTAGAGGAATTGGAGGTTAAGGGAGCTACAATGTCGAGAGCAGGAACAGCCAGACTTGAAGTCCTAGAGTCACGAAGCAGCCGCACGCTTTTCTCGCCCCTACACCGACAGAGGACATGTTAGATTATATAAACGCTCGCATAGATCATCATTAGAAACGGAAGCAATTTTGGAACATAGATCTGATGAGCTGCAAAAGAACACAGAAATGGCGAAGGAAAGTATTAACATCGCTACAGATGTGACCGATGTGAGCATTTCTTAAAAAATCCGCGTTTTGCAGCGATATATATCTAGCTTGGGATGCTTTTACAGTGAAATTTGAACGAGATTAGGCTTTGCATTCTAAAATCTAGGCATAATTGAAGTTTTAACCTTCCAAAGTGAAAAATATTTAGTTTTGAAATGTTCAATGGGATTGGGCTTTAGGTTTCAGAATTCAGCAATTTCGATATGTGCGGTTACTGATTTGACCTCGTATATACAGCTGATCGGGAAAACCCCAATAGTATATCTTAACAAACTGGTAGATGGGTGCGTCGCCAAAGTCACTGCAAAGCTTGAGGTTATGGAACCTTGTTGCACTGTCAAGGACAGGTATATATGCATCAAGAATTGATTATTTATATCTTCTCCGGAAATGATAGGGGAAAATTGTTAGAAAGGGGGGTTTTCTGAGAGATTTCTGCAGTAGAGTTTTGGTGGATTACTGTTTTCAAAATCCTTAACTTCTTTTTTCTATCTGCAATGATGTTATGCATGATAAGTGATGCAGAGGAGAAACGGCTTATTATTCCTGCAAGGGTACTGCTATGTTAACTATTCTGTTATTCATGTCACGCAGTAAGCCTTTTGTGTTTGAAATATTTTTGAATTATAATTATCACTACTATTATATTAGTTTGTCTGTTGAAATCCACTTCCTGTACAATAAAATAGTTTTATTTATTTTTCAACACTTTCGCGAGTTTGGTTGTAGGCCATCCGAAATGCACTTGTTTTCACACTACCAATTAGAAAATTCATTCAGCTTTTTAAAAAAGCTTTCGCCTCGCAGTCCTCTGTTGACGGGGCTCTCCAACACTGCGCCAAGGTGTAGATATGATCTGTGGAATTAGAAGGTGGAACGGTTTGCTCTGCAGCAAAAAGTTTGGGACTCTTGGCAGCTTTATAGAGAATATTTTGGAGCAGGGCCCTAATAGTGATTGTGAACTCTGGCTGACTGTTATCCCCAGGATTGCACCCAAGATGATTTTCTGCGCTCTTGCTAAAATTGTTGGAAAAACTTTGATTGTCGTAAGGTAAGAAGCAGCCGTCTAGTATAATTGATGCAGAAGTTTTGCTGCATCCATCAGTGTCGGATATAATAGTGCTACTAGCAGCAGCCACACACTGTTTGCAATCCGAGGAACTTAAGTCTCCCCTGCATTGGGCAACCCCATAAACCGGACTGTGGCTACCCTGCCTCTCATCAACACTACTTGTATCGTATGGGATCGTAGAAACATTTTCCACGAGGAAGTTCAAAACCTGGTTAAGATTACTGTGGAAGGCGCCACCGTTCGTATATTCGCTATTCTCACAAAACTCCACAACGATATTATTGTACGGATGAGCGGCTGTGCACGACGTAAGTATCCAGACACTCACGATAAGTAAGATGATATTGATGAATTGCTTTATCATTATCGCCCTCTGCCGGGGATCTGCGCGACACGGTGCCATATGCTAAATTAATGAGTGGTGATGCTTTGGCAATGGCGATGCCCAATTCGAGTCACAGCATTCATTTGCAATTTCGTATTAGACGGCCCGTTCAGGGTCGTGCGGAAAGTTTCCTAATAAATTGATAAATTATTTAAAGGTCAAAGTATTTTTTTAATTGAAGACCTCATATTTCATGGGCTCTGACGTAAGGTCAAATTTTTATCTTTTAACCGAAGAAATCATACCGACCCACCGACGACATCAATGAAAACGGCCTAGCATCATCGAAAGTAGGAGGGCACAACAGCAATGCAACCGCTAGACCCCTTCTAAGATGAAACTAGGTTGTTCCAATCCTTGTGCTTGGTTGCGTAAACACTATTAAGAATTAATTAGCTGTCAAAAGTTGTGATACCTATAATTTCAAGAGTAATCTTTGACACAATAAATTATTAAAACTATTCTTTAAGATATATATAATAATACTTAAAGGGACACAATTAAGAATTAATTAGTTGTCAAAAGTTGTGATACCTAAAATTAAATGTAATAGATGTGCTTATCAATCCTCCTACAAACTATTGACAAGATTGTCTCCCTTCTTCATCACCAACTAATTACTAACATAAAATTATATACACAGAAATAAATAAATAAATAAAATTGTAACTGAAGGAAAGCAACAAAGACTAAATTAAAGAAGCGAACAATATGGTCATGTCAAGCAAATAAACCTTTTTGTACATTTCAATGTATGAAGTTTATCTCAATCATATGCATAATAATGATAATTTAAAATTGTGACATTGTTTCTCAATTGGAACCAACCTAGATCCATCTAACTCTGGATCTATAATGCACTGAGGGATCAAATCTCTCGAGGTGCAAGTCTTTCTCAAATTCTACACTACAAAAAGGCTTGCACCTCAAGGGACTCGAGGTGAAAGGCTTTATCAAATTCTATACTCCAAAAAGAAAGCTTGCACCTAAAGGGATATGATCTCTCTAGGCTCATGATAGATCTGAAGTTAGATGGATCTAGGCTAGTTTTAGTTTGGCTACAATATCTCTATCATACTAGGTGAGATAGTGTAACCATTTTTATTTTAAGAGACTTAAACCTGCCCTACTTGAAACAAAAATAATGAACCATACCACTTAAATTAAGGTCCTTTCAAAGATAATGCAATGATTAATAATCATTATTATTATAATAAAATTCATCTTCATTACTAGACCCAAAATTTTAAGATGAAAACCGCTATAAAAAAATCTTCATGATTAGTAAATCTATAATTAAAATGAAGACGCCTTTCCAAATAAAGCAGCCCCACTTTCCAGAATTACACCTTTCAGCAACACTCTTAATTCCATCTATCAGAATCTAAACCTAGGCAACATTCAAATGCTAATAGCTCATGTGTTTGAGAGCAGAGTCTTATATATATATATATATATATATATTCCAATAAATCCTTTTCCAATTATCAAATGTCCTCGGAATCGGACATTGTGTATGATCCAGTTCGTTTGCATCCAGATGGCAACTTGTTCGATCGTATCGACCTAGAAAACATATTGGACAAGGATTACAGCCCTGAAGGAATTAACCCAGATACTGTAAAGCCTTTCAACATATACAATATTCAACCCCAACCCCAAATCAAAATGCAGATCAGACAACGTGTGGAGGATGTTAGAGACGACAAGTATCACATTGCAGGTACACAAAGCTTCTTTATATCGCACTCAAGTGTGATACAAGACTACCCATTTGAGATATTGGATGAGACTCATATGTTTGATTACATTAATGCACTGTTTTGATGGATTGAACATGATATCAGTTTACCGCGAGATTCGAAAATCCTGTGGAAAACTTTAAATCTCCTTCGTCTAAATTGCCAGTGTAGCGACACGAGCAAAAGACTATTTTGTTCTGTGTATGGGTTCGTGACACTTATTGAACCTCTAAGTGGTCATTTCGTGATCTGATAATGGTTTGGATAACTTGTATTTATTTCAAGAACCTACCACTCAGTTTAAATTGAAATGATCTGCCTTGTTCTTGACAATTTTGCGGAATTATTTACTTAAAAGTGGTGCATGAATTTTTACTGTTTATGTGTCTTAAATTCATTTGTTCTTGCTGTAGTTTAACAAGTATGATAGCAACATAAGGCAGCGAATAATCATTCAAGCACAACAGCAATTTTAATCTAGGATTTCACTCGAAATCTCGTGGGCTACGTCTTCTTTGAGCATTGTTATCATGACTTAGTTCTTTGGGATTATGGTAAGTTTTTTTACAAGTAAATACTTAATTCTAATTAATACAAAAATGATCCAAAGGACTGAAAATACCATAAATATCCCTCAATTGGTTGTCCAAACTCTGAAAAATAGCTTTAGGCTCTTGTTGACATGACTCCTTCTATCGATGCACTAAGCTACTTCGAGCTTCTAAATGGAACAAACTCCCTCAGAAATCTGTTTATGTCACTGAAACCACTCCTAATATATCCAATATACATCAGAAATTAAACATCAACTGATAAATTGCTCAAATTGAGCACTGCATTCCCCAAATAGGCTATCCTCCACAGTTTGCACAGGGCTTCCCAAAACTTCACATCAGCTTTTCGAGCTCTAGAAGTTCTCAAAATGTTCTGAAACCACTTCCATTGGTTCCAAAATGACTGAAATAGTTAAGATAGATTTTTTTTCATGAAAAATAGCCTCTGGTTGCTCCATCTTCGCCTCAATCACCTATCAGCACCCCCTGGCACTAGGGTTAATGAAAATGTCTCTGCTGAGTTTTTGACCTTTAAAAGTCTTCAACACTTGCTAAAACCTCTGTAAATAGATTCAGAATGATGTTTTCAGTCAAGAATCACCACTGGTTCACTTCATATGGTCTCAAACAGCTCTTTCTAAGCCCTGCACTGCTGCTAGCAAAAGCTGGCAATAATGACCCCTTGAACTTTACTGAAGCTTTTTGGCCTTCAAACTTTCTCTACAAGCTCTAAAAACCATCTCATTAGATTCAAAACATCTTAATTATCCAATTTAGACTATTAGAACTCTGGAAAAGGACTATAACTCCCCTGGTTAGGCCTCAAACTAAATTTGTCTCATGGTGGACCTGATGGCTCCTTCATCTTCCCTGAAGCAAAAGATGTTGAAGATCATCTCTATTCGACTTGAAACCTATCCCAAAATGCTCAAGAGGTCGAAGAGACCAAAAATTTACTAAAATTTCATCCAATTTGGTTCAATAATGAGGGAGATGACCAAAACAACTTTGCCCCAATTTCCTCCACTAAATGTGGGGCAACTACGAGTTAACTCCACTAAAAGTGGAAGTCTGCCTAAATTTGGGAGCGCCTCCAAAATCTTTGCCATATTAAATTCCACTTAACTAAAGCTTACTTAAATATTAAACATGAGATTATGCTCCTTAAGCGCTCTTAACATTAAGCTCCCACACTGGTCATATGATGAAGTTTCATGGGAGGAGCGTTGGCCTCTCCGTGCTTTGCCAGACCCACTCGGAATTCAAAGTGCAATAACTTCTTCATATGGTGTCTATTTTTCGAACCGTTTACGGCGCCAGAATCAGGAAGACGAGACCTATGAAACCATTATAGTTTCAACCCAATCCTTTAACTTTGAATTTTGAGCTAATTCTTAGGTCCTTGATCAAATTCTTATCATTTTGATTTAGAGGGACTACGTGGCGAAAGTAGTGTTAACACTAGGGATGATAGGGATATCGTGAACATTTGTCGGGATATAGTTAAGCTTGCGGAAATTACAGACCTCAAAATAGCCCCTCGTTGAGGGTTTCTAATGCGACCCAGCACCTCACCAAGTGTTTTTAATATGTGGTAGCACCACACTGAGGGTTTGTGTGGGATGTTGCGTAAAATTTTCTTTGGTGGCCGCTACAGGAATGATAAGCCCAAAATCCTGCGCATCGCCGAGGTCGTGTATGATATTCGACACTTCGATATTTTTAGTCACCTCATCGATGACATCTTGATTAAGTCTCCATCCCTTCCCACTTCCCATTGTCGCTATCAGCAATTGTGCAGACATGGCCCATTAGTATTGTACAGATCCAATATTGTGGGAGGTCGTTGTTAGCTTATTGTGTAGTTCACTGAAAGTTCTGGTCTACTATTTCTATAGTTCTGGGGAAACCAATGCTAATAGCATTAGGCACATGTTGTAATTCTACAGGAATCCTAAGGGTTCTATTCAGTTACGTAGTTAGGAAGTTAGGAAGTTAGTAGTTAGTGATAACTAATTTCTGAAGTATAAATGTAATCCAATTCAATGAATGAGATACGTAGATCACATGTTTATTATTTAACAGTGGTATCAGAGCAAGGCTGGGTGGCACATCATGAGGTAGCAACGCAAAGTGCCAGTGTAAATCTCTAGCAAAGCATTGAACTGTGATATAGGCAACAGGGTTTTGTGGAGACTACCAACCCTGCCAGCATTTTTCTCTGTGTTTGAGAGTGAGAACCTGAGAGTGGTTTTTTGTTTTTGAGATCTAGAGACTGTTAGAATTTTCCTCTGCTGCATTTGCAGTGTTTGATTGACAGAAACTCTCATTTCTATTCTTGTCACGAATCTGCCAACATTTTATTTAGATCAAATTTTTGAAGCAGACAAATTTGCAAGTTTAAATCAATTTTGTTTTGGAAAAATTTATCTCTAGAGCTACATAAGTGCCACTTGCTGATTCTGTAAATTTAAAAATGGTTTTTTTTCTTTTCTTTTATTTTTTTTATTTTTTTTGTGTCAGTGGTAGTGGTTCAAATAGAGGTCTTTTTAAATAAAAAAAGGAGAAATTTGTGTCTTTAATCTCTACTGAATCTACAATATTAAACAAAGTGTTTTTTTCAGAGTATTTATAAGAGGAATTTGAATTTTGGAAGTGATTAAAACAAAATTTTGTTTTAACGGTGCCAGTGATTTAAATAGTTTTTTTTAAATATGAACTCCTTGGTGTCTTTAATTGGGGTTGTCCTTTCCGGCAAAAAATAAAAATAAAAAATTTACCATGAGAGGTTTAGGAAAGTTAAAAATACACTTATCTTTAATGATTTATGGGATGGAGTCTGTGAAGGAGAAGGAGAGAATGCACCGATGCAGCTCGATGATCAAAAACAACTCGCAATCTGGCAAAGTAAGGATAAGAAGGCCTTTGCCTTAATATCTGCTTCAGTCTTAGAAGAGGTAAGAAGATACATTACTCAGAGTAAAGGAACTTATGCTCCCATAAAAAAACTAAAAGAGGTTTATTATTCACATTCTGAATTAGATATAATTCAGTTATTGTTAAAGTTATTTAATTTGTAAATGAGTGATAATGATCCTCTAAAACTTGCCTCTGAAATTAAAGCCATCAATCATGAAATTGAATGTAATGGAGTTAAAGTTGATTTTCCGCTTATTTCCTTTATAAAATCATATAATTCTAGACATAGGACATTCTTCTAAGAATGCACATTATGTTGTCGCACATTGTAATTTCCACATGGAAGATGTTTTTAGTACTTCTTTTTCTTCATGGTATGACAGTTGGGTTCTAGACACATGTGCCACATTTCATATGACCTTTTGAAGAGATTTGTTTGATTAATTTAGTGATAATATTAACGGACTAGTGTATTTTGCTGATAAGTCCCAAATCAAACCATCAGGGATCGGTTCAATTCAGTTAAAAATTCCTAGACTTCCAAATTACATTTTGAATGATGTTCTTTACATTCCACAGTTCCAAAGAAATTTGTTATCTCTTATACAAATAAGAAAGAAGGGACATTCCATTAAAATATTTGATGGTAAAGTAGAAATTAGAAGAGCAACTGACAATAAAACTGTAATGTCTGGTGTGGAAGAAGATACATTATTGAAGTTGCATGGTATGTCATCTATTGAATTGAACACAACTTATTTGGTTCAGAAAAATGATACTCTGACATCTTATTTATTATGGCATGCATGCTTTGGTCATTTTAATTATGAAAGTATTCGTATTATGAAACAACATGGGATTAAGGGACTTCCAACAGTTCCCAGAAAATTGACCCCATGTAATGCTTGTATATTGGGCAAGCATCACAAACAGTATTTTCAAAATTCTAAGTCTAGAGCTACAATAAAATTAAGTCTCATACACTCTAACTTATGTGGTCCAATGCCTATGCCAACTACAAATGGAAATAAATATATTCTCACTTTTATTGATGATTATTCGAGGATGTGTTGGGTTTATCTGCTTAAAGAAAAATCACAAGATTTCTATGTGTTTAAGAAATTTCATCTCATGATAACAAATGAAGCACAACTTACTATTGGTAATATAGGGACTGATAATGGAGGATAATATGCTTCACAAGCTTTTGAAACATATTTCCAAGAGAATGGCATCAAACACCAGACCACAATACCATATAATCTGCAGCAAAATGGTGTTGTTGAAAGAATGAACCGAACATTGCTTAATATGGTAAGGTCAATGAAGTTTTTTAAGAATGTAAAATTAATGTTTTGGGGATAAGTTTTGCTCTGTGCGGCATACATTGGAAATCGGTGCCTTTCCTCTGTCATTAACAACAAAACTCCATATGAAATGTGGTATAGGCGTCTTCTTCTTGTTAAACATTTCTGAATTTTCGGTTCTCAATGTTATGCTTTGATTCCTAAACAATAGAGGAATACGCTGAGTGAACGAAGTAGAAAATTCATATTTTTAGGGTATTCAATGACTTCTAAGGCATACCTATTATATTATGAAGCGAAAAAAAAGTTTATTTTGTCAAGAGATGTAATTTTTCTTGAAACTGATAAAGATTCCCTCACTGTTGAGAGACAACTTAATCACATATAAAATTTTATGCCTCAAAAGTTTTATTATGAATCCGATAATATACTTCCCCATCCTAAAGGGGGGATTTCTATATTAGATTAGTATGTGGATTTTCCTTCTCTCAATGATGAGAAATTGGTTGATGATGATAATTATGTTGTTGCTGATGAGGAATTAATTGATGCAAGTGTTTCTACATAAACAATGACAGAAATGGAAAGAACTGAGCCAGGTGAAGAAGATGAGCAAATTTCTGAACAACTTCCTACACAAAATTTGCAAATGTCCACTCGTATTAAAACATTTCCAAAGAAATATGATGAGTTTAAGGCTGGAAGTTCCTCAGGTAACTATTCTCATTGTGATTTTTTTTTTTTTTTGTGGATTATGAACCTACTTGCTTTGAAGAAGCTGCTAGTTATGAACAGTGGAAAGGTTCCATGCAAAAGGAATATGATTCTCTCATAAAAAATGGCACATGGAGTCTGGTGGATCCTCTTGTTGGCATCAAACCTATTGGTTGCAAATGGATTTATAAAACTAAGTTTAAAGTTGATGGTTCATTAGACAAGTACGAAGAAAGACTTGTAGCGAAGGGATATGCACAGAAGAGGGTATCGAATATACAGATACTTTTTCTCCTATAGATAAATGGTGCACCATTAGATATTTGTTTTCTTGCAACTCAGAAAGAATGGAAAATTCATTATATGGATGTCAAAACTGCCTTTTTAAATGGAAATTTGAAAAAAAATGTTTACATGTTTTAGCCAGAAGGTTTTTCCGTTAAAGGGAAAGAACAAAAGGTTTGTAAACTAATGAAGTCTTTGTACAACTTGAAACAAGCACCATGAGCATGGTATGAGAAGCTAACTGAAAATATTATTAATTTAAACTATAAACATTTTGACCTAGATGATGCAACTCTTTATATTAAGAAATTTGGAAGATTAGTTGTATATGTTGATGATTTTATGATCACAGGAAACAATGATGAATACATATCATCTATTAAAAAGGAACTGAAAAAGGTTTTTGATATGACAGATTTAGGTTTACTTCATTATTATCTTGGAATTGAAGTATGACGGAATGTAATCCTGTTGCTACTCCAATGGAGCAGAATTTGAAACTCACTTCTGAAGAAGGAAAGTCATTTGAAGATCCAACAAAGTACAGGCAACTTCTTGGAAGCTTGATTTATTTTTCTATTACTCATCCTAATATAACCTTTGTTGTCGGAATACTTTCTAGGTTTATGCATCATCCCTATGAGGGGCATTGGGTAGCAACAAAAAGAGTTTTGAAGTATTTAAAAGGAACTCAAACTTACGGCATCAAATATTCCAAAGTTTTAGGGTTCCATCTTGCTAGTTATTCAGATTCAGATTTTGATGGAGATAAAGAAAATGGAGTCTCAACTTCTGGATATTCAATGAATCTTGGATCAGTAGCCATCAGTTGGAGATTGCACAAGAAATCTGTTCCTGCTGATTCTACCACTGAAGCCGAATATGTTGCAGTAGCTCAAGCCACTAAGAAAATCATTTGGCTTCGAAAAATACTCGAAGATTTGCAGAAGAAACAAAGAGCTTCAACTCCTCTATTTTTCGACAACTCTTCTGCAATTCAGTTGTCCAGGAATCCATAGTTTCATGATCAAACCAAACATATCAACACCAAATATCATTTGATTCGACATCATGTAGAGGCCAAAAAAATTCATCTGACACATTGTCCAACTTCTGAAAAAATCGCAGATATTTTTATGAAAGCATTAGGACGTGAAAAGTTCGAAAATTTTAGATCTTTACTTGGTATGTCAGATGTCCCTTCAAATTAAGGGGGGATAATGTTGTAATTCTATGGGAATCCTAAGGGTTATATTCAATTAGGTAGTTTGGTAGTTAGGAAGTTATAAACTTAGTAGTTAGTGATAACTAATTTTTGAACTAATTTCTCAAGTATAAATGTAATCCAATTCAATGAATGAGATACAGAGATCACATGTTTATTATTTAACAAGGGATAGGGTTAGGTTTTGGGGGGTTAATGCAGATTTCAATAACCTATGTCTAGCTAGGGTTAGGGATAGGTTTGATGAAGACTACAACGATCGCTCCGCGATGCTAGAGAAAGGTTTGAAGATTTTGTGTAAGCTCTGTGCCCGAAATGGTGTCATCGTTATAGAACTTATCATGGATTCAGGCCACAACCTAGCTCTACAATTTTCGAATCTAATTCTGAAGTTTGCACTGTTGGATATTACAAAAGAAGAGGGAGAGGGGAAGGATTCTTCTTTCAGTGGAAAATTCTATGATTATCAATAAATACATCTTCATAAGCACGAATAGGGTGTTAATAAGGGCTAGGGAAAGTATTTAGTGCAAAGACATCGAGGTTGTGTTTGAATTTTCTATGAGCTCTTTTCCAGCTCGCGACCTCTTCAATGGTCGTCCAAGGCTGAAGGAATTTACATACCAAGTGGTGAACACCATGCTAAATTTCCCACGTTGTCGAACCATCCTTAGTGAGTGGAGTAGTTTTCCTTTGTAATCTCCATGTTTCCATAAAAATACATCTATAAATTGTTAAATTAGAATGGTTTATGAATTTAAAGTTTTCCATAAATAGAGAAAAGTGTGAAGCCTTTTACTCTACCTTTTAAGCAGCTGCTGATTATGCAGCCCTACTATAAGATGAAGAGAAAATCTTCCTAAGCCTACTCCTACTGTAAGAGATTCATACTTGATGAAGTAGGAATTTTGATAATAAATGATGACATTCTTTACTATTTGAATTCTCTTATATTACAAGAATTCATCGAATTTTTTGAAGATAATGCCACTAAGTATAGATTAAAAGTCTACTTCTCATACTTATAAAATATCTTTAGTAGACATGGAAACTTCATCAATCTAGAGGTAGGCTTGGCTGGGACTTCAAGTAAGCGAATAAGCTACCAACAGTTGATCCAATTCCAATCATTGAAATTTACACAAGTTTTTTTCATAATAATTAAGAAAACATTCCTATAAAATTTTCATTGTCAATTTCTGGAGAACAACGATTGGTTCCAAAGGATACTATATATAAATGTTTGATGCCAGTATCAACTAGTAAGTGTTGCATGTTTGGATTTGCTCACAGGAGTTGGTCCTTAGAGATGGACATAGAAGTGATTAGACCACTTCTCCATTGGCCATGAAGGACATCCATGCTTTGAATCATTGTTTTAAGAATGATGAAAATCAAACTTCCTTGAAATATCCTAGACCAATATTTCGGGAAAATATCGTAGGCATACTCTATAAGAATTCACTGATTCAAGTGCTGATTTTCAGCTTCAACCAAGTACATAGAGATTACACTTCTCTTAATATTTCCAGATGCAAAACAAATGCTAGATTCCAATGGAAATGCTTTGCAAAAATCATGATTAATAATCATTATAATGTACATACCATTCCTTGTGATGAAGCCTTACAAAGTGACCTCCTTTACTTTCCCATTTACATATGTAATCTTTGTATTTGACCACTCTTTCTAGCCCTCTAACTCTTCAGAAAAACCACAGGTCTGAATCCTCAGTTGTTGCTACTCCTTTATGCCAGTTTCATCCATTACTAAATTCATGTTTTATTTTTTCTTTTGATAGGAACCCTGAAAGAATTTTAGTTGTGACCTGATCTTCTTATAGGTCTTGGCTTTAGAATAATTTCAGATCATAGGTAAGACAGACATAAATCTCGACCTTCTATGATACTTGAAAACATAGATATAACCTCAGCATCATTACAACTGAAGGCTACAAGAATTCAACGACGTTTCTTCTAAACCTTCAGATTTCCAGATGAAGGAGATCACAGAGACTTGTAGACAAATTTTTGAGTGATTGATCTTTCTCTTTCTTGGGCTTGTCCTCACCTGAGCTATGATACCATGTTAATTTAATTTAACATGATCTTTTCTTAGGATAATTTCTTTAATGAGTCCAATATTAATTCCATTTATATCAATAACAATCGCATAACTATTGTCCACAGAAAGTAATTTCCTAAAGATCATAAGAAATCATATGCAGAATATAAGCCAAGACAAGAAAACACTGAAATTGGCGTAAGCTAGGGAAAAACCCAAATATAGGGAAAACCTTTATCAATTCTTCTTATTATATTATCAAATATTTAGTAGAGAGAGAGAGTATAATGATAGAGTCAAATTTGACTTGCCATAAATGCCACTTGTCCAAATCATAAAGAGGTAACCCATAAAATCTTTCGTTCGGTCTTCAACTGCCAAAAACACTTGCCTTAATTAGTGATCATCTAAATTCAAGAAAAGTAATCCTTAAAAGGATAATCAGACTAGATTATTTGTGCAACCTTCATTGTTGATGATGATGGATCCAGTTTAATGAGGTTTTTTGTCCTCATTAGGCCATATATTCCAACGTTGAAATAATATTCATCCAACACGCTCTTACTAGATATGACAATAGCTCAATCGAGATTCTCAACCACCATAAAACATAGAGCAGAACCCAGAAGATTCTAATGCATGAAAGTGGTTAACACGAAGAGGAGAATTTTGCCTCAAATTATCTAGATTAGGCTTCCAACAGTATCGACCTTCTACCTGAAGAAATCACCTTGCTAAAGGAGGGTTCCATAACAGTACATGCCTTAACACCTGTGGCTAGAAGCTTTACACCTGAAGGAGATAAAATGCCCAAAAAAAATCATAAATATGCCCTAAACAAACTCGTCCTCCATCTTGTGGAACTCAACCCTTGGAGATGGCTAAATAGAACCGAACCCTAGTGCCTCCATCTCCTTTGTTGGAAATCACCTTCTTCTGCAGCTACTTCAGAGATAAGAATAATGAGTATTGATGAGTTAAGGATAGGTTATTTATATCCTTCTTGGGTAGTCTGATTTGATTGCTCATGGAGGGAAATTAAAATTTTCAAATTTCAAATTTTCCCACCTAAACAATGTTATTCCTTGTGAAATTTCATTTGAGTTAATGAACACTTTTCCTTGTCCAAATTAGACATTTTGTATAATGATTTTGGTCCTCTCAAGAAGAGGAATTCAACGAGATTATTATATCCATCAACTAAGTAGACCATAGTGGAATTTGGCCCTCGCTGCCAATTTTAACATTTTCTCTTAGCTAACATCCTTCTGATATTGTTGTGATTTAGCTTTTGTATATAATTTTTTATTTCTTTTGATGTCATTTAATTTATATTTTTGTTGGGTTGCTTGTTTTCATATTATTGAATCAGCACTATATTAAAACTAGCATCTACAAATTTGGTTCAAAATGCAAGTTCCACCATCCAAAAGATAGGTTGGAAACCTTAAAATCAGAGGAGAATGTTGATGGAAATGAGGTACTCAAGTCAGTCTATGTTTTCATCCATCATTTTTGTCTTCCATTTAACATGATATGTAATAAGTCCTTAAATTTATATTCTCTTGCCTTTGCAGGTCAAACATGTTGCTATTTCACTACCAGAGAGGCCTGGTGAGCCTGAGTGCATTGTAATATACTCAGTGATGCATTTTGTGTTTTCATGTTCTACAGTTGTTTCTAATGGAATTATATTTTTTCTTTTGGAACTATTGGTTTGCTGAATTTTTTGTTGTGGATCTCAATTTTTTGTCAAGAGAGGTTTTTGCAAGTATGGTGTCAAGTGCAAGTCTGATCTTCCAAAGCACAAAGGGGAATATTTAAAAATATCAGAGCAAAAAAGGGGATCATTAAAAATATCAGAGAAAAAAGGGGATGGGGATGATGTTGTAACTGTAGGAACATAGGAACAAGGGGTTTCTAGAGTTTTAAATGGGAAAAAAGGTGGTCACACCTATAAATCTTGCTATCGTACACAATTCCAAAGGCTTACCAATTAGACTTGTGAGTATTTTTTTGGATTTATCTATTTCTTAATGTATGGATAAACGAGGTTGTCATCAATAATTGCGAATTAAGTTTTTTTCATTTCAAATTCACCTTGAGTTACTGTGTTATATGGTGTTGAAAATGCAACAAGATGATGGAGCTTAGTGAAATGAAGTCGCCTTCACTAAGTGGGTCCGCATGCTATTTTTGGCGCAAAGTCTATTTTTAGACTATGTCTATTTTTAGACATATGGAGCATGGTATAGGAATTGCAGTATGCTATTCCTGGATGATTGGTCGAGTTGGTAAAAATAGATGGACCTCTATTTTTAGACATACAGGTCGAAGTCTATTTTTAGACTGCCTGTCTAAAAATAGGTCAGTCAAATATTATTAGCCCTTAATAATATTTGGACTCTAAACTTCATTTTATTCTCTTACAACACTTCAGTTGGAGCTACGGATGTGGCTCATGCATCTGACAGAAGGAATTACACTATTCCTAGGGGTTTGGTGAGCCCATGCATGGTTGACTTCAGTTAGGACTTCAGTGGCAGAGTTTGGTGGAGTTGATGAGACATTTGGTGGAGTTGTGTTCGATTTAACTTAGTTGAACTAGTTGTGTTTAGTTTAACTAGCTAATACACTAGTAATGAGTGGAGTGAATTAAATATTATTAATTCACTAATTATTAACTCATTCTTCAACTCAAGAACACATCAGTTCACTACAGTGCATGGACAGTTCAGTGGAGACCAGTGGAAGAGGTAGATGAAAGGGTGAGTTTGCTATTAGTTGCGACAGCAGTTGTGCATGAGATTTGCACAAGCATTAGAGGAGATTTCCCATGAGGATTGCGCAGTTGAAGCCAAGGAGATTCGAACTTGGATCTCTCATTGAACCAACTTGGATTGCGCAATAGAGGCAGGCAATTAGTGGATGAGTTTTGAACCTGTGACTTGTTCAAAACTGAGCTAGTTTGTGTGTAACTTTTAGAGACAGTACTGAGTACTTGTGAGGAGTATTGTAATGAGATTGTTACATGTTATTTTCTATTATAATATACAAATTTCTGGGGGTTTTCAGCTATAAGCTTTCCCCATTACATATTGTGTTTATGTGCGCATGCGACTGTTTCTATTTCTGCAAATTGTTGATCAATTGTAGAAGAGGTTATGTGTTATGCATGAATTCGAATTAATGTGTGACCAGGATAATATCAGTGGATAAATCTTCATTATTCAGCAAATTTCTACATGGTATCGGAGCGAATTGATCATCGGGATCTATTATAGTGATTACAATTTTATTTCGGTAGACATAGTCTGTAACGGGCCAGGTAGCCTCTGGATCCATCCTTTCTCTGAAAGGTGATATATCCAGTAAATGCCCTTACAGTCGATCTCTGTGCTAGAAATAATTTGTTCTCACAGATCTAGAAGCAGTTGAGTTTTTGAGTTTGGAATTCGAATTTTGCAGCAGTTTGTTTTCTTGGTGCCGGAGTTGAAAATGTCTTTCAATGGTTTGCGACTCGAATATGCTCTTGAAGGCAGTTCGAATTATGTTGCATGGAAAGATCGCATGGAGGCAGTATTAGAAGATAATGGACTGAAGGAGTTCGTAGATACGGATGTCCAAAAGCCCACTGATCCTGCTGAAGTCGAAGCTTGGCAAAAGAAGATGGCAAAATGTCGAAGGATTCTATTGGAGGGCGTGAAGGATCATATTGTATCCAGCCTGCATGGAAAAGCTTCTCCATATTTGATGTGGAAAGCATTGAAAAATCTATTCCAAAGTAAGAGCGACCAAAGGAAGCTGGCGCTCAAGGATAAGCTCAGAAACATCAAGATGGAGAAAGGCGACAGTATCGCCAAGTACCTCACGAAGTTCACTCAATGCAGAGATGAGCTGGGAAGTGTGGGGGTGACTGTCGAAGAAGAGGACATGGTAGACCTGGCTCTCCTTGGTCTTCTGAAGGCTTGGCATTCCTATCAGGACTCTGTCAATGGTCGAGAGAAGTTGCCGGGATGGGAGTGACTTTTGGCGGATCTCATGCAAGAGGAGATAAGGCGGACTACCAGGGACGGATCTTCATCGAAGGCGTCTGATGAAGAAAAATTCGCTTTGGCTGCCAAAGCAAAGGAGGGAAAGAGCAAGAAAGCTTCTTAGTCTGGTGCGAAAGGAATGAAGCAAGACATGTCCAAGGTGAAGTGTTCTCACTGTCACCAACATGGACACTATGCCACAAATTGTCCGCAGAAGAAGAAAAATAAGAAGGCTGCTAGATCTGTAGTGGGAGAGGCATTGGCTTCTCAATTCGAATTGGATTTTTCACTGATCGCATGCTTGGTTTCAAGTGTGATGGGATCAGTATGGTTCTTGGACAGTGGTGCGTCATTTCACATGACCGGAGATCGAGATCTGTTTTCAGATCTTGGAGTGCACATCGAGATGGGCGATGATGGTAGATACAGTGCGACCGGTATCGGTACCATTTCCTTGGAGAGGGAGTCTAGTAAACCCTTCATATTGAAGGAAGTATTGCATGTTCCAGGATTGATGAAGAATCTGATCTCTGTGGCGATGTTGGAAGACAAGGGGTATGATATGGTCTTCAGCGAAGGAAAGGATTTCCTGCGTAGTAAGACTATTGGAGAGACCCAGAAGATAGGGGTTTGAGTCAAGAACCTTTATCAGTTGCAAGTAGATGGCTGCACAGCAATGGCATGCAAAGCGGGAGAAGTGGTGAGCCGAGATGATGAGGGCGAACTGTGGCACAGGAGATTGGGTCACCTTCACCATGGAGCTTTGAAGATACTGCAGCAGATTTCT
This sequence comes from Pinus albicaulis, assembly GCA_034641835.2. Taxonomy (NCBI): domain Eukaryota; kingdom Viridiplantae; phylum Streptophyta; class Pinopsida; order Pinales; family Pinaceae; genus Pinus; species Pinus albicaulis. The sequence continues at coordinate 1,055,965,495 of CM076570.1, read as the reverse complement.
ACTGGGCTTCCTAAGGGAACTCTTGCGCAGTCAAATCAGTGCAAGGGGTGTACCTTGGGAAAGTATGTGAAAGCCACCTTTCACGAGATGGATAGTCGCGCCACGACGATCCTTGAGAGATTTCACACAGACGTGTGTGGTCCTTTCTCTGTAGCTTTGACAGCAAAGCACAAGTACTATGTGATATTTGTTGATGATTTCTCTCAGAAGTGCTGGATCTTCTTCATGCAGAAGAAGAGCGAGACATATTCAAAGTTCCGCGAATTCAAGGCGCTAGTTGAGAAGGAATCGGGGAAGCATGTGAAGGCTCTTAGGAGCGACAATAGTGGTGAATTCATCTCTGCTGAATTCAAGGACTTTTGCAGCGCAGAAGGGATTCGGAGAGAGCTCATTGCACCCCATAACCCACAGCAGAACGGGGTGGCTGAGCAGAAGAACAGAATGATCGTGGGTGCTGCACAGGCGATGTTGCATGATCAGGGCCTACCCCTTCACTTGTGGGCTGAGGCATGCAATACAGCAGTATATGTGTAGAACCATTGTCCTCACAAGATTCTTGGCATGAGTACACTGGAGGAGGCTTATTCTGGCAAGAGGCTTGACATTTCCCATTTGCGGATTTTTCGTTCTCCTGTCTACATGCATGTGACGAAGGACGCTAGAAAGAATCTGGATCCGACCGCAGAGGTTGGAATATTTGTGGGGTACACTGATACACCTCACAACTATCGGGTGTATTTTCCAGACAGTCACAAGACTATTGTGCGAAGGGATATCAAATTTCAGGAGGAGAAAGCCATCCAGTGTTCGCTTGAGAGGGAGCCACACTTGCATGCAGGTGAGGAGCTATTAGTTCCTAAGGAGGAGCTTCCGGATGTGGATCAGCCACAAGAGGAAGTTCATGAGGTGGAAGAGACCACCCATGCAGCGCCAACCATCAGAGGGCGCAAGCACACTACAGAAGCTAAGCGACTGGGTCGAGATGCAGAGAAGGTTGTAGGACCACCTACAGCACAGTGCAGACAGAGGCAGTCACCGGATTGGTACATTGGATACATGGCTCTTATGAGTCAATGTGTCGTGACGGAGCCATCCTCTTTTGAGGAAGCTGTGGAGGAACCCGCATGGGTAGATGCCATGATCGAAGAATATGATTCGATCATCAGAAACAGTGCATGGGAGATTGTCCCAATACCGGAGGGGAAATCAGTGGTGGGTTCGCGATGGATCTACAAAGTGAAGCAGGTGGCTGATGGGAGTGTGGAGAAGTACAAGGCGAGATTTGTCACCCGTGGCTTCTCACAGATCGAGGGGATCGATTATGAGGAGACCTTTGCACCTGTCGCAAGGTACTCTTCCATATGGACGATCCTAGCTCTCTCAGCGCAGATGGGATGGCACATCCATCAGATGGATGTGAAGACTGCATTCCTCAATGGAGTCATCGAGGAGGAGGTGTACATAGAGCAACCCGAAGTTTTCGAGATCTTCAGCAGTGAGTCGCATGTGTGCCGACTCAAGAGAGCACTGTACGGGCTGAAGCAAGCACCTCGTGCTTGGTACACACAGATAGATAGTTATCTCACCGGGCTTGGATTTTCCAAGAGTGAGGCGTATCCTAACCTGTACCAGATCCTAACTTGTACGAGATTGTGGTGGAGGGGAAGTTGCTGATCATTGTACTGTATGTAGATGATCTGATTTTGACGGGTGATGAGCTGTTGATACTTTCATGCAAGGAGGATCTTGCTAGAGAGTTTGAGATGAAGGACTTGGGCCTCCTTCATTATTTCCTGGGATTGGAGATTTGGCAGCGCAGTGGAGGACTATTTGTTTCTCAGGGTAAGTATGCCCGGGAGATACTAGAGAGGTTCAACATGCATGGTTGCAAGCCTGTTGACACTCCTCTTCCTGGTGGTTGGAGGAAGGAGGATGCTACTTCAGCGGAGGTAGTGGATGAAACTGTCTATCGACAGTTGGTGGGGTCCCTTATGTATCTAGTCAATACACGACCCGATATATGCTATGCTATTAACCAGCTTTCGCAAGCTATGGTTAAGCCTACCAAGCTCTTCTGGAAGGCAGGCAAGCATGTATTGCGTTATCTTAGTGGCACATCGAGATATGGTCTATGGTACAGACAAGAGGATGGAGCGAAGCTTGTTGAAATTTGGTACCGGAGGACAGGTGGTTCCCTAAGGCTTTGATCTTTGGCCTAGGGAAAAGTGTCCAAAAGAATTTAATTTTTCTCCTAAAGTAACTTTAGAATTTTTTATAAAGTTAAATCTAATTTAAAAGTGACTTAAGTGATAAAGTTACTAAAGTGACTTTATAAAGTTATAAAGTCAAATCTAATTTTAAAGTGACTTTAAGTGATAAAGTTACTAAAGTTAAAGTGACTTTAAATAAAGTCAATATAAAATTAGAAAGGAAAAAGTGACTTTGGAAATAAAAGACCAAGTGGGTCTTTATTAAAGTGGGGTGAATTAAAAAATGAAAAGTGAGATTTAAATGAGCATTTAATCTCAGCCCTAGATCTCAATCTATCTCAGCCATTGGATTTAGGGATTCCCCAAAAGTCACTTAGGGTTGGGTTAAAGGAGGAAAAGGAGGAAAAGGTCATTCATTCTTTCATGAGCAGATTGGGAGAAGGAGAGAAAGAGAGCAAGGGAGATTTCTGGGCAGTGAGGAGAAGGAGACAACAACTTGGCACACATTCCAAGGCAGCAGTTCAGCAAGTCCGTACAGCAGAGTTTGGCACACATTCCAAGGCAGATTTTGGCACGATTTTCTAGAAGGCCGTACAGCATCTTTTTGGCACGATTTCCAAGAGGCCGTACAGCAGTTTCAGCACAGATTTCGAGGCAGCAAAGGGGCTGTTTTATTTGGCACGAATTTCGAGGCAGGCCATACAGCAAGTGGCTGTACCGTTGCACGGAAATCGAGGCAGATTCCGTACAGCAAGTTTCTGTTGTCTTTTGGCACAAATTTCGAGGTCCGTACAGCAGCATTTATTGCAGTTTTGGCACAGATTTCGAGGTGGTTGTACCACTGCATTTATTGCAGATTTTTGGGCACGAAAAACGAGAAAATCCGTACAGCATTTATTGTTGTTCCTGTTTTGCTGTTTGCACATTTTCCGAGGCGGTGGTTAAGCACGGAAAACGAGATAAGTTGTAAAAGTTTACTTGTTGATTTTTTGCTGAATATTTCTCTCTCTGTAAAAAGCATTTTTCCAGAAATAAGAAGGAGCTTTCGAACTGGTTTTCCCCAAGAGTTGTAGGGGGTTTTTCCAGGGTCACCTTGACCAAAAATTTCTGAGTTATGATGTGTTGAATGACTGTTTGTTACTGCTGTTATTTTATTTCTGTATTTATAGCATTCTGAAAAATTTCCAGAATTTGTGTTTTCAGCAAAATTTATTTTTCCAGTTGTTGAATGTATGGTTATGGGAAAGGGCATTTAACGATTTTGGAGTAATAAGGCGAAAATTGAAAACCGGGGTGGGAAACAGAATTTTCTACAAAGCTTTCCGGCTTCACTGATGCAGATTGAGCAGGGAGCCCAACGGACCGAAAGAGCACATCTGGAGGATTTTTCAGCATTGGATCGATAACAGTTTCCTGGTACAGCATGAAGCAGAGATCCATGGCACTCAGTTCAACAGAGGCCGAGTACATGGCAGCTAGCTTGGCTACATGCGAGGCTATATGGATGAGGAAGATCCTCGTCGGATTGTTCGGGTCACATTTGGAGCCTACTATGATTTATTGTGATAACCAAAGCTGCACCAAGCTCTCGGTTAATCCATTATTTCATGATAGATCTAAACACATCAACATCAGGTACCATCATATCAGAGATTGTGTTCAGCGGAGAATCATGTTACTTTCATATGTTCCAATGGAGGATCAGGATGCTGACATCTTGACGAAGGCGCTCACCAGGAGCAAGTTTGAATTCCATAGAGGCAGGATAGGGGTTGCAGATAATCCATATCTTGTTGAGAGGGAGTGTTGAAAATACAACAAGATGATGGAGCTTAGTGAAATGAAGTCGCCTTCACTAAGTGGGCCCGCAGGCTATTTTTGGCCCAAAGTCTATTTTTAGACTATGTCTATTTTTAGACATATGGAGCATGGTCTAGGAATTGCAGTATGCTATTCTTGGATGATTGGTCGAGTTGGTAAAAATATATGGACCTCTATTTTTAGACATACAGGTCGAAGTTTATTTTTAGACTACCTGTCTAAAAATAGGTCAGTCAAATATTATTAGCCCTTAATAATATTTGGACTCTAAACTTCAGTTTATTCTCTTACAACACTTCAGTTGGAGCTACGGATGTGGCTCATGCATCTGACAAAAGGAATTACGCTATTCCTAGGGTTTTGGTGAGCTCATGCATGGTTGACTTCAGTTAGGACTTCAGTGGCAGAGTTTGGTGGGGTTGTGTTCGGTTTAACTTAGTTGAACTAGTTGTGTTTAGTTTAACTAGCTAATACACTAGTAATGAGTGGAGTGAATTAAATATTATTTAATTCACTAATTATTGACTCATTATTCAACTCAAGAACACATTAGTTCACTACAGTGCATGGACAGTTCAGTGGAGACCAGTGGAAGAGGTAGATGAAAGGGTGAGTTTGCTATTAGTTGCGACAGCAGTTGTTCATGAGATTTTCACAAGCATTGGAGGAGATTTCCCATGAGGATTGCACAGTTGAAGCCAAGGAGATTCGAACTTGGATCTCTCGTTGAACCAACTTGGATTGCGCAATAGAGGCAAGCAATTAGTGGATGAGTTTTGAACCTGTGACTTGTTCAAAACTGAGCTAGTTTGTGTGTAACTTTTAGAGACAGTACTGAGTACTTGTGAGGAGTATTGTACTGAGATTGTTAAATGTTCTCTTCTATTATAATATACAAATAGCTGGGGGTTTTCAGCTATAAGCTTTCCCCATTACATATTGTGTTTTTGTGCGCATGCGATTGTTTCTATTTCCGCAAATTGTTGATCAATTGTAGAAGAGGTTATGTGTTATGCATGAATTCGAATTAATGTATGACCAGGATAATCTCAGTGGATAAATCTTCATTATTCAGCAAATTTCTACATATGGTTATTGTTTTTTTCTAGATCTCTCCAATGATGAAAACCTAGGTTGGATTTCCCTTATGTGTTCTGCTTGATGTAATTCATTGGAATCTGGTTGGCTTCATTTCCTTCTGTGTCTATACTTGTGGTTTTGTATTAAGATTGTTTGGGCTTGCTATTAGTGTTTTTCACTTCTCAAAATGCTTTGTTTTTGTTTTTCTCTAATTATTATGGATCATATGATTTTGCAGGGTGAGATAGATTGCCCATTTTATATCAAAACATGGAGGTAATTTTACAATGTGATGCCTTTCTTTTATCAAATCATGAAGGGAATTCTAAAATTCTTATTTATGTCATTATATATGTATGATTTAATGGAATGATAATATTATTATAGTTTTATGTTAAAACAAGCGTATGTTTTATTGAAATCTTACTCGTTGATTAGCATATTTTTTTATACAAAGTTTACTCGTTGATTTTATTGTGGTTTAATCTTTTGTGTAGCTACAAATTTGGATCAAATTGCTGATAAAATAATCCTGAGAGGATATGTAAGTTTTAGCTTGATTAGATAAGTATGGATGTTGGATTTTGTTAAGCTTTCCCATTGCCAGATTTTGCAACCTTGCAATAACTAATATAACTAATCATTTTTTATTTCATGATGCAGTAGTAAATATGCCATTAGTTGTTATGCCATTTTCTGCCAATAATCAACCTTCAATTGGCTATTCAGGGGTAAGTTGGAGCCTTCTTTAAATTTTAGAGTAATTTTGCTACAATGTTTTGTATTTTTTATTAAAATCTCTAATGTTGACGTTGAACTCTTCTTTAGTTAAGTTTTAGTGGTTAATTAAATATACTCTAGCACCATCTTTTCTCTACTGCATTCTACTGATTTGTTGACTATTATTCATATGTTTTCAAATACTTCCCCAACATAGTTTAGGAGCTCCTATTCCTCCACAGAGGCATGGAGAACTAGAATGTATAGTTAGTAATTTATTATTCAATATTTACTTTGTTCATATATACATTTATATGTGCAAAGATGTTTCATATAGCTACTTTCCCCTTGTAATGATTTAGGGACATGATTTTTCTATATAAGGGAGCATAGAGCATTAACCAAAAATTTTCTTTGGATAGGAATGACTGTCTGAAGTGTGATTAAATGTATGTTACTTCTGCTTTCTTTTGAAAGTGTGTTTGTTTGTCTGTAGTGTTGCTATATTGTGTTTTATGGTTGAAGGTTACTAGTCACAATGTCATATTCAAAATCATTCAAAAGGCTAATTCAAGCAAGAAATGCAAATAAAATTATTTTGATTAAAGGATTAGAAGTGGAATCATTCCAAACCCTTCTAGAAACATAAGATTGCTAATTATTATCAATGGTTGATGGGCACTTTGTAGATTGAATTCAATACCAACTTGAATAGAGCTTTTGAATTAGAAGCCTCCACAAAGGGCTTCCTCTTATTATGACGAGTCCAACAACCCCAGATTTAGCATTACAAAGTAACCTTTAGTGACATTTAATTCAATGGCCTTCATCTTAGAAATAATGAGTGGGGGGTATCTATCTGGGCAAAGTAACCTAGGACATGCACCGAGCTCAAACTGTTGTTGTGTGTTGTGTGTACATTCAAAAGCATGGGGCATATCACTTGGTAAGACTTGTGCCCTGTTGGGGGCTATATTAGCTATCCACTTTTATCAACATAGTAAACCATTACTGACACAAGTGTCTTTTACAATTTATGAAACGCTTACAAGTGAAATTCTAGTACATTTGGAGGCTTTGCAGTAGAGTAGAGCTCTGCTAAATGTGTTTTTGGTGTGTAAAAAGTGCAATGAATAACATTTGTACATCAAAGGCAAGGTTGCAAGCCACTACTATAGGATTTTTTTGTATGGTCAGTATAACATTTTCCTTAATCTGACTACAAATTCAAAGGAGATGAAAAAAGTACAAAATTAGAACCTTATAGTGAGGTAATTTTCTAGAATTACCTAAGTTTTAGTGGAAAAAAATAGTATTTTGTCATGGTAAAATATATTTTTTGCATAAAAAACTTGCCTACTTATCCCTATCACATCAATTTCCTTAGTTATTTTTTATCTCAGTCCCATTGAATCAAAATTAATATTGTGATTTTGGTAAATAGGCCTTAAGATAGGGTCAATCTTTTTCATTTGGTGGAAGGAAATAGATGGAGTGGCTTTTACAGAGCTGAAATCATTGAGAACTACAAATAGTTCCTGTTAGCAGTAGTTGCTAATTTTTAACCACTTTTCCTTGTATCTTGTGTGTCTTCTCAGGATGATCATTCATCCCTTGGAGCACTTATTACATGATTATTTAACGCATATCCTACAAGGTTGATTTAATATATTTGATGGGCCATATTTTTATTTTTAATGTGCACTTGCTATGGTTTTTTCCTTTTCCTTCCTATTTGAGATAACACTAAGGCTAGTGCACTTGATCCTATTAGGTTTTCTTCTTGATCTTGCTAGTATTTTCTGTATATGGAATAATGTCGAATTGAACAATTTTTGGGGTTGTTCTATGGGTATTTTTTTCTGGCCGGAACCCTCCCTGTTTAGGGCTTTTTGGTGTCCATATTCTATGTTAACTAGGGAAAATTTGGCATGCAACAATATTTATTCATGTGTTGGCTATTCATGCTAGTATTTTTTTTTAACTGTAGTATTTTCCATCCTTATTTGGAGTTGATCTGAATTTTTTTCTTGATATTATTTCCCTAAGGGCTATCATCATACCTTTTCAAATTATCTCATTTCACTAATATTTCACTAATCTTCAAGTGCTTGCTACAACACTGACTAATAAGTGTTTAGATCATCTTATTTGCACAAATTTTGAAGGGTTTTCAGGATTCTTTCCCTTTTGGGGCTTCTTAGGAGGGCCCACTTGAAGCTATATGTTCTAGAGAATTGTTTGGCACGAGATTTTCTATGTTATTCAGTTAATATGTGAGATTAATGGCTGGTGGAATTTTCCATAAGGGCCACTAAAATAAGGTGTCAGGATCACCTTTATATAGGATTTTAAACCCTTCTTGGCCCATTTTGTGGGTTTTCTTGAAGACTCGTGAACACTTCATCTGTTGGACCAGATGGATTGTTCTTATGGTACACATATGGTTGTGTTCTTTGAAGATTGGACTATACTAGTTTTATATGGTGATGTTCTTGGTATTCGCTCCACATTATTTGGAGATATTATTCATATATTAAAAGGGTTGGTACTTATGTATTAGATATTGTAGTTTGTGATGTGAGTCCTATTCAACTATCTATAATGATCCATATTGGCACTAACAAGCCTATGCTACTTGTTTGCAAAGGGTAACTGATCTCAACTCTTTCGATGTAGTTTCCACTCACAGGTCTACATGATCATGGGCTGACCTAACTTCTATATTTTTCAAGTGTAGTAAGGTTTTTGGCCTAAAATATATGCTAGTCAACTCTTTATTATATTATATCTAGGTGGTTGGGACCAATCTAGATTAATGGGCCTGTAAATCCTCTTAGGGAGGGCATTCTACCTTAGAGTGTGTACAAATATTGTACAAATACATTGTTTGATTAGGAGATAAGCTCTCTCTTATGTCTAATTCTTTAGTTGCATGCAGTGTTTCTCTTGTTCATGATCTTCTCCTCTCTTTGTGTGTTTTGTTTTTTTTGTTGATTTAAGGTGTGTTGTTGGTTCTATTTGATCCTCGTTTATCTCTCATGATCTCAACACTTAGTGACCTTTTCTCTCTATGGATTCTAACAAACACACCTTAATTACCATTTGAAGTAAAAATATAGTTAACTTCTTTAACACAAAATATGTAAACTCTGGATCATAATTCTAATGTTATGAACTATGAATTTTATTCAGGGGTGCATACCTTCTTGACATTCATGAGGTCATTATCATTGTGGATTGGAAGTGGTGTAGTCCACATCCTCTTACCTTGTAAGGTTTCAGTGAAGCCATGCCTTTAAGCCTATAAATTTGTCTCCAATTTCCCATATTAGGAGCCTTGGGTCATTTCAAATATTCCCCATTTTCTGAAACTACAGGCTTGCTAGCAATTGACATTGTTATAGTGGCCACTTTCTTTCTTTAAGAGTTCTACTTCTTTTAGGTGACATGAACCCACCTTTTTTATTACCCTGAGAGACATTTTGAGCTTGGTGGCGAGGAGTAGAATCAATAGAGTAGTTGGGGCATTAGGTCTAACCATAATGGGGCTATCCTGAATTCTATGGCCAAGTCTTTGGCACCTGAAATAGGGATTTTGGAGGTTGTTGTACCTCATTGGATGTTTAATAACTTTGTCCGAAACCTTAATTCAGAGAAATTCCTTGAAACAATTTGATGGATAACACCACAATAGGCATATAAATTCTATCTAGAAAGCCTTGAAACTGCATAGGCAGGTTGGGTTATTCAACCCACTCAGTTGGGTAAATTATTTGCGCGAGAAGCTCTCATATATGAATTTAACATCACTGAAGCAAGGCTATTTATTTACCAGCCTAACTGAATGCTTCCATATGCCTTATTTGATGATCAATTCTAGTTTGAGTTATGTAGAATAGAATCGTCAACAATGGAGGGAATTTTTTCAAGGGACTGGATCAGTCCAATTTATATGTACTAATCTACTTTTTTTACCAAGGCATTCATGTTCGAGCAACATGGCATCAGTGTTAAAGTTTCCAGAGGAATGACAAATGGAAATTAATGCAAAATGGAAATTTCATCTCTTTGACTAGAGTTTTGTTGAATCTCAACCATGTGAATTTTAGTCTTATTGATGTTATGAAATAGAGTATAAGATAGTAGTGGAAAAGATACAATATTTCATTTCTAAAAACCCTATGCAATCCAAGGATAAAATATACCAAACTATCTGGATAAGTTTCGACCCTTTATGGCAACTTATCCCACATAAACCAGATCTAATTATTCACTCTTGCAACAGTTATAATAGCAGTGAAACAAAAAATATAGAAGTCGCAAACCAACCCCTGGATTCTTCAATGATGATTTCAACTCATTCAAAAAAAAATTCTTTTACTTATGTCAAATGATCAAGACATATAGATTTGTAAATAACAATGCACGAAGAACATATATGGCTAAAAATCAAATCTAAAAATTGCACAATTTTTGGATAGTTGAAAATTTGCAGGTTAGGTTATTCAACCCACTCACAAGAACATATTTGGGCAAAAAACTCTCATCTATGAAGATAACACCACTAAGGTGATATTAGAGAGCCAGGGGTCATGGTACACAATATCAAGTGTAACTCTTCTTGAAGAAAAAATACAAGAAAACATTGTGATAAGGTTTAGGGGCTTGGAGAGTGCCACCATGTGGCTCCTGGACTTCTTAGTCCAGGCCCTAAAAATGGCTTGCCAGAATTTGGTGGATGGAACAAAGAGTAGTTTGTGTTTTTTGAACATGTCGCAGTCACCATATTGCTCAATCGACATAAATATCCATTGTAATGTCATTAGGAGTAATTCATTACCTTGTGGAAGGTTTTTGTTACAAACTTTTATGGCGCTTTTTGGTAGAATTGTTCTCATAGTTAGAAGATGAAATACTTTTATGGATGATAACCATGTTCTAATGATAAAATGGCATGTGTTTGGTTCATGGGATGCAATTAAGATTCCCCTTGGATGCCTTGGGATAGGTGTAATGACCACTTAGAGACACGACAGACTAACTAAACTGTCATGACAAGTAATGAATACATAAATGCACAAGGGATGCATATATACCTGAAAATTTGGTGTGGTTGTAATAAGGATTCCAATATTTATAAATTCACAACATACATTGTAGTTGTTGGATTTGTCTTTCTTTTATTTTAATGTTATTATGACTCATGAGTATGGTTTGAATGTTGCAACATTTTATTATTATTTATCATTGTTATTTTTTTGGGTAGTCTTTTTAATAAATTTGACTATGCATCATTTTTATCTACCTTTTTATGCACTTTCTCACAATGCAAAAAGTCACTTATTTAAAATAAACATTACATTGTGAGCCTTGATAAAAAAAAAAGTTAAGTCTTCTGAGATTTTCTTTGAGTTTTTAGATAGACCTAGATAATAAAGACGAGTATCTGAATTTTGACCCTCAATAATTGATTTTTCTTTTCCATCTCTTAATGTTCAGATTCCATTCAACTAGTTCATGTTTAGTAGGTTTTGGTTTATGTACTTCTTATAGCAACCAATACCTTGATGCTCATCAAATGTAGTTGCAGTTTTACTTCCCATGTCTGAAATTTTTCTTACAACAACCCATACAATGATTCTAATCAAATGTAGTTGCAGTTTTCCTTCCCATCTCTAAAAGTTTCTGCACTATGCTTCTCCATATTTTATTGTATTTATTTCCATGTTTACATTTTAGTGTTAGATGTCTCTTTGAATCTGGATTTCAAAGAAAAAAATACCTATGAGTTGATATCCTTGCAGTTGTCTACTACCTAGATGATTTGAAGGGCATTGTCTACACTGCTAGTCTTCTTATGCCCTTTTTTATGCACACATTTCTTCCTTGAACGTAAATTTATTCTAAAACCTATAAGAAAATATTATCTACCTTGGGTTCACAAATAAATGTTGTGAAATTTAGCCCACTAGATGCTGTGATAGTGCGTACCATGTACATTTTTTTCCTTTGTCTATTTTTTTTTTTTTTTCCACTAGAAATTGATATTTTCTTATTATTCAATATCTTGTGGTGTCCAGGTGGTATAAACTAATTCAAAAACCCTTTCAGGAAGCTGATGAAAATTAGTTCAAGCTAACTGGAGGCCATTGATGTTGCAAAGGACAAAAGACAACATTTCAAAGAGGGAAGGTATGAATTTAGAATTGGGCTTTCATATGGCTTTTGATGTCCAGTCCCTTTGAGTGATTTCTAATATTTGTTCATGAATATTTAGACCCATTCTTGTTCTTCCTCCGACATATGCACAAGTGATTTAGTGTGAGTTTACTAAAGCTAAGAATGAATTTTATACAACTCTGTATAGAATATCTAAGGCAAAAACTTCTCTGATCCATAGAAAGGAAAATAATAATAATTTTGATTCATTTTTTTGTTTTGATTTGGGTTTGACTTAAAAAATCTATGGTGTTTAATTCTATTTATAGGTCCAGTTTGATCAATTTGTTGAACAAGGAAAAGTTCTTCACAATTATGCATCTATTATGGAATTTCTTTAAAGGTTGTGTCAATTGTGAACATCCTTTTCTTGTCATGAGGTAAGTTCTACTTTAGAATGTCCTTCGTAAAATCATTTTTATTTTCCTTTGTAAAAATATTTTTATTGAAAAACATTATGTTGAGCCCCAAAGATCAAGATTTGTTTTAATTGTCTTATGAGCAGTTATATATTAGAATTTGTTTTAATTTCTAAGTTATCAACAACCTGGGTGATACACAATGATAATAACTGGGGTGATATGCAACAATGTTCTAATTTGAATAAGATGGAATAGAATTTGTTCTAATTGCCACTTTATCAACCATTGGGGTGATACACAACAATCATCTGATATGTATAAGCGGGCAAGGCATTTTCTTCTAGGAATCTAAATGTGTCTTAATGGAGATTCTAGTTATGTAACTTCAAAAGCATACATTGAAGAAGTGGTCAAAGAAATTAGTAATGGTGAATGAGGAGAGTGCCCAATCTTTCTTGAATGAGTTGACGATGCAGTCATGGCTTGTTGTGTACATCACATGTGTCATCAATGCCTACTAGCAAGCTGGTGTAGCTCTTTAAGTGGTGGTTGTATTGCTTGTGCTAATTCTAGTTAATTTTCTTTGTATGGCTAGATTAATTTGTTGGTATATTATTGTTTATTATTAGCTTTTTATGCAAGTCAAGCTACAAGGGTGTCACATTGAGCTAACTCCATTGCCTTATTTTTTATTAAGTTAAAAATAGGGGCTTGCATGATTATATATTTTAAAAAGATTATGCCATTATGTGTTGAACATTTTTTAAAAATCAATGCCTATTATACATTTTAAAGGACTTCCATAACTCCTCACATAGTTCTTTAAAGGGTGCTACCTCAATGGAAGAGCATGTGCCATGCAAGAGGTTGGTGGTCAGATATTTTTCTAGATTGATTGTTTTATATTGTCTCTAGAGAGACAATAGATAGGATTAAATGCATTGTCTCCATAAAGACAATATGTCTTTAATTCCTACTATTGTCTTTGGAGAGACAAAAATGAAATTGTCTCATAAGAGACAATAATGATTGCGTTATATATTGTATTTATAGAGATAATTTTTTAAGCCAATAATTTGAGACACACTTAAAGACAATATTTAACACAATACAAAAGTTTATTTTTGTCTCAAGTTAAGACAATTTACCCAAAAATTGTCTTAAAACCCCCCTTTGTGTTGTAGTGTGACTATTGTCTCTAGAGAGAAAAAAATGAAACTTCTCTTGAAAGACAGAAATAAAAATACTTGTGTCATATATTATCTTTATAGAAACAATATTTTAAAACAATTTAGATATACTTTGATAATGCTTTGGTGAGAAGTCTTCCAAAAAGAAAAAGAAAAAAAGTCACATATATTTTTTCAATCACTATTCAAAGTTGGATAAAAGTTAAATAAAATAAGAAATGACACTCAAATTAATACTTTAATTGACTCAAAAATATAGTGTCTCACAATTACAAATTTAAGGTAACCGAGGTTCACAAAATTTTATGTTTCACAACTACAAATTTATGATAACCCACGTTTAGTTATCCTGCAGTTAGGAAAGCAACGTTTCACTCATAAATTTCATTTTTAGTCTGATATACAAAATCACATGGCAGCTTTCTCAGACATCCCTTTTGTCTCGCATATACAACCAGAGAGACAAGGTGTGTCCTTAGAAATTTCCTGTCCATAAATCTGACTTTATAAAATTAGTTATTATAAAGTTATTAAACATTTCATTAATTTGATGTCGGCAGATGCTTAATTCAAATTTGTAAATAACATATATTATTATATATAAACAAGTTCATATAAAATGCCTTATAGAGATAAATCCGGATCTAATTTGTGCTTCCATTGGGAAAAGTTTTGCTACTCTGTGATCCTCGGAAGGAAATCGAGTCACGGAAATAGAAAAATCGTGTCACGTACATTAGAAAAATATTCTCTATCTGGAATCCCTGGTTCGAATCCTGTTCAGTCCCCTAAGCGTGAAAAAACAGAAGAATAGGGTTTTGATTAATGCAAAAAGATGCATTCAACGATGTCGACAGACGCTCCCGACTGGCAGCAAGAGCCAGGAAATGGCAGAGAAGAGGATGACTGGGTAGTGCTGCGGGTGGGAGGTCAGGTGTTCGAAACCTCGCGGAATACTCTGTGCGCTGATCAGGATTCGATGCTCGCTGCCCTGGTGCTCCGCCATTGGCCGGAAGATAAAAAGAATAACAAGAATTCCGTCATCAGAATCGACAGAGACGGCCGGAGGTTCGCGTACGTCTTGAATTATCTCCGCAGCGGCACTGTGTTGCTGCGGGACGTCGGCCTCCTGCGCGAGCTCCAGGAGGAGGCCGACTTCTTCAACCTCGCCGGACTCAGCGCCCTCTGCGACGAGGAAATCCAACGGATCGAGGAGGCGGAGGAGGCGAAGTGGAGAATGCATTTCAAAATTTTAAGGAATATGTCAAGAAGTGCCTCGCCGACTCCGAGGCTATCCTCAAAAAATCGGAGAATCAGTATAACTAAAATATTTTTATATATTATTAAGATAGTCATAATTACAATAGTATGTATACAAATCTCAAAATATATTATTAGATACTTTCAAAATATGTATCATAGTTTTATATATTAAATATTAAAAATATATATTATTTTACAAATATTTTTATTTTCAAAAATCCATCTTCAATTTGAGTTTTATATTTCTCGTGGGTTACTTAAGTTACTACGCCTTTGGAGCTAGGTAACTAGATCATACTTGTATGTGTCAGGAAATAAAAAATCGAAATAATTGTTTCTAATGTTTTTCTCCTTTGCTCGGGTTTTTCCAAGTAACTTATTGGAGACAATTGGATTTCTAGCCTCTTTTTCCACGTGGCCAACATGCTAAGCTCTCTTTGACCCTAAAATGGGTTAATGATAGTAAACCCTAAAATGGATATATGTTGTGATTTGTGTCATGCATAAATTATATGTGATATTTAGCCGTAAACCCTAGAGAGGGTCTTGTTTACATGTGTATGTGTATTGTTTCCATTGTGTGTGTGCACTTGACATGAATATTATTGTGAATTAATTGTGTTAATAAGCCATTTATTATAGCATGTTACATAGTTTCTAGGGACATGGTTGTGTATATATTTATTTATCATACTTAATTAATTTTTTAACTTTTTTTTTTTGGTTGAAAAACAATTATCTTCGTTATGCTATTTATTTACTTATATTAAATATATAATGAGGAATACATTGTGGAATGCGTTCATATTAACCAAAGCTTACTTGGTACAATAACATTCTTGGCTTTCTTGAATTATTGACTACCAATATCCCCTATTGTTTGTATTTCCCCTTCTTGATTAATTATTTAATCATCATAGTACTATTTGGTTTTAATCTTCTATTTTACTTTTTCCTTTCTTTTAGCATTCTAAATTTTCATTTTCTTTTTTTCAATAATTTACAATTTATTCACAAGTTTCCATTTTATCTTTTTATTACTTATTATAAACTTCATTCACTTTAATTTTTTTTTCTTAATCATCTTATTTTATTTTTAACGATACATCCTAGTTCTCCATTTCTTTTTAATATTTCTTAGTTCACTGAAACTAAAAAAAATTAATTATCTATTTTTAATCAGTCAATTTCTTTTAAGATTTTATAATTTATCTTTGGAGATATTTTATTATATTAAGTGTCATTTTAAGTTTAAAAATATTAAATATTGACAAGTATCAATTTCTGAAAGTTTTATTTTTTTAATCATTTAATTTTGTGCCATATATTAATTATTTCATGTTAAAAGATTAAAAATGTATACTTCAGAGAGGTTGCAAGAATGAGAGGAATCATATTTGACCTTGAAGGAAAGTACGCAAATTCCTATGCATAGTTTGGGGAAGGCTTTTAAAAATAAGCTAAAGCACTAGCATTGTTTTAGGGTTTGATCTTTATTGATGAAAGGCAACATAGGAATTCAATCAACATTAGATATTTATAACAGATAATAAATATATTTGTAAAGGTATAAGGAAAAAATATAATTCTCTATCATAATTAATTTATAGGATTAGAAGAGAAGTTGAAAGATTTGATAAGATATCATCCTTCCACGTGCTAAGTTTAATGAACAATAAGGTAGACACACTAGATAACATTGCAAGTAGGCTTGCTCATGTCAAGGAATATTTCATGACAATTAGGGATAGACTTGTCAAGGAGATATGAAGAGAGAGGGAGGTAGAGAGAGAGAGAGAGGAAGTGATTAGGGAGAGATGGAGAGAGAGTGTGTGTTTAGGGTGAGAGAGAGAGAGACAAAGAAGCATAGATGGATAGAATGGGGAAGAGAATGAGAGGGGGAGAGAGTTAGTGACATAGTTGGAGGGTGGAGAGAGAGAGAGAGAGAGAGATGAGGGGGAATGACATAGGGAGGTGGGAGAGAAAGGGAGAGAGAGGAAGGAAGAGAAGTAGGATGTGAGAGAGAGAAGAAGAGGGAGGGGGAGAGAGAGATATATGGAGTTGGAGGGGGAGAGAGAGGGAGGTAAGAAGAAAGACATAGATATAAAAAGGTGGAGTGAGAGAGAGGGAATGGTAAGGGAGATTGAGAGAGAAGAAGAGAGATAGAATGGGGGAGAGAGGGAGATTTATGGCCCAAATTTAGCTAACTCGAGGTAAATCTGGTTAGTTGACACTAAACTGGAATGTCTGCCAGATTTGGCAGATTGCCAAACTAATCTGTCTTAATTCAATTAAACTGCGTTAAATAACTTAACTGGTCTTAGTGCTAATGGCGTGCGTGTTGTGTAGGAGGTCGAACACTAGTGCATCCGCTCGGGCTTCAAACAAACTTTTTACACCACCATTGGGGGTTCACATGGTGGCCCCATGCTGCACCACATGCCCTGTCCCCATTGGCCCACTCAAAAACCAATAAGAAATTGCCACACCATAAATTCCGAAAACCACCCAGATGTTGCCACTTAGAAAGTTATAATTTGCTGGAGGAATTTGACAAAATTTTACCCATCCCAGTCAACATGCCATGTCATCAGTACGAACTGCTAACTGGGCTCCCTGTCATCATTTTTTTTGCATGTTTGTGCAAATAGACATAACTCATTTATGAGAGAATACAGATTCCATTTTGCGCAAAACGATGTGCGCCAGTTTCTGAACGACGAGAACTATGCAGTAATTTAGGTTTTGTGACATTTTGAGAAATTTGATTTTTGAGCATAAAACTAAGCACCTGATCAGGGAGCGAGAGATGAATAGATATGGAGAGAGAGTGTTTGTGTTTGGGGGGAGGGTGATTGAGGGAGAGAAAGGAGAGAAGGGATACACACACACAGATAAGGAAGGAGAAAAGGAGGGATATATATGTGGAGGGGGGAGAGAGGGAAGAAGATTTCTTGCACTAGAGGCATTGATTTCAGTGTAGATGGTGATTTCTAATCCTATTTGATTGTTTGCACTAGATGCTTTTATTTCAATGTAGATGTTTATTTCTAATCCTACTTGATTTCTTGCACTAGATTCATTGATTTTAGTGTAGATGTTTTGTAATTATATTTGGTTGCTTACGCTAGATGCATCGATTTCAGTGTAGATGTTGATTTCTAATTATATTTGATTGCTTGCACTAGATGCATTGATTTCAATGTAGATGTTGATTTCTAATTATATTTGACTGCTTGCACTAGATGCATCGATTTTAGTGTAGATATTGGTTTCTAATCCTAGATCCATCTAACTCTGGATCTATCATGGACTGAGAGAGATCAAATCCCTTAAGGTGCAAGTCTTTCTCAAATTCTAGACTCCAAAAATAAGACTTTCACCTCAAAGAATCTCATCCTTCTCGAAGCATGATAGATCTGAAGTTAACTCTGGATTTACCTGGAAAACATATTGGACAAGGATTACAGCCCTAAACGTATTAACCTGGAGACTGGCAAGCCTTTCAACATATACGATATTCAGCCCCAACCCCAAATCAGAATGTAGATCTGACAACGTGTGGAGGATGTTAGAGACGATGAGTATCACGCTACAAGTACCTAAAGTGTGTTTATATCACACTCAAGCGTGATACAAGACTACCCATTTGAGATATTGGACAAGACTCATATGTCTGATTACATGGATGCACTGGTTCGATGGATAACACATGATATCAGTTTACCACAATATTCAAAAATCCTATGGAAAACTTTAAATCTCCTTCGTCTCAATTGCCAGTAAAGCGACATGAACAAAAGATTGTTTTGTTGTGTGTATGGGTTCGTGACATTTATTGAACCTCTAAGCCATGATTTCAATTTAGAGGGACTACGGGGCGAAATTATTGTTAACACTATGGATGACAGGGATATTGTGAACATCTGTCGGGAGATAGTTAAGCTTGCGGAAATTACAGATCTGAAAATAGCCGCTCGCCGGAGATTTCTAATGTGACCAAGCACCTTGCCGAGTGTTTCTAATATGAGGGTGCACCACGCTGAGGGTTTGTGTGGGATGTTGTGTAACGTTTTCTTTGGCAGCTGGTACAGGAATGATACACCCAGAATCCTGCGGATCACAGAGGTCATGTATGATATTCGACACTTCGATATTTTCCGTAACCTCATCGAAGACATCTTGATTGAGTCTCCATCCCTTCCCAATGTCGCTATCAGCAACTGTGTAGACATGTTCCATTGGTATTGTATGGATCCAATATCGCGGGAGGTCACTATCAGCTTACTGTGCAGTGCACTGAAAGTTCTGGTGTACCGTTTCTATAATTCCTGCGAAACCAACACAAATAGGATTAGGGATATGGTTAGGTTTTTGGGGGTCAATGCAGATTTCAGTAACCCGCTTCTAGCTAGGGTTAGGGATAGGTTTGATGAATACTACAGTGATCGCTCGGTGGCGCTAGAGAAGTGTTTGAAGATTCTGTGTCAGCTCTGTGCCGAAAGTGGTGCCGTCGTCGTTGACCTTATCATGGATTCGGGCCACAACCTAGCTTTGCAGCTTTCGAATCTAATTATGAAATTTGCACTGTTTGATATTCCATAAAAAGAGGGGAAGGCTTCTTCTTTCAGTGGCAAACACTTGTTGTATGCCATGATTATAAATAAATACATCTTTGTAACCAAGGACAGGGTGTTAAGAAGGGTCGGGGAGAGTATTTTCAGCAAGTACATCAAGGTTGTGTTTGAATTCACTATGAGCTCTTTTCCTGCTCGCTACCTTTTCAATGGTCGTTCAAGGCTAAAGGAATTGGCAGACCAAGTGGTGAGCACCATGCTAAATTTCCCACACTGTCGATCCATGGCAGACCAAGTGGTGAGCACCATGCTAAATTTCCCACACTGTCGATCCATCCTTAGTCAGTGGAGTAATTTTCCTTTCTAATCTCCATGTTGCCATAATAATTTCAAGATGAGTGATTTTTGACTTCTCAAAAAATACATCAATAATTTAATAACTAGCAATTGCATCACATGTTGTAAACGAAATGCCATAATAATGTCGATATGAGTTATCTTTGACTTATAAGAAAATACATCAATAATTTAATAACTAGCAATTGCACCACATGTTGCATAAGAAATATTGTAAGGCAATAGCATAGGAAAGAGTAGCCTAGAAGAAATAATTTGTTGCATAGAATGAGCCATCATGGAGGAATGAAAGGAATTTTTTGCTTCCATGGAAGCAGTTAGTGGAGGTTTCAAAGATATTGATGATAAGAGTTATCAACAAGGAAATTTTGTTATAATGGTTGAATTGGTGAATATGTCTTGCTCTAGGGTGTTGTATATTGGGCATAGCTTTCTTGATCTTGTATACAAGACTGTAAATTTGCATGTAGCTTATACTAAATTAACCATGAAATTGTCAACATTTAGAGCACACTTGTCATGATATTTGTAGAGAAAATTACAATAAAGTATCACATTTTTCTTATCATATCTAAATGTTCCTATATGCAACAACTACCTTGTGCCTCATAGTTTAAATTTGTGCAGGAAGGAGGAGAGGAGTGTCAAGGTGCAAGTTAGAATAAGAAGAGAAAGAAAAATATTGTTTGGGACATGAGAATCTTGTTTGGGAGATGAGATAAATTCATTTTTTGCACAAAAAAAAAACTCACCATACTTTGAATTTTTTAAATAAATATCCTAAAAATTAGAGTTGAGTAAGTTTGACATCATATAATATGAAATTTGTTTATGATTATAAAGTAAAAAATATATAAGAGTTTTTAGCTACAATTAGGTAATTAAAGATATGTATGCAGTTTTTTGTTTTAATAGAAAAAATTTGATATTGATTAACAAAAAAAATCAGAAAGAGTATGTATGTAGTTACAAACTATTACAATTAAGTAATTAAAGGTAAATTTAGTGTTATTTAAGAAATGAGAATTATGAAAATTCATCATTATTGTTCAAGATAAATCATTTCGTGTGAAATAATTTCACATATTTTTAAAAATTTCATTATTAATTTAATTTTGTATATATTAAGAAATACTACTCATGAATAATCAAATAGTTGTAACATAAATAATATATAACAAAAAAAAACCATGCCTTTTTGGAATAATAAAATAGTTGTAACAAAAATAATATAGAACAAGAAAACTATGTTTATTTGGATGTATGAAAATTTAGATACATTTTATTAAGTAAAATTTTAAAAGAACAATGGTTATAAACAATTAAAAAAAAATTATTAAGTAGTTATTTTAGATATATATTATTTATCAGAGGGATCAAATCTCTTTTCACTCTAAAAGAAGTTTTCATCTGAAGACATTTGATCCATCTTGGCTCTTGGTAGATCGAGAGTCAAGATTGATCTAGGCCATCTTAATTTCCCCCTTTAAATAAACTATATTCCATATGAACACCATTGCTCATACCATGAGCTGTTTTTATAGTTTATTATTATTTTATTTTTTTAATTTTAATTTTTATTGCATTTTGACCTAGTTAAAATGTTCATTACATTATGTCAATCATTTTATTTAATTTACTTTTATTTTTATTTTGTGTAATTTGACATAGTCAAAATGTTAAACATGACATTACAACATTTCTATTATACACCTAAATTCAATCTAACTTATTAAAAAGAAAAAAGAAAAGAAAAAAACTAACATTATAAAAAATATATATAAAACTATTTACTTGTTGATCTAATGGCCTAAAACATTTCAATCGTCTAACATTTGATCCAATGGCTCAAACATGGACACATTGGCAGCTAGGGGAGTTGTTTTCAAATACGAACACCTTACCGCGTAATAATAAAATTGTTAAATAAAAATCGTTTATGAATTTAACATTTTCCATAAATAGAGAAAATTGTGAAACAAGCTCTATTGTTTTTTTATGTGCATCTTAATTTTTCTATGATGTTTAGTTTTAATACTATTATTATCTGATTTTAATTTTTATAATTTGTTTTAATTATTTTTTTCCACTTATTTATTTTTGTGTCAGGTAGATTCTTCTTTTATTGTAATAATTTTCATTTGTGTAATACACTATATAGAAATATTTGTGTCACAAAGTCTATATATGGTAGGCAAAATACTTTTGTCACAATGTGACTACAATATAGAAGGGTGTTTTAAGACAATATTTGAGTCAATTTTTGGGTAAATTGTCCTAACTTGACACACAAAAAAACTTGTGTATTGTGTTAAATATTGTCTTTAAGCGGGTGTATCAAATAAAGACAATATATAACACAAGTGTTATTGTCTCTTAGGAGACAACTTCATTTTTGTATCTACGGAGACAATTACTTTTGTGTAAATTGTCTTAACTTGAGACAAAAAAACACTTGTATATTTTCTTAAATATTGTCTTTAAGCACGTGTCTCAAATAAAGACAATATATAACACAAGTGTTATTTTCTCTTAGAAGACAATTTCATTTTTGTCTCTACAGAGACAATAATTTGGATTAAAGACATGTTGTCTTTATAGAGACAATATGTATTTTGTCTCTTTAGAGACAATAGGTATTTTTTCTCTTTAAAGACAATATAAAACAATGAACCCAAAAAAAATCCCACTATTGAAATAAATCAATATAAAAATTATTTAATTAAAAATAAATTACAATGTCATTGATTAATTCATGTTAGGGCATAGTGGAATCGAACCACCAACCTCGCTTATAAAGCAAGTACTCTTCCGTTGAGCTAGCGTACTCTAAAAAATTATGAGTATCTATGAAAATCCTTGAAATTGCATATATAAGAAAATTGATAATCCACCTATTAAGTTCATAATGTGTTGGACTCTTGATGCCAAAGGTTAACTGCCACCATTCAAAACCTATTTTATATATGGACATATTCATCTCATACTTCAGTTTCATATTTCATAAGAGCCAAAATAATTACTACGAAATCGAATGCTCTGCCGAGAGAGTCACTCCTCATGGATCTCAGTTTAACTTCATACCAAAATTCAAATTCCAAAGTATTGAATCTCTCAACATTACAACTGAACTTAGTCACTGCATAAAATAGCTTGTGTGAAAACAATTTACCTCCAACACAGCTCCAAATGAAAATTTTCCTTCTTGGACATTTGAGTTTGTATGTAAGGGTGATTTTCCTTCCAACTCCCATCAATTGGGCAATCTCTACCTTCCAATGAAACTATTTTGCAATCACATATAAGCTACATATAATATCATAATTCTAGTATATTTAATCTTGGCCATCAATTTCTCACTGAGATTTGTCCATGATATTTCCACAATAGATTCATATATTCCAGGAAAACCTCCAAGTAATTCTTCCACAAAATAGTCCCAAGATATATTAGCTTGACCACACCTTGGTCAATGATCCATCCAGGATATTCCACAACAAATGAATCTGTCAATATTGCTCAGCATAGAGAAATTATCCCACCAACCACATTCCAATCCATTCAATAGGATTTGATCATGTATTTAAACACACACAGGTGATTAACTCAAATAAGCATAGTCTGATTGATTTTGGATTCCATTGACTCCTCCAAAATTGCACCATTAAATTCAAAAAGTAGAATTTTGAATCGGTTTAACATAGCACATTTTCTTGTTTATCCCTTTGAGTGGATCATGTTTTTGACATACCACTAAATAATTTAAAGGAAACATAGTATCTATATCTATTTTTAATTAGTATCAGATAAGAACAAGAGAAATCAGCATCAGAAATGATCAAGAGGAGAACAAAATCAATCGAGAAAGTCATAACATATAATGTATTAAGACAAAAAAAAAAATCTTTACATGGAATTATTGATGAAACCCAAATACATTAAATATTTTTACCTAGATTAGTTATCTAAATCACTCCGATGTGATGATAATTACAACTCGATGGTGATACATAAGAATGAGTCATCAATTCCTTGGTGGAAAGAAAAAATTTTGGTAATTAAAGTAACAATAAACATTCATTGCCTAACACCTGCCACAATATGAAATGTAATTTCATTTTCCTCAACAACAAACAAAAATGTTGTTTGTTTGAGGTATTTGAAAGTCTGACAAAGGTACTTAATTTTATAGTGCTATCTAATGCATTTGTATTTTATAGCATTGGGAAAACATGATTTTAATTCAACCTTCACACAGATTTTAAAAAAATGTTGTGGACGGAGTCTTCAATAATTTTCATTGAATATTGGAAAGAATGCCCTCCATGTGCACAAGCTACGTTAAAGGAGGGTTCTGGCATCTGTGAGGTTAGGGTCGAGGAGATAAATCGGTATCTAATATGCACAATTATGCGACTTGGATGGAAAAGTTTGGAAACAAAAATCTCAACCATTTTCTACCATAGAACTATTTCCTTTAATTTTATAAAGGAAAAATAAGAAATGCATAACTTAGTTCCTAAAAACACCTAAAATATGAATCTATTTTCTAGAAGTTAAAGGTTTCTTGCTACTATGGCATTGCTTGTATTCTAGATTTTTTCTCCTTTGATCTGCTTGCATAGCTTCAAACTTCTCTCTACTCAAAACTGGAGCATAGTTGTAATCACCCATACCATAATCCATATATTCTCCAAAATTTATAATTTTTCTATAAAATTGAAATGACTCCCCAAATTTCAGAGTAAGACTTTGACTCAGAATCATAAATATTCAGTAAACAAAGTCAGTATAAAATTTTTCTTCAAAAATTAATTTAGGAATGTGTTTTTCATTTTGGGTTTGGGCATGTATAGGTTTTTATTTTAGACTAAATATCCTACACAACTTGAAGTATGGCCAAGTATTCCAAGACTTCCTAATACTAGTAAAACTTGTTGACTTAAGATGAGTGTGACCAGTTCAACAATATGATCTTCAAACTAACCAAGTTATGGTGAGTTTTCTTAGGTCTCCTGATCATTACAGGAATTATACGCCCAGAATCCTGCGCATCGTGGAGGTCATGTATGATATTCCACACTTCGATATTTTCAATCACCTCATCTATGACATCTTCATTGAGTCTCCATCCCTGCCCAGTGTCGCTACCAACCGCTGTGCAGAGATGGCCCATCAGTATCGTACCATTCAATTATCGCGGGATGTCGTTGTCAGCTTATTGTGCAGTGCACTAAAATTTCTGGTCTACCGTTTGTATAATTCCAGTGAAACCAACGCCAATAGGATTAGGGATAGGGTTAGATTTTGGGGGGTCAATGCATATTTTAGTAACCCGCTTTGGGCTAGGGTTAGGGATAGGTTTGATGAAGAATAAAATGATCGCTCCCTAGCGCTAGAGAAGGGTTTGAAGATTTTGTGTAATCTCTGTGACCGAAATGGCATCGTCCTTGTTGACCTTATCGTGGATTCGGGCCACAACCTAGCTCTACAAATTTCAAACCTAATTCTAAATTTTTCACTGTTGGATTTCTAGAAGAAGAGGGGAAGGCTTCTTTCAGTGTCAAACACTTGTTGTATGCCATGATTATCAATAAATACATCTTTGTAACCAGGGACATGGTGTTAAGAAGGTCTAGGGAGAGTATTTCACATGAGGACTTCAAGGTTGTGTTTGAATTCGCTATGAGCTCTTTTCCTGCTCACCACCTCTTCAATGGTCATCCAAGGCTGAAGGAATTGACAGACCAAGTGATGAACACCATGCTAAATTTCCCACGCTGTCGGACCATCCTTTTTTTTTTGTAAATTAGGCGGGACCTTACTATTTTCTATTTATAATAAAAGGACAGGTTGCAAAAAAAAAAAAAAATGTTATGGCCTCAACCTGCCCGTAGGAAACCAGGTCTGTTGGCCACCTGTACGCATGAAAGGCATACCAAAACTGAAATTGTTTCATTTGTCTATACTTAACTTGAGGTTTCTGTCCTCCTACTTCCTTATCTACCTTCGTATAACATAAAGAGAGTTCATATACATATACACAGTGCATAAAAAGAAAAAACTGAAAGGAAACTATCCATCAGATGAGGAAACTGGAGCAGGGTCCTTCACTGTTGACCCGGGCATATCGACTTGTTGCATCTGTTGGAGAGTCTTCTCTATACGACCTACCCTATCATCCATTCTACTAATGTGGTCAGTAGCCTGATATTGGGTGATATTAATGTGATGCAGTTGGTCTTGGATTTCTGTCAGCAGATCTTTAATGCCTGGTTCTATCCTTAGCTGACCTGCCTTAACATTAGCACGTGGGAAGCTCTGCATTGCTTTTGCTATAAGGAATTTTACTATCCAGTAAGTGTGAATAGTTTGATTGAACAAGGTAAGCCGGCCACGAGTGTTGCCTGGGTCTGTAATGAATTCTAGGATTTCAGCCTCTGTTTCATTGTCTTCTGGGTCAGTCTGTATTTCTCTTTCCCATCCTCGTATTTCTTGACGCACTGTGGAAGAGTTACCCAAGACATAATTAGCGGCGAGAGTTTCCAGATGCTCCTGATTTGTCTTCCAGCCATGTTTTTTTGGAGCATGCTCCAACTGTATCTTATTTTTTCCTCTCTCTGACTCTGTCCTTGTTCTTCTTTTCCCCATATCAGTATGAATCCTATGCAGTAACAGAGAAATGCATGATGAATTTGTGAGGAAGTTTGTGTCAGTGACTAACCCACCGATGTAAGTCCATGATGTGTATCTATCATTACTAAGAAAAGAGCCTAACAGATTAAACCCAATTTACAGAGATAGATAACCCATGCAGCTCGACCGAACAGCTTTCTAGGGGTCTGAGAACTGCCAACTCCTTCTTCTTGTGGTGGAAAAGATAGCTGAAATGTACAGGGAAATTGTCAGGGGAAAAAGTCGGTCTTTTAATTGCAAGGGTGTCCAAGCGCAATACAACTACTATTCTAGGGTTAGATAGAGCATGGAGACTATGAGGTCATTCCAGGGGGCTACGAATCGACTTCAAAACCCAATTCCTAACACAATTCTCGTAACCACCGACTATGTAATTTAGGGGCAGGGTAATTCTGCTTGCGCAACACAGAGCCGGGAGCCTCTCACAAACTCCCTCTCGGCACAGCTGGCCTGTAAAGAGACAAATAGAAGACTTACACAGATAATTTTTATGAATTCCTGAGACACAAAGCATGGTTAAGGGCCCTAACCTGCCCGGAATGTTACCAAGAGACAGGGGTTTCACAAGCTGGAAACAGGGATCCTGAAAGCAGGGAGGAACTGGATTTAAAAAGGGAGTGTAGAACCATGCAATACTTAAAAGTACCCAAACTATCATGATTTCCAGACGCCTAAACCAGACCGAGCCTAGAATCATTTTGATAACAAAGGGGAAGATAGAAACATACCCTGGTCGAGTAGCAAGGTTGATGGAGTGAGTAGAGCACGGCGTCCTCCTCTGCTGGCTCCAAGCATTTTCATGCAGTGAGAAAAGCATTAACAAATTGAGTGTAGGAAGGAGTCGACTTACCTTAACTGTAAACTTCCTCCGCTGCTCATAAGGTTCGATATTATCACACACTTCATTGATCGAAAATGGCGGTGGTCCATCAATCCTCTTAATTGCTCAAAGGTCGGATTGATGCCATGTTACCATTCCGTTCTGCCACTTGTACACCCCAATCGGGGGGTTGAAGATCCTTACTCACAATTAGCTATAGGGAGTGCAGCTCCACCTCCCATATAGCATCAGTGGGTCAAGCGTCTATGGGGCGGTCTGTGTGTTGGCATCCCCAATTAGCCAAATAATCTCCCGCTGCATTGCCTTTTCTCTGGATGTGGCTTGGAAGCAAATACTGAATTTGTTTTAGTAATTTTCTTACTTCTTCGATGAGGGCTGAAGTTCTCCAGCTTTGCATTATTTTCTCCCGGGGTGTGCCTTGCTGCAGTTTCTGGAGAATATTGTTGTGCTCAACTTAGTGTTCCTAAATTGAGTTCATTAATTGTCAACCAGGGCTAGTAAAATGTTGAAGTGTGGTGCACTGTATGTGCCTAGGTATTTGTTTCTCACTACGTTTTGTTTAGTGTTTTTATGATGCTTTTGGTTTTATGGTTTTTATGTTGAAAAAGAGCTAAGAAGTTTACACTAAAACAGAGTGAAACTATTCTAAACTAGGTGTGCACTAAAGGACAAAAAATGCAAAGCTTGATAAGGACTCATAGCAAAGAAACAAATCACAACGTGAAATCAGTAACCCATATCATGAACTCATCCAATTCATTCATTTAGAGATATGTTGGAATAGCTTGAGAAAAGGATAAGTTTTTAGTGCAATTGAGGTTTTCCTAAGTCAACAATCAACTTACAATGTTACAACTTCTCATCCATGATTGAAGGTTTATTGGAACATAATTGGAAAAGAACATTTGTAGCACAATAAGATTTCTACTCTAAAATAACTTCTAATTCTATTCTGCAACTCAATTTAGCACCACTAGGCCTCATTCAAAAGTTATAGATTTATTTTTAGAATAGTCTTTGAGAAAAGGCTTGTTTGTGAAATTGTAAAAAGGTTGAAAAATATTCAAGGCCTTAAACTGTTATTGATAGTTCCTATCCATATGATGATGTATTGATAGAAATTTAGAACAAGAATATTTTGTAAATAATGAAGACCCTGGTATCTAAATTTAAAAACTAATACAATTTAAAATGCAATGGATAACAACTAAACTAGAATGCTAATACAGTGAACTAAGACTAAACTAGAGTGCTATTATCTAACTTGAAATGAATTGGAACTGAACTAGAATGATACTAATATAGTGAACAGAGTTAAACTAGAGTACCATTATCAAGCTTGAAATATAGTGACAGAATTAAACTAGAATGACATCTACCTCCGGAGTATTTCAACTGAACCAAAATGAAACTAATTCTATGAAATACTACAACCCTGTCTTGTTCAAGATGAGTGATATTTTGGAATAGTTTGTACAAACAAGTCTGGCTGTATCATTCAGTGCAAATGGGCATAAAAACATAACAATACGCAGGTAAACTAAAACACCACAGCTAAGTCTTATCCAGAGTTAGTGATATTTTGGAAGAGATTAATGAGAATAGGACTAGTTGTAACAACTAATTATAATTGAACACAAAAACGTAAAGTTCTAAATTGCTACAATTATGCCTCATTCCGGATTAGTGATCTTTTGGAATACTTTATGAGAACAAAGCTAAACTGTAGTATCCAATGTAAGCAAAGTTCAAAAAACTATTTAAATTGAGAATGAAACAAAGCTACAACTACTTATCTAAACCAAATGCATAACGCTTCACGGGCATTAGGGGCCCTCTACCACCGGATCAACACGCGGATCTACTCAAGATTGACTCAGCTTGTGCAATAAAATGATGTCTCTTTCATTAAAGGAGAAATTCTTCAAAACAGAGTATTTACGGCCTTCCAAAATCTAGCAACAAAAACAAAATCTAACCAACAGTTTCTCAGTCTCCCGAGTCATACTTATAATGAAGTTACATAACTACTCTTTGAGAAAAACGGGGAATAGTGTCTCTCCCACTTCTAATCAAATTAAAACTCTTATTAATAGTCTTGTGCTTAACTGCGGACGTCTGTAGAGTCCGTGTTTTGATAGGAAACTGCTTCTCTTCTACGTGCATAACCACCTATATAATTCTGTTCAAACTTCGTGGAGAGCAACAAATGATGAGGGAATGATGTGGAATACGACCATATGTGTTTTTCCCTGAGATGACATTTGGAACCTGCGTAGACATGAAGACAACTGCAGAATCGACAACTAGCTACAGAATGTCTGCATTCTGTAGCTAGGTGTAGTCAAAAAGTACTACAACAACGAAATCATGAAAACATAGCAAGTTAGACATTATATACAATTTCAAAGCAATTTTAACTAATCTTATTGATCATTTAAGCCTGAAATTAATAATGGACAAAGGAAATGAAGTGGAATGTGGTGGCAGAGAAGAACATCTTTGAAGCTCAACATACCCCCACTGCTAGGTTCTTGCATGTCCTCATGCAACTATTCCATGAACTCTGAGACCTCTGCAAGGACATCCAACCCTCTTCTTCTGCTTTGCCTAGCAGTCAATGGCCTTCTGGGCTTCCTTATGACTAACTTGAATCTCAAATTTGTGAGTGCCCTGGTTAACCTTTTATTTTTCTTTTTCAATTTTTCACTGGCCTTGTACAATTTTTGCATTTGTAGAGACAGAGTTGAATTCATATCAGTTTTCAGCTTAACCTGCTCCCTTAGAATTTCATTCTCATTCTTGATATGCCTATTGAGTACTTCTAACTCATATTTATCTCTTCTTAGGATATCAATTGCAGATTTTGGTGGACTAGGAGTTCTGTCTCTACTTTCTGAAGCTCTCTTCTCTAGTGTCTCAACATAATTGTAAATTTCTTGCTGTGCTGGGTCTATTTCAGGAGATTCTTCATCAAAATCCTCCTCATACTGATGCTCAGGTGTTTCTTCATCCTCAATGTTTATAATTCTAGTTTGTCTAACCTCTCTTTTCTTTAGTATCCCTCTAAGTCTGTGGCTCCGTCTTGGTTGAGATGACCCTTCTCCTTTCTCTCTGGCAGATTTCCTTATTATCATCTCTTTTTTAAGTTGCTTCTTAATTTGGGCCAATTTCTTAGAAATCATTTCTTCACTATCCTCTTGTATTGTTTTACCAGTTTCAGTTTCAGTTTTGGAGGTTTTCCATCTTCTACTTTTTTTTGTAGATTTGTCTTTAGGTGGAGGTTCCTTGGGTTCTTCAAAGTGATTTCTCACTAAGAAATCATCCCAATTATCTCCCATTTTTCTCAAATTATGTTCAATCAAGATTTTGACTAAACCATGGTGGTATAAAGTTGTTTCCAGAAATTGAACTCTCTTTTGAACACTTGAGGCCATTTTCTTTAAACTATGAAGCAAGAAAAATGGCAAGTTGATTTCTTCTTCTAAGAAATGCATCATTAACAGAATATGGTAAACATAGAAGGTACCAAATCTACCTTCACAAGTGATAATTTTTTGCAAAATAAGCAACATGTTTCTCCATTTGTTCCTTAGTGATGAGCTAGGGATACCCTTTTTAAAAATGGAAACATCCATACCTGGTGACTTGAGTATTTGCTTCCATGTATCGTTATGAAATTCTCTATTTTTGAACCACCTTTCTCCTTGTCTAGGTAGTTATGTTGCCTCTGCAATGAAAGCCTTTGTAACAGTGAATTTAATGTCTCCTATTTCAACCTCGGCTCCATTGAAGGACCGTGCAAATGTTTTAGTCACCTCTTTGTGAAAACCAATAAATTTCTCCAAAAATTGCAACCAACCTACTTGCTGTAACATTTCTCTGATTTTTGGATATCCCTCCAAGTACTTAGTTCCAACCGGTTCAGTCCTCACTATGAGACCCATAGTTTTTTTCTTTCCAACCTTCAAATTACTGCTCCTCTGCTCACGGTGAAAATGATTGTTAAAGAGATGTTTTTGCCTCACAGATGCTTCCTCTGTTTTATAGACCGAAATGGTTAAGAGTTGGCTACGAGAAAGAATGATATGGAGTGGTTACGGAATGAATATAATGAGGTGAAGGTGATGTAAACGAATTAATGAGTTGGGAAATATCTTGGAAGAAAAGACCGCGGAGATATTTCATAGGAAATTCAAAATCATCATTAAATGCTTTGGCCTAGTGACGTGACTAATCCAATCACCTCAGTACTTTAACCATTAAGTTTTTAAATGATCATCAGATATGGGATTTGGAATGGCAGAATAGAAGGAATTTTATCTAAAGTTTTTATGAGAGGTTTGTTAGGCATGATCAACACAATTAATTAAAACAACTTTTTGAATTATACATAACTTAACTATACTAAAACTTTTCATGATCTTTCATTAAAATAATTTCATAACTTTTACCTTTTCCTTTCCTCTGATTTTTGTGATCTTCATATGCTTTGTTCTCCCCTGAAAATCATTAATTTTTTAGTCTTCATAACTCCCTTGATTTTTCTTGTTGTCATGGATATGCAGGATCATTTTGTTGCAGATAAAGTAATTACTGGACAATGCCTTTAGGATCTCTGGCTGCAGAATGTCTGTATGGCTGCAGAATGTCTGATTAGCTGCAGAATGTCTGACTGATTGCATAATGTACCTGTAGAAGACTTGAAACATGAAATGGAATGGTTTGGAGCACGAATGAAATGTTGCATGGAATGAGTGAAAATGGATAATGAAATATGGTGTAATGGAATATGAATGAAGTGAATAATGGAGTGAAATGGATCACAACTTATGAAGTGGATTGGAGTATGAAAAGCAGCCTGCAATTCATGATGTGTATTATTCAATTGCAGAGAAACATCAAACTTAAAAATCTAGGATGGAAATGAGGTGGACCATGGAGTGAAATGAATGAAGTGTGGATCAATGAATGAAATGGAGTATGGATGAATGGAGTGAGATGGATCATCAGTGAAATGGATTTGTACTTATGATTTTGTAATAACTGCTTGCAGAAAGAACAGATTTGAAAAGCTAGAGTGTTAGAAAGATTCTGATTTTCACTCCACCTTTTCTGTATAAACATGCCAATCAGTGATTGGTTTTCATGTTTATACTTTATTTATTTGTTTATTTATTTATTATTGTTATTTTTTTTCAATCATCTGACTTCAGAAAATTTAATTAAATTGATGAAGAAGAAAAATTCTTCTTCACTAACTTCACATCATTGTTTTCCTGGAATCTCTTGAAAAATTCTTCTCTTGAGAGTGGTTTGTGATAAATCTTCAATCTATGACCATTCACAAGAAAAGTGACCTCTTCTTCATCTATTATCCTGATTTTTATTGCTCCATTGTCAAAAATTCTTATAATTTCATATGGCCCAAGCCAATGTGTTTGGAATTTACCTTGGAAATCCTTAAACTTTGAATCAAACAAGAGAGCCCAGTCACCTTCTTTGAACTTATTTTCCTTAATGTATTTGTCATGCCATATAGTCCTTTGCTGTTGGACTATGCTTGTTTTCTAAACTGCATCTTGTCTGATCTCATCCAATTCATTAATCTACTCCAATCTATGCTTTTGTGCCTCTGTTAGATCAAGTTCTAGCTGAACTGCCATTTTGAAAATTTGAATCTGGAATTCTATGGGAAACAAAACTTTCTTTCCATAAACAAGTTCATAAGGAGTATGGCCTATTGTGCTTCTCCATGTAGTTCTATAGGCCCACAAGGCTTCAGGAAGCCTATCTGCCCAGTCTCTTCTATGTAAATGAACAGTCTTTGTTAGGATCCCTTCAATGACCTTATTAGTAGATTCCACTTGACCATTTGCTTGTGGATGATAGGGAGTAGATTTTCTGTGTCTGATTTTGCACCTCTCCATCATTTGTTCCACTAGCCTAGATGTAAATTGAGCTCCTTGATCTGTAGCAATTTCCCTTGGGACACCAAAATGAGTAAAAATATCCCCAAAAATAAAATTAACTACAGATGCTTCAGTAGCAGAAAGTAATGGCTTGGCCTCTACCCATTTGGTAACATAATCAGTGCAAACTAATATATATTTCTTTTGTCTTGATGGAGGACTAATAGGTCCTACAAAATCTAAAGCCCATTTTTCAAAAGGTTCAATATGTACCTGAGGCTACAATGGCATCTCACCTGAAGGAGAAGGTTTCCCTACCCTTTGGCAACTGTCACACCTTTTGACATACTCTTTAGCATCTTTAAAAAGGGATGGCCAATAATATCCTAAATGAAGGATCTTATAGGTTGTCCTTTTATCAGCAAAGTGTCTGCCACAAGGTTCATCATGACATGCCTTGAGAATCTCAGGCATCTCATCTTCCCAAACACATCTCCTAATGATAAAATCTGGACCTGTCTTGTATAACTCATTAGCAACCCATGAATATTTTGCACTGTCATAAATGATCTTTCTTTTGTCTCTTGCATTCATTATTGAAGGAAATTTCCCCGAAACTAAATAATTAGCAATGTCAGCAAACCAAGGAGTTTGAGTAGAAATTGCAAAAAGATATTCATCAGGAAATTGATCTTCAACTGGGGTATTGTCTTGGATGTTTTGGAGTCTAGATAGGAAATCAACTACTGTGTTTTGTTTTCCAGGCCTATCTAGAATGGTAATGTTGAATTCCTGTAAAAGCAATAACCATCTTATGACTCTGCCATTAGTAATTGATTTGTTCATTAGATATCTAATTGCAGAGTGATCTGTGTGAACAAAAGTTTCATAGCCTGTTATATAGTGTCTAAATTTGTTTATGGCATGAACAACAACTAAAAACTCTTTTTCAGTTACAGTATAGTTTAACTCCGAAGGAGTCAAATTTTTACTGGTATAGTAGATGGCATAAGGAATCAAGTCTTTTTGTCCCAATACTGCTCCTAGAGCTGTATCCGAGGCATCTGTTGAAATATGAAAAGGTAACTTCCAGTTAGGTCCCCTTAAAATAGGTGCTTTAGAAATTTTTGTTTTCAGGGTCTCAAAGGCTAACTGGAAATCATGATTCCATTTGAATTCACAGTCCTTGGTAAGTAACTTGAAGAGTGGAGATGCTATCTTAGTGAAGTTTTCTATAAACCTTCGATAATATCCTGTAAATCCTAGAAAACTCCTTACATCTTTTTGACAACTTGGAATAGATAAGTTAGAGATGACTTCAACTTTTGACTCATCAACTCTAATCCCATCCCCTGAAATGTGATGTCCTAAAACAATTCCTTCAGTAAACATCATAAAACACTTCTCATGACTTAGTGAAAGATTTGCTTCTTTACATATTTTTAAGACTTTTCCAAGTTTGCTAAGGCTTCTTCAAATGTATTTCCATAAACTGTGAAATCATCCATATATACCTCTACACAATCATGTATTAGATCTGAAAAGATTCCTAATACTTCCCTTTGAAATGTTGCAGGTGCATTGCATAATCCAAATGGAAATACTCGGTAAGCATAGGTACCCCAAGGATAGGTAAATGTGGTTTTATCTTGATCTTCCAATGCTACTTGGATTTGATTATAACCACTAAACTCATCTAAAAATGAGAAGTAATTTTTGCCAGCTAATGTGTCTAACACCTGATCTATGAAAGGTAAGGGAAAATTATCTTTAAGAGTAGCTTTGTTTAATTATGGGTAGTCAATACAGACCCTCCATTTACCATTTTTCTTTGGCACAATTACCAAAGGAGAAACCTACTGACTATCTGAAATAGGATAGATAAAGTTAACATTCAATAATTTCTGCAATTTTTCTTTAACAATCTCCCTAAGATTTGGATTCATCCTTCTCTGAGGTTGTCTGATTGGTTTACAATTTTCCTCTATGTATATGTGATGAGCGCAAGTCTTCGGGCTTATCCCTTTCATATCAGTTTACTCCCATGCATCTGCAGAATAATGTCTCTGTAGTATCTTGACTAGCTCTTCTTGTTGATATTTCTCTAGGTTCTTGTTTATGTTTAAATTTTTACCTGGAAATATCTCAATTGTAGAGCTGCCAAATTTATCCATGGAATAGAGAGACATCTGCCTTGATGACAAAAACTCAATGTTGGATTCTTCTTGAAATTGTTCATGTTTATATTCTGAAGAGGATTCAAAGTTTTCCAAGGTATTCAGAATTTGGCTATCTTCACTAATTTCTGAAATTGTGAAGAGAGGTTGTAAGTCTTCATCCTCTATCCATTTAGTATCATCTGATTCTGTAATTGTTCTTGTTGGAGGATACAAGGTAAATTTCTTGGTTGAAATACCATCAGAGATATACATATCACCGGATCTACAACTAATGAAAGCATCAGATGTAGCTAACCAAGGTCTTCCTAATATAATAGGGTGTCCTCCTAGATTATTCTTAGGAGTTAGGATCATAAAATCCACAGGATACTCCCAAGAATATAGGGACACTGGAATGTCTTCTATTACCCCATCAGGTTTAATCACAGATCTGTCTGCTAATTGTAATAATGTGGGTGTAAAAATAAGATTAGGAAGTTTCAGTTTATCCATGATTTGTCTACTCATGATATTGATTGCTGCTCCTAAATCAATGAGTGTGTTTTGGATCTCAATTCCATTGATGTGAATTTTGAAAACTGGATTTCCTAGGTCTAGATACTTTGGAATAGCAATCTTACCCATCTTGATATCTACTATTTTTCCTGCCAGTTGAATTTTCTTTGTCTCTCTTATTCTTTTTCTTGTTTTCTTCATGCTCAACTCCTTTATTGTTTTTGTTAAGATTGGAATTTCCTTGATAGCTTGCAATAATGGGATCTTAATACAAACATTTCTCAGCTCATCTAGGAAATCATAATTAGGCACCATAATTTGTTTTTCTACACCCCTATCAATTTGTAATCTTTCTGGAAAGGGAGGTGTAGAAGTGGATATTGATGGCTGCTCAAATATAGGAGTTGAAATTGTTGGTTCTTTTTGTTTTGATTTTTCAATGTTTGGGTCCTGAAAAGATGTGTCTTCTTCAAGAATTTTATTTACCCATAGAGAATCTTCCTCAGAATTGTCTTGCTCTTGTATGATTACAGAAGGTTTCCTCTTTTCAAGTATTCTTCCAGACCTAAGTTGAACATCACTAAGGTCTAGAGGAGTAATCAAATAGGTTGGAAACTGTTGTCCTTCTATCATATAGGTGTTTTGAGGATTTTTATTGTTGGGGTTTGGTATGGGTTGGGCAGGCAACTGATTTGTTTTCTGAGGAAATGGTAATGGA
This sequence comes from Pinus albicaulis, assembly GCA_034641835.2. Taxonomy (NCBI): domain Eukaryota; kingdom Viridiplantae; phylum Streptophyta; class Pinopsida; order Pinales; family Pinaceae; genus Pinus; species Pinus albicaulis. The sequence continues at coordinate 1,055,928,851 of CM076570.1, read as the reverse complement.
AGTGGTTGATTTTGATGTTGTAGATTTTGGGAATTTGGTTGAGGATTTTGTTGAGGATTTTGAGGAGAAAAATGTAAGTATGGTGGATAGGATGGTGGATACTGATAGTACTGGGAATATCTTCCATAGGGATTTTGTACTCCTTGTGCCCAAGCTTGAGATTGGTTTTGAAATTTGGGCCAAGGTTGCTTCTAAGAATTCCAATTTGGTGGAGGTTGATTATACATTTGATCATGGAATCTTTGTGTTTGAGGTCCTTGCCAAGGCCTTCTAGAGACAAAATTGAGAGATTCTGTGGAACTTGTAGGAGTATCTTCTTGAAAGACAACTTTAGGAACAGGAAGTGAAGGACAACTCTTGGTCTCATGTTTTTCTGAAAAAATGACACAAGTCTCTACAACTTCTGCTTCCAAAGGACACTCTCTCAAGGCATGCTTCTTTCTACATCTGGGACAAAAGATTGCTAAAGCATCAGATTCAGCTTTTTGCTTGTTTTTTAACTTAAGGGTGTCTATTTTTTCACTAAGACTCCCCAAGATATCAGATTTGAACTCATCAAGAATATGTCCTATTTCTGCCCTACTTACTGTCCCAGAAGCAGACTTACTTGCCCTTGCAAGAGCAGGGTCTCTTGGTCCTTTTACAGTTTTAGATTTCCCTCTTGAAAGGTTGATACATAATTCAGATATTTCAGGTAATGTAAGCTGAGATATATCCCCTTTTCCCATCATGTTAAGGATATCTAACCATTCATCCCTAATTGTTTTCAACAAGAGAGATTTTAAGGTGTCTTGGTCTAAGTTTTCCATTTTTGCTCTTTTGATGTTGTAATGAAATCTCTCCAAAAAATCTTCCAATTTTTCATCTTCTTTTTGTAGCATCTTAAACACTTCCTCCTTATTATTGACTGGCATATAATAATCCAAATACCTCTCTAGAAATGCTTGTTTCATGTCTTCCCATGTCCTAATAGAACTGTTGATCAAACTCATAAACCACTTCAATGCTGCTCCTTTCAATGTTGAAGGAAATAGTTTAAGTTTTTGAGCATCTTGTAAGTAGTCATAAGTTCTAAATAGGACTTCAAATTCAAATAGGAAGGTTTCAGGATCTTCAGTTTTAAGTCCATAGAAGTTTGGAAGGACAGAGGGTGAAATGTTTTTCATAGTTGTATTGGTTTCTTCATCTACTATAGGAAACCCAAAAGAGCTTCCCATCTCTCTTCTACCTCTTCCTCTACCTCCTTCTCCTCTACTTCTACCTCTACCCCTCCAAATAGTGTGTGTTCTCCATTAAAAACTCCTCCTCCCCCTTCTTCTGCCATAGTTGATTCCTCTGTGGAAGTGGAAAATTTTGTGTCTCTAGCAGGGGTCCTTGAATCTTCTTCTAAGACAGGTTCAGTGGATGAAGTGGAAGGTTTTTCTAATGGAATATCTGATCTTAAGTCTTCTAAAAGTCTAGGATCAGTAAAGGATGGAATGTGGGTTTGAGTTGGAGGTGTATTGGCTCTTGGTCTAGGTGAAACAAGTGGTGTTCTAGGAATCAGACTTCTGCTTCTTATGAATCTACCCCTTGAGTCTCTTTCTCTACGCATATCATTTTTTTTGGGAGTTAAGAAACAAGGCTACCTAGTTACACTTCCCCGGCAACGGCGCCAAAATGTTGTGCTCAACTTAGTGTTCCTAAATTGAGTTCATTAATTGTCAACCAGGGCTAGTAAACTGCTGAAGTGTGGTGCACTGTATGTGCCTAGGTATTTGTTTCTCACTACGTTGTGTTTATTGTTTTTATGATGTTTTTGGTTTTATGGTTTTTATGTTGAAAAAGAGCTAAGAATTTTACACTAAAACAGAGTGAAACTATTCTAAACTAGGTGTGCACTAAAGGACAGAAAATGAAAAGCTTGATAAGGACTCATAGCAAAGAAACAAATCACAACATGAACTCAGTAACCCATATCATGAACTCATCCAATTCATTCATTTAGAGATATGTTGGAATAACTTGAGAAAAGGATAAGTTTTTAGTGCAATTGAGGTTTTCCTAAGTCAACAATCAACTTACAATGTTACAACATCTCATCCATGGTTAAAGGTTTATTGGAACACAATTTGGAAAAGATTACTTGTAGCAGAATAATATTTCTACTCTAAACTAACTTCTAATTCTATTCTGCAACTTAATTTAGCATCACTAGGCCTCATTCAAAAGTTATAGATTTCTTTTTAGAATAGTCTTTGAGAAAAGGCTTGTTTGTGAAATTGTAAAAAGGTTGCAAAATACTCAAGGCCTTAAACTGTTATTGATAGTTCCTGTCCATATGATGATGTATTAATAGGAATTCAGAACAAGAATATTTTGTAAATAATGAAGACCGTGGTATCTAAATTTAACAACTAATACAATTTAAAATGCAATGGATAACAACTAAACTAGAATGCTAATATAGTGAACTAAGACTAAACTAGAGTGCTATTATCTAACTTGAAATGAATTCGAACTGAACTAGAATGATACTAATACAGTGAATAGAGTTAAACTAGAGTACCATTATCAAGCTTGAAATATAGTGACAGAATTAAACTAGAATGACATCTACCTCCGGAGTATTGACTGAGCTAAAATGCAACTAATTCTATGAAATACTACAGCCCTACTTTGTTCAATATGAGTAATGCTTTGGAATAGCTTGTAGAAACAAGTCTGGATGTATCATTCCATGCATAAAACATAAAATATAAAGTTCAACAAAACGCAGTAAGCTCTGAAACACCACCACAGCTATGTCTCATCCGGAATTAGTGATATTTTGGAAGAGATTGATAAAAACAAGACTAGCTGTAACAACTTATGTGATTGAGCATGAAAACATAAAGCTTAAAGAAATGTAACTAACTCCTAAAATACTACAATTATGCCTCATTCCATATTAGTAGTCTTTTGGAAGAATTCGTGAGAACAAGACTAATCTGTCGCATCTGATTCAAATGACTATAAAAACACGAAGTTCAGAAATTGGTTAAACTAGGAATGCAGTTACTTATCTAAACATATGAACAAGGCTGCTCAGGTAGCAGGGGCCCTCTACCACTAGAGTAGCATGCAAAATCTACTTCAAGATTGGCTCAGCGCGTTCAATAAAGTGATGCTTATTTCATTAAAGGAGAAATAACTTCAAAACAGAGTGTTTCAGACTTCTAAGATCTAGCAACCAAAACAAAATCTAACCAACAGTTTCTCGGTCTCGCGAGTCATACTTATAATGAAATTACATAACTACTTCTTGAGAAAAATAGGGATAAGTGTCTTTCCCACTCCTAATCAAATTAAAACTCTTATTAACAGTCTTGTGGTTTACTGTGGACATCTGTAGAGTCTATGTTTTGATAGGAAACTGCCTCTCTTCTACGTGCATAACCGCTTTGATACTTTAACTCAGACTTCGTGGGGAGCAAGAGATGATGGGGAGGTGTTGTGGATTTCACCCATATGCCTTTTTCTTTGTAGTGACACCTGGAACCTAAATAAACATGAAGACAACTGCAGAATCGGCAACTAGCTACAGAATGTCTGCATTCTATAGCTAGGTGTAGTCAAAAAATACTACAACAACGAAATCATGAAAACATAGCAAGTTAGACATTATATACAATCTCAAATAAATTTTAACTAATATTATTGATCATTTAAACCTGAAATTAATAATGGAAAAAGGAAATGAAGTGGAATGTGGTGGAAGAGAAGAACATCTTTGAAGCTCAACAAATACCTGTTACCATTGCAGAATCTCCCTGAACTATGAATCTCTGATAATTTTCTTTGATAGCTATGAGAAGCCCTTTCTTAACTGCCATGAGTTCTGCTTCATTATTTGTGGCATGGCCTAATTCAAAATCATAAAGCCGGCATACTGCCCCCTGTGAGTTACGGAAAATCCCTCCTGAACCAGCTTGCCCTGGGTTTCCTTTGGAGGCCCCATCATAATTGAGTTTTAGGAAGCCTGGTTGTGGCGGTAACCAGTGTTCCTCAATGGATTGAGTGGGAGGTCGGTACTTCCATAAACCTTTGTGAAGCATCTGCGGTTGAAGGTTTAGGTACTCTAGAATTTGAGATTCTATACCCTCTGTTTGCCAGTCTTCGTCTGTCCAACTTTCAATTAGGATGGTTTCTCAAATATTTTCTATAGAGCGCTGCCAAATGTTTTGCATTGGTTGTACAGCTTCTTGAAAAACTCTGTTGTTTCTCTCTTTCCAAATGTTCCAGAGAAGGAAACTAAATGATAGGGCCCATGCTCTATTGATCACTTGACAGTGGTATCTTCCTTTTCGCCAATTACCAATAGTATCTGGAACACTATCATTATTTTTATATGTTTTCTTAAACAATTGTTCCAGGTTCCTCCAGAGTGGCTGCACGAAGGGGCATGAATTGAGAATGTGTTTTGTTTTTTCAGTCTCTGATTGGCAGAATGGGCATCAAGAAGGGCCTATAATTCCTCGTTTTTGTAGGTTCTCCCATGTCAATATTCTACGATGGCTTACCAGCCATAAGAAAAACTCCACTTTAGGCCAGTGTTTCAGTGCCCATATTTTTTTTCATATCAGTCGGGCATTGTTCTGGGCTTGTTGGGATTATATATGGTATCCTTCTTTAATGGTAAACTGCCCTTTTGTCGTGTAGGCCCATCTAAGGATATACGGTCCTGTTACTCTTCTAATTTTACAAGTTTTGAGTTCTTTATGAAGATTATCCCATTATTGCGTTGCTGGAGTTGCTGGCCACCCATTCTTGTCTTTCCATTTCCGCCATAAGTCATTTTGATTGGGCATCCAATAGCATTTCACGAGTCTCTGATTCGGGGTGTTTGTGTACAGGAAAATCTCTCCCAAGTCCAGCCGACTAAACAATTTTTCCCGTTGCTGCCAACTATCCTCCTAAAATAGAGCTGTGCTTCCTTCCCTGATTTCCCAGAAGCTGTGGGTTCGAGTTAAATATCTATTCATAGCTGCCAGGTTCCAGATGGAGGAGCCTTTAGGGAAATTATCAACCTTCAATCGTGCTGAGATTGGGGTTGGCATGGCATATTTTGTGCTCCAAATATTCTTCCAAAGGTCTTGTCCTCCCTGGAGCCAGCGCCACCACAATTTAGCTCCCATCACATTATTCAAGATGAAAAGGTCACAGAGGCCGAATCCACTGGTGACTTTCAACTTCAGTAGTTTTTCCCAAGTTAAGAGTGCCCATTTCCTATTGGCCTAAGCTCCCTACCATAGAAATTTTTTAAACATGCTGACCAATTGAGTGCAAATCACTTTCGGACAGGCCCTTCCGGATAGTTGATACACTGGTAAAGCTTGAAGCACTAATTTTAACATTATGAGGTGTCCAGGTGCATTCAGCACTCTGAAAGCCCAGTTCTGTATCCTTTTCTCCACTCTTATAATGATATCCTTCCAATCCGCTATTCGAATTGGGCCTAAATTTAAAAACATGCCAAGATATTTCAAAGGGAAGGAGCCTTGTTGAAATCCAAGGGTCCTTGCAAGAAAATTATGCATTGGAGCAGGGCAATTAAAGAAGTAGACATTAGACTTCTCATTATTGATCTGAGTTTCGGACGCATCCATGAAGACTTCCAGAATTTTGATGATAGCTTTGCATTCTTTCAATGTCGCCATACAGAATAATAGGGTGTCATCTACAAATTGTTGGTGATTCAGCGGAAGCTGAGGTCCCCACAGTTTTAGACCTTGTAATTTCCCTTCTGCTATGTGAGCTTTAATGAGTCTACCTAGACATTTTGCTGCAGTGATAAAGAGAAATGGAGAGAGGGGGTCACCTTTCCTGAGACCTCGTGAGCTATTGAATGGAGCAGTAGGGCTTCCATTCAGTAGGATTGAGAAATGTGGGGAGGAGATGAATGAGCGTAACCATTGAAGCCACCTTTCATCAAATCCAAAGGCTCGCATCACCTCTATCAAGTATTGCCAACTTATGCGATCATACGCTTTAGATAAATCCAGCTTGATTAGCAGCCCCTTCCTTTTGTCTTTCTTAAGTGATTGTATTGCTTCCTGGGCTACCACAATGCCATCCAGGATTTGTCTTCCTTTGACAAAACCAGTTTGTTCAGGGGATATGATAGTGGGAAGCAAAGGCTTTAACCGATTTACCATAATAGTGGACAGGATTTTATAGATGACATTACATAGGGCTATTGGTCGAAAGCCTGCTGGAGTATCTACATTTTGTTGTTTGGGGATAAGAGTGACAAAAGTGGCATTCAGGGCTGTATAAACTCTCTTGTTTCTTCTGGATTCTTCCACTACATCTAGGATATCCGGACCCATGAAAGACCAAGCAGCTTTGAAGAATTCGCTTGTAAACCCGTCAGGTCCCGAGGCTTTATTCTTAGGTAAATGTAGGACCACTTCTTCTACCTCTTGTAAAGTGACTTCCCGAAGCAAGGCTAATTTATGTTCTCGTGTGATCGTTTGAGGAATGTGTGTTGTTATCTTCTAAATTGTTGCCTGTCAGTTCGGGAGAGGTTCCGTAAGAAGATCTTTGAAATGAGTTACCAGGTCGCTCTCCATATCTTCGTGTTTGATTAATCGCTCTCCATTTTCTTCTTTCAGCGAAAATATTCGGTTGTGCTGACGTCACTGCAGCATAGCTTTGTGGAATAATTTTGTGTTGCAGTCGCCTTCTTTAAGCTAGTTTACTCGAGATTTCTGTTTCCACAGTATCTCCTCTTGCTTTCATCGCTCTTCTTGTAGACTGAGAGTGCATCCTTCCTCCAGGGCTAGTTCCTCTGTTCGACCCTGGAGGATTATTTGATGTTGTATCTCCTTCATTTTTTCCTGCAATCTGATTTGGTCTTGGTGGATATTACCAAATTCTAAACGATTCCAGCGTTTAATTTATGCTTTTAATTGTTTGAGGCGAAGCTAGAATGAATGCATTTTGTTATGACGTCTTATTGGATTTGAACACCACCAGTTTTTAACCTTTTCCATAAACCCTGGATCCCGTAGCCAAAAGAGTTCAAACCGGAAGGGTCTGTTGTAGCGGCTTACCTTCACATCTATCTCCAAGCTAATCGGCCAATGATCAGAGCCCAGGGTAGGAAGGATAGTAGCTTCATAATAGATATCCAGACTTACCAAGGCCTCTGTGGCTAAAAAACGATCCAGCCTAGAGGCAATCTGATGCCTCTCTTCCCTATGATTATTCCAAGTGAACTTTCCATTTACAGTTGGAATATCTACTAGACGGAGGTCATTTAGAAATTCATGGAAGAGAGCCATTTTTGGGTCCTCTCTTCTTAGACCCCCCTTTTTTTCAGAGAGATTCAAAATCATGTTAAATTCCCCACCTAAAAGCCAATATTTTTCGCTATGCATAGTGCTAAGCAATCGAATACTCTGGAGAAACGTAGCTCGCTCTCCTGGGATTGGAGGTCCATAAACAGCGGAGATGAGGATCCTTTCCTCAGATCCAATCTAACGGAAAGTAGCTGTTAAAATTCTAGGGAAGCCTATCCATCCTTTTGCATTGATCTCAGCGACATTCCAGAGGATGGCTATTCCCCCCGATGTTCCTATTGAATCGATAGCCATACATTCATATTGCATTTTAAATGATTGAAGTATAGCTTGAAGCTTTTGCTCAGAGACTTTTGTTTCTTGTAATAACATGACCTGAGGTTTCTTGGCCTTCAATTTATCTTTCAAATATCGCTGCTTACCCTTTCTATTAATACCTCTAATGTTCCAGGAGAGCACCTTCATTAATAATTTTTGGGCAGTTGTTGAAATACCGTTGTTAACGGTATTATCTTTCCTGTATTAATCAACATTTCTCCCACTAGCTGTATCGATTCCTGTAGGGTTCTCCGTCCTCGCTTTTTTGCCAGTTTTGAGGGAGGGGTTGCCTTCTTGCCGGCTGATTTTTCTCGTTCTTGAGCTTCTTGCTTGGCTTGTGCAGTCAGGTAATGCTCGAAGGTTTCTTTATACAATTTCTTCTAATCTGCCGAGATGAATCTGTCATCAAGATTTCTCCATTCGAACAGGAGCCGCTTCAAAAGTTTCTCTTCTGCACTGCGTGTTTCAGCATCCCCCCATTAGACGGAGCGCCGAAGCCCATTCCCGTGCTTTTCGCGCCATTCCCTGAAATAGTGCGGAATTACAACCTTCATCCATGGATAATCACCAGTGGGTCCCGTCTACTGTTAATAGCTCAGGGGCCGGTGGATAACGAGCAGGAGACTATTATATGGGAGTTCAGGAATGGGGATTCAAAGTCAGTGTCGTGGAAATGGTTGGAGATTGCACGGATGCCTTCTTTGCTTTGCAAGGAATGGAGGAACAAGCTTTCAGCAAAGTCATCGAAATTACTGTGGCACTCTTGCATAGGAGTGGGAGATCACGTCTGCTTCACACCATCATCCTCCAGGATTCGAAAAACAGGAGCACTATCGGTGGTTGTCTACAATTTAATCAATAACACGTGGGATTTTCTTCCCAGCTGTCCAATAAGCTCCAGCTTCTTGGAATGGGGCTCTAGTTACGGGGAATTTTACAGTACTATAGCCCTAGTACCCAGCCTACATAAGAAGATCCGCTAAAATTAGAGGTTTTATAGAAGGTCCCTTGAGATTTTGTAAAATGTTTCTCTTACATTTATAAATTCAAATTTGTATTTTGATTAATTAATTTATTAAGATTTATTTTTTTGGGTTCTCGCTTGTAATCCTTTCTAATGAAATTCAACATTTTTTATAAAATTTCAAAATTATATAACTTATTATTTTTCAAAATTCCATATTATAAATAAAAAAACTTATTTTTCAATCAATACATAAGAAAACTTCAAAGATTCATTTCCATTCTATTGACACCATTTCAAAAAATATGTATATATAAAATAATACGATTTCTAAAATATCATCATACCCCCGTATGAAATTCAACATATTTTTGAGGTGGCAGCTAGTAAAATGATATTTTTGGTGGGATAATTAAAAAACTATCTCATGGGTTGAAGGCTAAGCATTTCTTTTTCATGGGTTGTTGAGTTAAGATGCATGCAAACCATAACGATTAGGTTAAAAAAAAATTGTATTTGAATGTTTCATATAATGTTTAAGTAAATATTAATAATTGAAAATAAAATAAAAATAAAAATAATTTTAAGTGAAAACATTTAATGAATCAAATAAAATAAATTATTTTTTGTTGTATTGACCCATGCTATTTATGTGGAATATAGTCAATTTAAAGGGAAAAATTAAACTAGACTAGCTCAATGTTAACTCTAAATATACCAAGTTATAAGAGGGATAAAATATGTTTTCACTATAAAAGAGATTTGCATCCAAGTTATAAGAGAGATCAAATCTCATTTCACTCTTAAAGATATTTGCATCTCAAGATATTTAAACCCTCTCAAGGCTTGGAAGATCTAGAGTTATGGATCTGGGATAGTTCTGAGTGAGAAGGAATACACTCACTATACAACTATAAAGTAATATATTTATTTGCATATGAGGTTAAAGCATGGTAGAAATATTTAAGACCTTCGCTATTCTTTGAGAGATTTACAACTTGAGATTGTGTGTGAGTGTGTGTGTGTGTGTGTGTAATTTGGGAGTTAGAAATCTAAATGAGGTTGTATTAACTCACTAGGAAACATTTTTCGGACCCACTTGGCATTCAAAGTGCAATAACTTCTTCATACGGTGCCCGTTTTTCAAACCATTTGTGGTGCTAGAATCAGGAAGACGATACCTATGCAATCATCTTAGTTTCAACCCAATCTTGTAACTTTGAATTTTGAGCTAATCCTTAGGTCCTTGATCCAGTTCTAATCATTTCGATTTAGAGGGACTATGTGGCAAAAGTAGTGTTAACACTAGGGATGACAGGGATATCGTGAACATATATCGGGAGATATTTAAGCTTTCAGAAATTATAGATCTCAAAATAGCCCCTTGTTGAGGGTTTCTAATGCGACCCATCACCTCGCCAAGTGTTTCTAATATGCGGTAACACCACGTTGAGGGTTTCTGTGGGATGCTTAGTAATGTTTTCTTTGGTGGCCGCCACAGGAATGATAAGCCAAAAATACTGCACATCGCAGAGGTCGTGTATGATATTTGACACTTCGATATTTTCAGTCACCTCATCTATGGCATCTTGATTGAGTCAACATCCCTTCCCATGTCCCATTGTTTCTATCAACAATTTTTCAGACATGGCCCATTGGTATTGTACGGATCCAATATCGTGGGAGGTCGCTATCAGCTTACTGTGCAGTGCACTGAAATTTCTGGTCTACCATTTCTATAATTCTGGGGAAACCAATGCTAATATGATTAGGGACATGTTGTAATTCTACAAGAATCCTAAGGGTTCTGTTCAGTAAGGTAGTTAGGAAGTTAGGAAGTTAGTAGTTAGTGATAACTAATTTCTAAAGTATAAATGTAATCCAATTCAATGAATGAGATACGTAGATCACATGTTTATTATTTAACAGTGGTATTAGAGCAGGGTTGGGTGGCACAGCATGAGGTAGTAATGCGAAGTGCTAGTGTAATCTCTAGCGAAGCATTAAACCGTGAGACAAGCAACAAGGTTTTGTGGAGACTGCCAACCCTGCCAGCATTTTTCTCTATGTTTGAGAGTGAGAACCTAGGAGCGGTTTTCTGTTTTTGAGATCTAGAGACTGCTAGAATTTTCCTCTGTTGCGTTTGTATCATTTGATTGACATAAACCCTCATTTCTATTCCTGTCACGAATATGCCAACATTTTTTTTAGATCAAATTTTTGAAGCAAACAAATCTACAAGTTTAAATAAATTTTGTTTTGGAAAACTTTGTCTCTAGAGCTACATAAGTGCCACTTGTTGATTCTGTAAATTTAAAAATGGTTTTTTTTTTCCTTTTCTTTTCTTTTCTTTTTTTTCTTTTTCTTGTGCCAGTGGTAGTGGTTAAAACAGAGTTTTTTTTTTAAATAAAAAAAGGATAAATGTATGTCTTTAATCTCTACTGAATCTGCAATATTAAACAGAGTACTTTTTTTGGAGTATTTATAAGAGGAATTTGAAGTTTCGAAGTGATTAAAAAAAAAGTTTATTTTAAGGGTGCCAGTGATTTAAACAGTTTTTTTTTAAATATGAACTCCTTGGTGTCTTTAACTGGGGTTGTCCTTTCCAGAAAAAAATTACCCGAAGTGGTTTAAGAAAGTTAAAAATGCTCTTATCTTTAATGATTTATGGGATGGAGTCTGTGAAGGAGAAGGAGATAATGCACCGGTGCAGCTTGATGATCAGAAACAACTCGTAATCTAGAAAAGTAAGGATAAGAAGGCCTTCTCCTTAATATCTACTTCAATCTAAGAAGAGGTAAGAAGATACATTACTCAGAGTAAAGGAACTTATGATGCCATAAAAAAACTAAAAGAGCTTTATGATTCACATTTTGAATTAGAGATAATTCAGTTATTGTTAAAGTTCTTTAATTTGTAAATGAGTGATAATGATCCTCTAAAACTTGCCTCTGAAATTAAAGCCATCAATCATGAAATTGAATGTACTGGAGTTAAAGTTGATTTTCCGCTTACTACCTTTATAAATATCTTTACCCTAGTTATTCACACTACTTGGAATCTCTCCAAGCTAGTGGGAAATTAAAAGATATAGATTTTGACAAATTAGTAGGGAAAATTGTAGAAAGAGAGAAATTTTTTGGCAAGAAAGAATCATCACATAGTTCTAATATCGAAACCCTATGTCTTGCTCAAAAAGACCAAAAACTTCAAGAGGAATATTTCAGAAATACAAAGGGTAATATAGGTCGAGGTAGGAAGAATTATAGAGGCAAGGGGAGTAGAAATATTCAGGGAGATAGATAGAAAAATGAAAAACAAAGAATTTTTTTCAGATAAACCAGTTGTAAAATGTTTTAGATGTGGAAAAATTGGACATACTACTACAAATTGTAGAATTCCCTAGGAGAAAATTAATGAAAAAAGAGAACAATTTCTTGAAAATAAAGATCATATAATTCCAGACATAGGACAGTCTTCTAAGAATGCACATTATGTTGTCACACATTGTAATTTCCACATGGAAGATGTTTTTAGTACTTATTTTTCTTCATGGTATGACAGTTGGGTTCTAGACACATGTGCCATGTTTCATATGACCTTTCGAAGAGATTTTTTTGATTAATTCAGTGATAATATTGATGGAGTAGTGTATTTTGCTGATAAGTCCCAAATCAAACCATTAGGGATTGGTTCAATTCAGTTAAAAATTCCTGGACTTCCAAATTATATTTTGAATGATGTTCTTTACATTCCGCAGTTCCAAAGAAATTTGTTATCTCTTATGAAAATAAGACAGAAGGGACATTCCATTAACATATTTGATGGTAAAGTAGAAATTAAAATAGAAACTGACAATAAAACTGTAATGTCTGGTGTTGAAGAAGATACATTATTGAAGTTGCATGGTATGTCATCTGTTGAATTGAACACAACTGATTTGGTTCAGCAAAATGATACTCTGACATCTTCTTTATTATGGCATGCATGCTTTGGTCATGTTAATTATGAAAGTATTCATATTATGAAACAGCACGGGATTAAGGTACTTCCAACAGTTCCTAGAAAATTGACCCCATGTAATGCTTGTTTATTGGGCAAGCATCACAAAGAGTCTTTTCAGAATTCTAAGTCTAGAGCTACAAGAAAATTAAGTCTCATACACTCTGACTTATGTGGTCCAATGACTATACCAAATTCAAATGGAAATAAATATATACTCACTTTTATTGATGATTAGTTGAGGATGTTTTGGGTTTATTTGCTTAAAGAAAAATCACAAGTTTTTGATGTGTTTAAGAAATTTCATCTTATGATAACAAATGAAGCACAACTTACTATTGGTAATATAAGGAATGATAATGGAGGATAAGATACTTCACATGGTTTTGAAACATATTTCCAAGAGAATGGCATCAAACACCAGACCACAATACCATATAATCCACAGCAAAACAGTGTTGCTGAAAGAATGAACCGAACATTTCTTAATATGGTAAGGTCAATGATGTTTTTTAAGAATGTAAAATTAATGTTTTGGGGAGAAGTTGTGCTCTGTGCGGCATACATTAGAAATTGGTGTCTTTCCTCTGTCATTAACAACAGAACTCCATATGAAATGTGGTATAGTCATCTTCCTGTTGTTAAACATTTCCAAATTTCCGGTTCTCAATGTTATGCTTTGATTCCTAAACATCGGAGGAATAAGCTGAGTGAACGAAGTAGAAAATTCATATTTTTAGGCTATTCAATGACTTCTAAGGCATACCTATTATATTATGAAGCGAATAAAAAGTTTATTTTGTCAAGAGATGTAATTTTTCTTGAAACTGATAAAGATTCCCTCACTGTTGAGAGACAACTTAATCAGATATAAAATTTTATGCCTCAAAAGTTTTATTATGAACTTGATAATATACTTCCCCATCCTAAAGGGGGGATTTCTATATTATATTATTCTATGGAGTTTCCTTCTCTGAATGATGATAAATTGGTTAATGATGATAATTATGTTGTTGCTAATGATGATTTAGTTGATGCAAGTGTTTCTACATAAGCAATGATATAAATGGAAAGAACTGAGCTAGATGAAGAAGATAAGAAAATTTTTGAACAACTTCCTACACAACATTTGCGAAGGTCAACTTGTATTAAAACATTTCCAAAGAAATATGATGACTTTAAGGTTAGAATTTCCTCAGGTAGCTATTCTCATTATGAATTTATTTTTTTGTGGATTATGAACCTACTTACTTTGAAGAAGCTACTAGTTATGAACAGTGGAAAGGTTCAATGCAAAAGGAATATGATTCTCTCATAAAAAATGGCACATGGAGGCTAGTGGATCCTCTTACTGGCATCAAACCTATTGGTTGCAAATGGATTTATAAAACTAAGTTTAAAGCTGATGGTTCACTAGACAAGTACAAAGAAAGACTTGTAGCGAAGGGATATGCATAGAAAGAGGGTGTCGACTATACAGATACTTTTGCTCCTACAGATAAATGGGGCACCATTAGATATTTGTTTTCTTGCAACTCATAAAGAATGGAAAATTCATCATATGGATGTCAAAACTTCCTTTTAAATGGAGATTTGAAAGAAGATGTTTACATGTTTCAGCCGAAAGGTTTTTCTGTTAAAGGGAAAGAACAAAAGGTTTATAAACTAATGAAGTATTTGTACGACTTGAAACAAGCGCCACGAGCATGGTATGAGAAGATAACTAAAAATCTTCTTAATTTAAACTATAAACATTTTGACCTAGATGATGCAACTCTTTACGTTAAGAAAGTTGGAAGATTATTTGTATATCTAGTTGTATATGTTGATGATTTGATGATCACAGGAAACAATGATGAATACATATCATCTATAAAGAAGGAATTGAAAAAGGTTTTCGATATGACAGATTTAGGTTTACTTCATTATTATCTTGGAATTGAAGTATGATGGAATGTAATCATGTTGGTACTCCAATGGAGCAGAATTTGAAACTCACTTCCGAAGAAGGAAAGTCATTTGAAGATCCAACAAAATACAGGAAACTTATTGGAAGCTTGATTTATTTGTCTATTACTCATCCTAATATAACCTTTGATGTCAGAATACTTTCCAGGTTTATGCATCATCCTTGTGAGGGGAATTGGGTAGCAACAAAAAGAGTTTTGAAGTATCTAAAAGGAGCTCAAACTTACGATATCAAATATTCCAAATTTTTAGAGTTCCATCTTGCTGGTTATTCAGATTCATATTTTGATGGAGATAAAGAAAATGGAGTCTCAACTTGTGGATATTCAATGAATCTTGGATCAACAACCATCAATTGGAGATTGTGCAAGCAATCTGTTCCTATTGATTCTACCACCGAAGCTTAATATGTTGCAGTAGCTCAAGCCACTAAGAAAATCATTTGGCTTCGAAAATTTCTCAAATATTTGCAGGAGAAACAAAGAGCTTCAACTCCTCTATTTGTCGAAAACTCTTTTGCAATTCAGTTTTCCAGGAATCCATAGTTTCATGATCAAACCAAACATATCAACACCAAATATCATTTGATTCGACATCATGTAGAGCCTAAAACAATTCATTTGACACATTTTCCACCTTCTGAACAAATCGCAGATATTTTTACGAAAGCATTAGGATGTGAAAAGTTTGCAAAATTTAGATCTTTACTTGGTATGTCAGATGTCCCTTCGAATTAAGGGGGGATAATGTTGTAATTCTACGGGAATCCTAAGGGTTATATTCAGTTAGGTAGTTTGGTAGTTAGGAAGTTAGAAACTTAATAGTTAGTGATAACTAATTTTTGAACTAATTTCTCAAGTACAAATGTAATCCAATTCAATGAATGAGATACAGAGATCACATGTTTATTATTTAACAAGGGATAGGGTTAGGTTTTGGGGGGTTAATGCATATTTTGGTAACCTGTGTCTAGCTAGGGTTAGGGATAGGTTTGATGAAGAACAAAATGATCGCTCCGCGGCGCTAGAGAAGGGTTTGAATATTTTGTGTAAGATTTGTGCCTGAAATGGCATCATCGTTGTAGACCTTATGGTGGATTTGGGCCACAACTTGGCTCTACAGTTTTCAAATCTAATTCTGAAGTTTGCACTGTTGGATATTCCAAAAGAAGAGGGAGAGGGGAAGGCTTCTTCTTTCAATGGAAAATTCCATGATTATCAATAAATACTTCTTCATAAGTATGAACAGGGTGTTAATAAGGGCTAGGGAAAGTATTTAGTGTGAGGACATCGAGGTTGTGTTTGAATTTGCTATGAGCTCTTGTCCAGTTCATGAACTCTTCAATGGTCATCCAAGGCTGAAGGAATTTACAGAACAAGTGGTGAACACAATGCTAAATTTCCCACGCTGTCGAACCATCCTTAGTGAGTGGAGTATTTTTCCTTTGTAATCTCCATTTTTCCATAAAAATACATCTATAAATTGTTAAATTAGAATGGTTTATGAATTTAACATTTTCCATAAATAGAGAAAATTGTGAAGCCCTTACTCTACCTTTTAAGCAGCTACTGATTATGCAGCCCTACTATAGGATGAAGAGAAACTCTTCCTAAGCCTACTCCTATTGTAAGAGATTCATACACGATGAAGTAGGAATTTTGATAACAACTTATGACATTATTTATTGTTTGAATTCTCTCATATTACTAGAATTCATCGAATTTTTTGAAGAGAATGCCACTAAGTATAGATTTAAAGTCTACTTCTCATACTTAATAAAATATCTTTAGTAGACATGGCAGCTTCATCAATCTGGAGGTAGGCTTGGCTAGAACTTCAAGTAAGCAAATAAGCTACCAACAGTTGATCCAATTCCAGTCATTAAAATTTACACAATATTTGTTCATAATAATTAAGAAAACATTCCTATCAAATTTTCATTTTCAATTTCTGGAGAACAACGATTGGTTCCAAAAGACACTATATATAAATGTTTGATGCTAGCATCAACTAGTAAGTGTTGTATGTTTGGATTTGGTCGCTCACATGAGTTGGTCCTTAGAGATGGACATAGAAGTGATTAGACCACTTCTCCATTGGCCATGAAGGACATCCATGCTTTGAATCACTATTTTAAGAATGATGAAAATCAAACTTCCTTGACATATCTTAGACCAATGTTTCAAGAAAATATCGTAGGCATACTCTATAAGAATTCACTGATTCAAGTGTTGATTTTCAACTTCGACCAAGTCCATAGAGATTACACTACTCTTAATATTTCCAAATCCAAAAAAAATGCTAGATTCCAATGGAAATACTTTGCAAAAAGCATGATTAATAATAATTATAATGTACATACCATTCCTTGTGATGAAGCCTTACAAAGTGACCTCCTTTACTTGCCTAGTTACATATGTAATCTTTGTATTTGGATGCTCTTTCCAGCCCTCTAACTCTTCAAAAAAACCACAGGTCTGAATCCTCAGTTGTGGCTACTCCTTTATGTCAGTTTCATCCATTACTGAATTCAAGGTGCATTTTTTATTTTGATAAGAGCCCTGAAAGAGTTTTAGTTGTGACCCGATCTTCTTACAGGTCTCGGCTTTAGAATAATTTCAGATCGTAGGTAAGACAAACATAAATCTTTACCTTCTATGATACTTGAACACATAGATCTAACCTTGACATCATTACAACTGAAGGCTAGAAGAATTCAACGACATTTCTTCTAAGCCTTCAGATTTCCAGAGGAAGGAGATCACAGAGTCTTGTAGACAAATTTCTGAGTGATCGATCTTTCTCTTTCTTGGGCTTGTTCTCACCTGAGCTATGATACCATGTTAATTTAGGTTAACATGATCTTTTCTTAGGATAATTTCTTTAATGAGCCCAATATTAATTCCATTTATATCAATAACAATCAAATAACTATTATCCACAAACAATAATTTCCTAGAGATCATAAGAAATCATATCCAAAATATAAGCCAAGACAAGAAAACACTGAAATTGGCCTAAGCCAAGGAAAACCCAAAGACGAGGAAAACCTTTATCAATTTTTCTTATTATATTATCAAATATTTAGCAAAGAGAGAGTACAATGATAGAGTCAAATTTGACTTGCCATAAATGCCACTTGTCCAAATAATAAAGAAGTAACCCATAAAATCTTTCGTTCGGTCTTCAGCTGCCAAAAACACTTGCCTTAATTAGTGATCATCTAAATTCAAACAAAGTAATCCTTAAAAGGATAATCGTACTATATTATTTGTGCAACCTTCATTTGTGATGATGATGGATCTTGTTTGATGAGGATTTTTGTCCTCATTAGGCCACATATTCCAACGTTGAAATAATCTTCATCCAACACACTCTTACTAGATATGAAAATAGCTCAATCAAGCTTATAAACCACCATAAAACATAGAGCATAACCTAGAAGATTCTAATGCATGAATGTGGTTAGCATGAAGAGGAGAATGTTGCCTCAAATGATCCAGATTAGGCTTCCAACAATATCGACCTTATGCCTAAAGAACTCGTCTTGCTAAAGGAGGGTTTCATAACAGTACATGCCTTAACACCTGTGGCTAGAAGCTTCAGACTTGAAGGAGATAAAATTCCCAAAACAAATAAATATGCCCTAAAGAAACTCTTCCTCCATCCTGTGGAACTCAACCCTTGGAGATGGATAAATAGAACCCAACCCTGCCTCCATCTTCCTTATTGGAAATCACCTTCTTCTGCAGCTACTTCAGAGATAAGAATGATGAGTATTGATGAGCTAAGGATAGGTTATTTATATCCTTCTTTGGTAGTCTGATTTGATTACTCATGGAGGGAAATTAAAATTTTCAAATTTCAAATTTTCCCACCTAAACAAGGTTATGCCTTATGAAATTTCATTTGAGTTAATGAATACTTTTCCTTGTCCAAATCAGACATCATTTATAACTATTTTGGTCCTCTCAAGAAGAGGAATTCAGCGAGATTATTATATCCATCAACTAAGTAGACCATAGTGGAATTTGGCCCTAGCTGCCAATTTTAACATTTTCTCTTAGCTAACATCCTTCTGATATTGTTGTAATTTAGCTTTGTTTATAATTTTTTATTTCTTTTGATGTTGTTTAATTTATATTTTTTTTGGGTTGTTGATTTTTATATTATTGACTCAGTACTATATTAAAACTAGCATCTACAAATTTGGTTCAAAATGCAAGTTCCACCATCCAAAAGATAGGTTAGAAGCCTTAAAATCAGAGGAGAATGTTGATGGAAGTGAGGTACTCAAGTCAGTCTATGTTTTCATCCATTATTTTTTGTCTTCCATTTAACATGATATGTAATAAGTCCTTGAATTTATATGCTCTTGCCTTTGCAGGTCAAACCTGTTGCTATTTCACTACCAAAGAGGCCTGGTGAGCCTGAGTGCACTGTAATATACTCAGTGATGAGTTTTGTGTTTTCATGTTCTACAGTTGTTTCTAATCGAATTATATTTTTTCTTTTGGAACTATTGGTTTACTGAATTTTTTTTTGTGGATCTCATTTTTTTTTCAAGAGAGGTATTTGCAAGTATGGTGTCAAGTGCAAGTTTGATATTCCAAAGCAAAAAGGGGAATATTTAAAAATATCAGAGCAAAAATGGGGATCATTAAAAATATCAGAGCAAAAAGGGGATGGGGATGATGTTGTAACTGTAGGAACATAGGAACAAGGGGTTTCTGGAGTTTTAAATGGGAAAAAAGTGGTCACACCTATAAATCTTGCTATCATACACAATTCCAAAGGCTTACCAATTAGACCCGTGAGTATTTTTTTGGATTTATCTATTGCTTAATGTATGGATATAGGAGTCTATCATTAGTAACTGCGAATTAATTTTTTGTCATTTCAAAGTCACCTTGAGTTACTGTGTTATATGGTTATTAGTGTTGTCTAGATCTCTCTAATGATGAAAACCTAGGTTGGATTTCCCTTATGTGTTCTTCTTGATGTAATTCATTGGAATCTGGTTGACTTCATTTCCTTCTATGTCTATACTTGTGGTTTTGTATTAAGATTTTTTGGGCTTGCTATTACTATTTTTCACTTCTCAAAATGCTTTGTTTTTTTTTTCTCTAATTATTATGGATCCTATGATTTTGCAGGGTGAGATAGATTGCCCATTTTATATGAAAACATGGAGGTAATTTTACAATGTGATGCCTTTCTTTTATCAAATCATGAAGGCAATTCTAAAATTCTTATTCATGTCATTATATATGGATGATTTAATGGAATGATAATATTATTATAGTGTCATTTTAAAACAAGCGTATGTTTTATTGAAATCTTACTCGTTGATTAGCATATTTTTTTATACAGAGTTTACTCGTTGGCTTTACTGTGGTTTAATCTTTTGTGTAGCTGCAAATTTGGATCAAATTGCTAATAAAATCATCATAATAGGATATGTAAGTTTTAGCTTGATTAGAGAATTATGGATGTTGGATTTTGTTAAGCTTTCCCATTTCCAAATTTTGCAACCTTGCAATAACTAATATAACTAATCATTTTTTATTTCATGATGCAGTAGTAAATATGCCATCAGTTGTTATGCCATTTTTCGCCAATAATCAACCTTTAGTTTTCTATTCAGGGGTAAGTTGGAGCCTCCTTTATATTTTAGAGTAATTTTGCTACAATGTTTTTTATTTTTTATTAAAATCTCTGATGTTATCATTGAACTCTTCTTTAGTTAAGTTTTTGTGGTTAATTAAATATACTCTAGCACCATATTTTCTCTACTGTATTCTACTGATATGTTGACTATTATTCATATGTTTTCAAATACTTCCCTAACATAGTTTAGGAGCTCCTATTCCTCCACAGAGGCATGGAGAACTGGAATGTACAGTTAGTAATTTATTATTCAAGGTTTACCTTGTTCATATATACATTTATATGTGAAAAGATGTTTCATATAGCTACTCTCCCCTTGTGATGATTTAGGGACATGATTTTTCTCTATAAGGGAGAATAGAGCATTAACCAAAAATTTTCTTTGGATAGGAATGACTGTCTGAAGTGTGATTAAATGTATGTTACTACCGCTTTCTTTTGAAAGTGTGCTTGTTTGTATATAGTGTTGCTATATTGTGTTTTATGGTTGAAGTTTTCTAGTCACAATGTCATATTCATAATCATTCAAAAGGCTAATTCAACCAAGAAATGCGGATGAAATTATTTTGATTAAAAGATTAGAAGTGGAATCATTCCAAACCCTTCTAAAAACATAAGATTGCTAATTATTATCAATGGTTGATGGGCACTTTGTAGATTGAATTCAATACCAACTTGAATAGAGCTTTTGAATTAGAAGCCTCCACAAAGGGCTTCCTCTTATTATGACGAGTCCAACAACCCCATATTTAGCAATACAAAGTAACCTTTAGTGAAATTTAATTCAATGGCCTTCATCTTAGAAATCATGAGTGGGGGGTATCTATTTGGGAAAATTAACCTAGGACATGCACCTGGCTCGAACTGTTGTTGTGTGCCATGTGTACATTCAAAAGCATGGGGCATATCACTTGGTAAGACATGTGCCCTGTAGGGGGCTATATTAGCTATCCACTTTTATCAACATAGTAAACCATTACTGACACAAGTGTCTTTTATCATTTATGAAACACTTACAAGTGAAATTCTAGTACATTTGGAGGCTTTGCAGTAGAGTAGATCTCTGCTAAATGTATTTTTGGCGTGTAAAAAGTGCAATGAATAACATTTGCACATCAAAGGCAAGCTTGCAAGCCACTACTATAGGATTTTTTTGTATGGTCAGTATAACATTTTCCTTAATCTGACTACAAATTAAAAGGAGATGAAAAAGGTACAAAATTAGAACCTTATAGTAAGGTAATTGTCTAGAATTACCTAAGTTTGTAGTGGAAAAAAATAGTATTTTGTCATGGTACAATATATTTTTTGCATAAAAAACTTGCCTACTTATCCCTATCACATCAATTTCCTTAGTTATTTTTAATATCAGTCCTATTGAATCAAAATTACTACTATGCTTTTGGTAAATAGCCCTTTGGATAAGGTCAATTTTTTTCCTTTGGTGGCAAGAAATAGATGGAGTGGCTTTTACAAAGCCGAAGTCATTGAGAACTACAAATAGTTCCTGTTAGCAGTAGTTGTTAATTTTTAACCACTTTTCCTTGTATCTTGTGTGTCTTCTTGGGATTATCATTCATCCCTTGGATCACTTATTACATGATTATTTAACGCATATCCTACAAGGTTGATTTAATATATTTGATGGGCCATATTTTTATTTTTAATGTGCACTTGCTATGGATTTTTCCTTTTCCTTCTTATTTGAGATTACACTAGGGCTGGTGCACTTGATCCTATTAGGTTTTCTTCTTGACCTTGCTCGTATTTTCTGTATATGGAAGAATGTCAAATTGAAAAAAATTTGTGGTTGTTCTATGGGTATTTTTTTCTGGCCAGAAGACTCCATTTTTAGGGTTGTTTTGTGTCCATATTCTACTTTAAATAGGGAAAATTTTGCACGCAACAATATTTATTCATGTGTTGGCTATTCATGCTAGTATTTTTTTAACTGTAGTATTTTCCATCCTTATTTGGAGTTTATCTGAATTTTTTTCTTGATATTATTTCCCTAAGGGCTGCCTTCATGCCTTTTCATATTATCTCATTTCACTAATATTTCACTAATATTCTAGTGTTTGCTACAACACTCACCAGTAAGTGTTTCGATCATCTTATTTGCACAAATTTTGAAGGGTTTTCAGGATTCTTTCCCTTTTGGGGATTCTTAGGAGGGCCCACTTGAAGCTATCTTTTCTAGAGAATTGTTTGGCACGAGATTTCCTATGTTATTCAGTTAATATGTGAGATTAATGGCTAGTGGAATTTTCTATAAGGGCCACTAAAATAAGGTGTCGGGATCACCTTTATATAGGTTTTTAAACCCTTCTTGGCCCCTTTTGTGGGTTTTCTTGAAGACTCATGAAAACTTCATCTGTTGGACTAGATGGATTGTTCTTATGGTACACATATGGTTGTGTTCTTTGAAGATTGGACTATACTAGTTTTATATGGTGATGTTCTTGGTATTCGCTCCACATTATTTGGAGATATTATTCATATATTAAAAGGGTTGGTACTTATGTATTAGATATTGTAGTTGGTGATGTGAGTCCTATTCAACTATCTACAATGATTCATATTGGCACTAACAAGCCTATGCTACTTGTTTGCAAAGGGTAACTGATCTCAACTCTTTCGATGCAGTTTCCACTCACAGGTCTACATGATCATGGGATGACCTAACTTCTATATTTTTCAAGTGTAGCAAGGTTCTTGGCTTAAAATATAGGCTATTCAACTCTTTATTATATTATATCTAGGTGGTTGGGACGAATCTAGATTAATGAGCCTGTAAATCCTCTTAGGGAGGGCGTTCTACCTTAGAGTCTGTACAAATATTGTACAAATACATTGTTTGATCAAGAGATAAGTTCTCTCTTATTCCTAATTCTTTAGTTGCATGCGGTGTTTCTCTTGTTCATGGTCTTCTCCTCTCTTCATGTGTTTTATGTTTTTTGCTAATTTAGGGTGTGTTGTTGGTTCTTTTTTATCCTTGTTTATCGCTCATGATCTCAACATTTAGTGACATTTTCTCTCTATGGAATTCTGACAGGAAACACACCTTAATTACCATTTGAAGTAAAAATATAGTTAAATTCTTTAACACAAAATATGTAAACTAGGGATCATAATTCTAATGTTATGAAATATGAATTTTATTCAGGGGTGCATACCTTCTTGACATTCATGAGGTCATTATCATTGTGGATTGGAAGTGGTGTAGTCCATATTCTCTTACCTTGTAAGGTTTCGGTGAAGCCATGCCTTTAAGCCTATAAATTTGTATCCAATTTCCCATATTAGGAGCCTTGGGTCATTTCAAATATTCCCCATTTGCTGAAACTGCAGACTTGCTAGCAATTTACACTGTTATAGTGGCCACGTTCTTTCTTTAATATTTCTGCTTATTTTAAGTGACATGAACCCACCTTTGTTATTACCCTGAGAGACATTTTGAGTTTGGTGGCGAGGAGTAGAATCAATAGAGTAGTTAACCATAATGGGGAAATCTTGAATTCTATGGCCAAGTCTTTGGCACCTAAAATAGGGATTTTGGAGGTTGATGTACCTCATTTTATGTTTAATAACTTTGTCTGAAACCCTAATTCAAAGAAATTCCTTGAAATAATTTGATGGATAACACCACAATAGGCATATAAATTCTATCTATAAAGACTTGAAACTGCATAAGCAGGTTGGGTTATTCAACCCACTCAGAACAACATAGTTGGTAAATTATTTTGGCGAGAAACTCTCATCTATGAATTTGACACCACTGAAGCAAAGCTATCTATTTACCAGTCTAACTAAATGCTTTCATATGCCTTATTTAACGATTAGTTCTAGTTTGAGTTATGTAGAATAGAATCGTCAACAATGGAGGGAATTTTTTCAAGGGACCGGGTCAGTCCAATTTATATGTAGTAATCTACTTTTCTTACCAAGGCATTCATATTCGGGCCACTTGGCATCAGTGTTAAAGTTTCTAGAGGAATGACAAATGGAAATTAATGCAAAATGGAAATTTCATCTCTTTGACTAGAGTTTTGTTGAATCTCAACCATGTGAATTTTTAGTCTTATGGATGTTATTAAATAGAGTATAAGACATTTGTGGAAAAGATACAATATTTCATTTCTGACAACCCTATGCAATCCAAAGAGAAAATATACCAAACTATCTAGATAAGTTTCAACCCTTTATGGCAACTTATCCCACATAAACCAGATCTAATTATTCACTCATGAAACAGTTATAATAGCAGTGAAACAAAAAATATAGCAGCCGCAAACCAACCCCTAGATTCTTCAATGATGATTTCAACTCATTCAAAAAAAATTTCTTTTACTTATGTCAAATGATCAAGACATATAGAATTGTAAATAACAATGCATGAAGAACATAGATGGCTAAAAATCAAATCTGAAAATTGCACAATTTTTGGATAGTTGAAAATTTGCAAGTTAGGTTATTCAACCCACTCACAAGAACATATTTGGGCAAATTATTTGGGCGATAAACTCTCATCTATGAAGATAACACCACTAAGGTGATATTAGAGAGCTAGGGGCCATGGGACACAATCTCAAGTGTAACTCTTCTTGAAGCAAAAATAGAAAAAAACATTGTGATAAGGATTAGGGGCTTGGAGAGTGCCCCATGTGGCTCCTGGACTTCTTAATCCAGGCCCTAAAAATGGCCTTCTAGAATCTGGTGGATGGAATAAAGAGTAGTTTGTGTTTTTTGAACATGTCATAGTCACCATATTGCTCAATCGACATAAATATCCATTGTAATGTCATTAGGAGTAGTTCGTTACCTTGTGGAAGGTCTTTGGTACAAATTTTTGTGGCGCTTTTCGGTAGAACTGTTCTCATAGTTAGAAGATGAAGTAATTTTATGGATGATAACAATGTTCTAATGATCAAATGGCATGTGTTTGGTTCATGGGATGCAATTAAGATTCCCCTTGGATGCCTTGGGATAGGTGTAATTACCACTTGGAGACACAACAGACTAACTAAGCTGTCATGATAGGTAATGAATACAAAAATGCACAAGGGATGCATATATACCTGAAAATCTGGTGTGGTTGTAATAAGGATTCCAATATTTATAACTTCACAACATACATTGTAGGTTGTTGGATTTGTGTTTCTTTTATTTTAATGTTATTATGACTCATGAGTATGGTTTGAAGGTTGCAACATTTTATTATTATTTATCATTGTTATTTTTTTGGGTAGTCTTTTTAATAAATTTGACTATGCATCATTTTTATCTACCATTTTATGCACTTGCTCGCAACGCAAAAAGTCACTTATTTAAAATAAACATTACATTGTGAGCCTTGATCCAAAAAAAATTTAAGTCTTCTGAGATTTTCTTTGAGTTTTTAGATAAACCTAGATAATAAAGACGAGTATCTGAATTTTGACCCTCAATAATTGATTTTTCTTTTCCATCTCTTAATGTTAAGATTCCATTCAACTAGTCCATGTTTAGTAGGTTTTGGTTTTTGTACTTCTTACAACAACCAATACCTTGATGCTCATCAAATGTAGTTGCAGTTTTACTTCCCATGTGTGAAAATTTTCTTACATCAACCCATACATTGATGCTAATCAATTGTAGTTGCAGTTTTCCTTCCCATCTCTAAAAGTTTCTGCACTATGCTTCTCCATATTTTATTGTATTATTTCCATGTTTACATTTTAGTGCCAGATGTCTCTTTTCATCTAGATTTCAAAGCAAAATATACCTATGAGTTGATGCCCTTGCAGTTGTCTGCTACCTAGATGATTTGAAGGGAATTGTCTACACTGCTAATCTTCTTATGCCCTTTTTTATGAACACCTTTCTTCCTTGAACGTAAATTTATTCTACAACCTATAAGATAATATTATATACCTTGGGTTCACAAATAAATGATATGAAATTTAGCCCTCTAGATGTTGTGATAGTGAGTACCATGTACATTTTTTTCCTTTGTCTATTTATTTATTTTGTTCAGCAAAAATTGATACTTTCTTGCTATTCAATATCTTGGGGTATCCAGGTGATATAAACTAATTCAAAAACCCTTTGAGGAAGGTGATTAAAATTAGTTCAAGCTAACTTGAGGCCATTGACGTTGCGAAGGATAAACGACAACACTGCAAAGAGGGAAGGCATGAATTTAGAATTGGGCTTTCATCTGGATTTTGATGTCCAGTCCCTTTGAGTGATTTCTAATATTTTTTCATGAATATTCAGACCCATTCTTTTTCTTCCTCATACATATGCAAAAGTGATTGAGTGTGAGTTTACTAAAGCTAAGAATGAATTTTATACAACTTTGTATAGAATATCTAAGGAAAACACTTCTTTGATCCATAGAAAGGAAATATAATAATAATTTTGATTCATTTTTTTGTTTTGATTTGGGTTTGACTTAAAAAATATATGGTGTTTATTTCTATTTATAGGTCCAATTTGATCAATTTGTTGAACAAGACAAATTTCTTCACAATTATGCATCTATTATGGAATTTCTTTTAAGGTTGTGCCAATTGTGAATGTCCTTTTCTTGTCATGAGGTAAGTTCTACTTTAGAATGTCCTTCATAAAATAATTTTTATTTTCCTTTTTAAAGTGATTTTTATTGAAAAACATTATGTTGAGCCCCAAAGATCAAGATTTGTTTTAATTGTCTTATGAGCAGTTATATATTAGAATTTGTTTTAATTGCTAAGTTATCAACAACTTGGGTGATACACAACAATGTTCTAATTTGAATAAGATGGAATATAATTTGTTCTAATTTCCACTTTATCAACCATTGGGCTGATACACAACAATCATTTGATATGTATAAACGGGCAAGGAGTTTTCTTCTAGGAATCCAAATGTGTGTTAATGGAGATTCTAGTTATGTACCTTCAAAAGCTTACATTGAAGAAGTGGTCAAAGAAATTAGTAACGGTGAATGAGGAGAGTGCCCAATCTTTCTTGAATGAGTTGACGATGCAGTCATAGCTTGTTGTGTACATCACATGTGTCATCAGTGCCTACTAGCAAGCTGGTGTAGCTCTTTAAGTGGTGGTTGTATTGCTTGTGCTAATTCTAGTTAATTTTCTTTATATGGCTAGATTAATTTGTTTGTAGATTATTGTTTATTATTAGCTTTTTGTGCAAGTCAAGCTACAAGGGTGTCACAGTGAGCTAACTCCATTGAGTTATTTTTTTATTAAGGTAAAAATAGGGGCTTGCATGATTATATATTTTAAAAGGATTATGCCATTATGTGTTGAACATTTTTTAAAAATCAATGCCTATTATACAATTTCAAGACTGCCATAACTCCTCACATACTTCTTTAAAGGGTGCTAGCTCAATGGAAGAGCACGTGCCATGCAAGAGGCTGGTGGTGAGATATTTTTCTAGATTGATTGTTTTATATTGTCTCTAGAGAGACAATAGATAGGATTAAAGGCATTGTCTCCAGAAAGACAATATGTTTTTAGTTCCTACTATTGTCTTTGGAGAGACAAAAATGAAATGGTCTCATAAGAGACAATAATGATTGCGTTATATACTGTCTTTATAGAGATAATTTTTTAAGCCAATAATTTGAGACACCCACTTAAAGACAATATTTAACACAATACAAAAGTTTATTTTTGTATCAAGTTAAGACAATTTACCCAAAAATTGTCTTAAAGCCCCCCTTTGTGTTGTAGTGCGACTATTGTCTCTAGAGAGACAAAAATGAAACCTCTCTTGAAATTGTCTCTCAAGAGACAAAAAGACTTGTGTTATATATTGTCTTTATAGAAACAATATTTTAAGACAATTTAGACATACTTTGATACTACTTTAATCAGAAATCTTCCAAAAGAGAAAAAATCACATATATTTTTTTCAATCACTATATATCTATCTTTCAAAGTTGGATAAGAGTTAAATAAAATAAGAAATGACACTCAAATTAATACCTTAATTGACTCAAAAATATTGTGTTTCGCAATTACAAATTTAAGGTAACCGAGGTTCACAAAATTTTATGTTTCACAATTACAAATTTATGATAACCCACGTTTAGTTATTCTGCAGTTAGGAAAGAAACGTTTCCCTCATAAATTTCATTTTTAGTCTGATATACAAAATCACATGGCAGCTTTCTCAGACATCCCTTTTGTCTCACATATACAACAAAAGAGACAAGGTGTGTCCTTGGAAATTTGCTGTCCATAAATTTGACTTTATAAAATTAGTTATTATAAGGTTATTAAACATTACATTAATTTGATGTCGGCAGATGCCTAATTCAAATTTGTAAATAACATATATTATTATATATAAACAAGTTCATATAAAATGCCTTAGAGAAATAAATCCGGATCTAATTTGTGCTTCCATTGGGAAAAGTTTGCTACTCTGTGATCCTCGGAAGGAAATCGAGTCACAGCAATAGAAAAATCGTGTGTCACGCACATTAGAAAAATATTCTCTATCTGGAATCCCTGGTTCGAATCCTGTTCAGTCCCCAAAGCGTGAAAAAACAGAAGAATAGGGTTTTGATTAGTGCAAAAAGATGCATTCAACGATGTCGACCGCCGTTCTCGACTGGCAGCAAGAGCCAGGAAATGGCAGAGAAGAGGATGACTGGGTAGTGTTGCGGGTGGGAGGTCAGGTGTTCGAAACCTCGCGGAATACTCTGTGCGCTGATCAGGATTCGATGCTCGCTGCCCTGGTGCTCCGCCATTGGCCGGAAGATAAAAGAAATAACAGGAATTCCGTCATCAGAATCGACAGAGACGGCCGGAGGTTCGCGTACGTCTTGAATTATCTCCGCAGCGGCACTGTGTTGCTGCGGGACGCCGGCCTCCTGCGTGAGCTCCAGGAGGAGGCCGATTTCTTCAACCTCGCCGGACTCAGCGCCCTCTGCGACGAGGAAATCCAACGGATCGAGGAGGCGGAGGAGGCGAAGTGGAGAATGCATTTCAAACTTTTAAGGAATATGTCAAGAAGTGCCTCGCCGACTCCGAGGCTATCCTCAAAAAATCGGAGAATCAGTATAACTAAAATATTTCTATATATTATTAAGATAGTCATAATTATAATAGTATGTATAAAAATCTCAAAATATATTATTAGATACTTTCAAAATATGTATCATAGTTTTATGTATTAAATATTAAAAATATATATTATTTTACAAATATTTTTATTTTCAAAAATCCATCTTCAATTTGAGTTTTATATTTCTCGTGGGTTACTTAAGTTACTACGCCTTTGGAGCTTGGTAACTAGATCATACTTGTATGTGTGAGAAGTAAAAAGTCGAAATAATTGACATTAAGAAAATCCATCTTATCATAGTTTTATGTATGAAGGAATGAAAAAGGGAAAAAGGATATATAATCTAAAAAATAAAAAACTAAATAGTTGTCATTTAATAATATATATTTAAGAGGTCTAAGATATGGGGCGAGAGTTGAATATGATTAGTTTAGATATAGGACCAAGTGCGACACACACTAACTTATTTAGAAAAATTATATACGCTTTAACAATGGTAAATATTCATTGAAACATCACATTGTACACATTTCCCAAGGTGTAGCGAGTAAAGTGTGTAGTGTGTGACTCGCACAAAAATGTATCGTTTTATGACCACAAATATGTTATGATCTCAAAATGCATTAATCAATGTTCTTATCAATGCGATGATAGTTGATACCATCCAAAGACACTTGAAACACATAAAAAGAACATTTGGTGGTTAAGGAGACTCTAGATACAATAGTGATGGTAGGCTCCAAAATTTAAATGTAGTGAAATTCTTTAAGGCGTTGTAATAGTGACAAGAAGTTTTTTCATTTCTCATGCCTGAAATTTTATTTTAGATATCAATGACATTTAACTTTTTTTTTTTTCACAAGTGTGTAACTAGTTGTATTTTTTCCTCGAAAATCCTTTTATTTCTAATGATTTTCTCCTTTGCTCAGGTTTTTCCAAGTAACTTATTGGAGACAATTGGATTTCTAGCCTCTTTTTCCATGTGGCCGACATGCTAAGCTCTCTTTGACCCTAAAATGTGTTAATGATAGTAAACCCTAAAGTGGATATATGTTGTGATTTATGTGTCATGCATAGATTAGATGTGATATTTAGCTCTAAACCCTAGAGAGGGTCTTGTTCACATGTGTATGTGTATTGTTTCCATTGTGTGTGTGCATTTGATAATTTATTATAGCATGTTACTTAGTTTCTAGAGACATGGTTGTGTATATATTTGTTTATCATACTTAATTAATGTTTTAACTATTTTTTTTGAAAAACAATTATCTTCGTTATGCTATTTATTTAGTTATATTAAATATATAATAAGGAATACATTGTGGAATGCGTTCATATTAACCAAAGCTTACTTGGTACAATAACATTCTTGGCTTGCTTGAATTATTGACTACCAATATCCCCTATTGTTTCTATTTCTCCTTATTGATTAATTATTTAATCATGTTAGTACTATTTTGTTTTAATATTCTATTTTACTTTTTCCTTTCTTTTACCATTCTAAATTTTCATTTTCCCTTTTATTAATTTCTTTTTTTTAATAATTTACAATTTATTCACAAGTTTCCATTTTATCTTTTTATTACTTATTATAAACTTCATTCATGTTAATTTTTTTCTTAATCATCTTATTTTATTTTTTAACGGTACATCCTAGTTCTCCATTTCTTTTTAATATTTCTTAGTTCACCTGAAACTAAAAAAAATAATTATCTATTTTTAATCATTCAATTTCTTTTAAAATTTTATAATTTACCTTTGGAGATATTTTATTATATTAAGTGTCATTTTAGGTTTAAAAATATTAAATATTGACAAGTATCAATTTCTGAAAGTTTGATTTTTTTAATCATTTAATTTTGCGTCATATATTAATTATTTCATGTTAAAAGATTAAAAATGTATACTTTAGAGGGTTGGCAAGAATGAGAGGAATCATATTTGACCTTGAAGGAAAGTACGCAAATTCCTATGCATAGAGTTTGGGGAAGGCTTTTAAAAATCAAGCTAAAGCACTAGCATTGTTTTAGGGTTTGAGCTTTATTGATGAAAGGCAACATAGGAGGTGGAACACTGGTGCCTCTACTCGAGCTTCAAACAAAATTTTTACACCACCATTGGGGATTCACATGGTGGCCCCATGCTGCACCACATGTCTTGTCCCCATTGGCCCACTCAAAAACCAATAAGAAATTGCCACACCATAAATTCCAAAAACCACCCAGATGTTGCCACTTAGAAAGTTATCATTTGTCGAAGGAATTTGACAAAATTTGACCCATCCCAGTCAACATGCCATGTCATCAGTACGAACTGCTGATTGGGCTCCCTTTCATCACTTTTTTGCATGTTTGTGCAAACAGACATAACTCATTTCTGGGAGCATACAGAGTCCAGTTTGCGCAAAATGATGTGTGCCAGATTCCGAACAATGAGAACTATGCAGTAATTTAGGTTTTGTGACATTTTGATAAATTTGATTTTTGAGCATAAAACTAAGCCCCTGATCAGGGAGCGAAAGATAAATAGATATGGAGAGAGAGTGCTTTTGTTTGGGGGGAGGGTGATTGAGGGAAACAAAGGAGAGAAGGGACACACACACACACACACACACACACACACAAGGAAGGAGAAAAGGAGGGATATATATATATATGGAGGGGGGAGAGAGGGAAGAATATTTCTTGCACTAGAGGCATTGATTTCAGTGTAGATGGTGATTTCTAATCCTATTTGATTGTTTGCACTAGATGCTTTTATTTCAATGTAGATGTTGATTTCTAATCCTATTTGATTTCTTGCACTAGATGCATTGATTTCAGTGTAGATGTTTTGTAATTATATTTGATTGCTTACACTAGATGCATCGATTTCAGTGTAGATGTTGATTTCTAATTATATTTGATTGCTTGCACTAGATGCATTGATTTCAGTGTAGATGTTGATTTCTAATTATATTTGATTGCTTGCACTAGATGCATCGATTTTAGTATAGATATTGGTTTCTAATCCTATATGATTGCTTGCATTAACTGCATTGATTTGAGTGTATATGTTTTAGTGTAGATGTTGATTTATGATTGGTGTAACTAGATGTATGCCGGTACATTAATATTAGAGTGATTGGATTAACAATGTGCATGGATTTCAGTGTAAGCACAAAAATTTGTTGATAATGTGCATTGATTTTTGTGTTATACTAATTCAACATATTAATATTGGAGAGCAAGAGAGACAGTGTATGATGCTTACTACAATAGCTCAAGTTAAATATTTAAATGGTTTATGATTCAACAACCCTTTTCATATAATCGATATGAAAAGATCACAAAACTAATAACGTCACTACTAATATGTCAAAATTTGTGACACTATGGAGTTAGAGGGACACTATTAAGAATTAATTAGCTATCAAAAGTTGTGATACTTAAAATTTCAAGAGTAATCTTTGACACATTAAATCATTAAAACTACTCTTTAAGATATATTTACTAATACTTAAAGGGACACAATTAAGAATTAATTAGTTGTCAAAAGTTTTGATACGTAAAATTAAATGAAATAGATGTCATTCTTATAGCAACGGAACACACATAACCACCTGATAACAAGCAAGCACTAAATAGATATTGTTTATTGGGCCAGGATGAGCCCATATACAATTGATGAATTTATACAAACAAAGTTAGGATAGGATATGCCTACCTTTACTGTTATCACCCCGAGTACCCATTTGGATTTTGGGCCAAAGATCACGACTACTAATGGACTGGGCTCGGTAGTCACCAATCACTTTCTAACAAGCTTCAAATATAAAGTGATACACTATGATGGGTCTCAATATCCTTTAGGATTTCAAACCCATTAAACAACCAACACTGGAGTAGCTAGTATATGTGTAATTATATATCCTTTGTATCAATCCTCCTAAAAATTGTGGACAAGGTTGTCTCCCTTATTCATCACCAACTAATTACTAACATAAAATTACATACACATAGAAATATAAAAAATAATTGCAACATTGACAGGTAATGCCATCAAATTCAAACACACAAACACACACATCACTCAAATCATCCAAACATAGATGTACAAACCATTGAAGGAAAGAAACATAAACTAGACTAAATAAGAGAATGATTATGTCATGTCAAACAAATAAAACATAATGTAAATTTCAAAGTATGAAGTTTATCTCAATCATATGCATAATAATGATAATCTAAAAATGTGACATTGTTTCCTTCAATTAGAACCAACCTAAATCCATCTAAATCTGGATCTATCATGGACTGAGAGAGATCAAATCCCTGAAGGTGCAAGTCTTTCTCAAATTCTACACTCCAAAAATAAAACTTTCACCTCAAAGAATCTGATCCTTCTCGAAGCATGATAAATCTGGAGTTAACTCTGAATATACCTGGAAAACATATTGGACAAGGATTAGAGCCCTGATCGTATTAACCTGGAGACTGGAAAGCCTTTCAACATATATGATATTCAGCCCCAACCCTAAATCAGAATGCAGAGCTGACATCGTGTGGAAGATGTTAGAGACGATGAGTATCACGCTACAAGTACCTAAAGCTTGTTTATATCGCACTCGAGCGTGATACAAGACTACCCATTCGAGACATTGGACGAGACTGGATGCACTGGTTCTATGGATAACACATGATATCAGTTTACCGCGAGATTCGAAAATCCTGTGGAAAACTTTAAATCTCCTTCGTCTCAATTTCCAGTAAAGCGACACGAACAAAAAGCTGTTTTGTTCTATGTATGGGTTCGTGACATTTATTGAACCTCTGAGCCGTCATTTCGATTTAGAGGGACTACGGGGCGAAATTAGTGTTAACACTATGGATGACAGGGATATTGTGAACATCTGTCGGGAGATAGTTAAGCTTGCGGAAATTACAGACCTCAAAATAGCCGCTCGCCGGAGTTTTCTAATGCGACCGTGCACCTTGCCGAGTGTTTCTAATATGAGGGTGCACCACGCTGAGGGTTTGTGTGGGATGTTGCGTAACGTTTTCTTTGGCGGCTGGTACAAGAATGATACACCCAGAATCCTGCGGATCACGGAGGTCATGTATGATATTCGACACTTCGATATTTTCCGTCACGTCATGGAAGACACATCTGGATTGAGTCTCCATCCCTTCCCAATGTCGCTATCAGCAGCTGTGCAGCCATGGTCCATTGGTATTGTACGGATCCAATATCGAGGGAGGTCGCTATCATCTTACTGTGCAGTGCACTGAAATTTATGGTGTATCGTTTCTATAATTCCCGCGAAACCAACGCAAATAGGATTAGAGATAGGGTTAGGTTTTGGGGGGTCAATGCAGATTTCAGTAACCCGCTTCTGGCTAGGGTTAGGGATAGGTTTGATGAAGACTACAGTGATCACTCGGCGGCGCAAAAGAAGTGTTTGAAGATTCTGTGTCAGCTCTCTGCCGAAAGTGGTACCGTCGTTGTTGACCTTATCGTGGATTCGGGCCACAACCTGGCTCTGCAGCTTTCGAATCTAATTCTGAAAATTGCACTGTTTGATATTCCAGAAGAAGAGGGGAAGGCTTCTTCTTTCAGTGGCAAACACTTGTTGTATGCCATGATTATAAATAAATACATCTTCGACTTTCAGTGGCAAACACTTGTTGTATGCCATGATTATAAATAAATACATCTTCGAAACCAGGGACAGGGTGTTAAGAAGGGCCAGGGAGAGTATTTCCCGCAAGTACATCAAAGTTGTGTTTGAATTCACTATGAGCTCTTTTTCTGCTCGCTACTTTTTCAATGGTCGTCCAAGGCTAAAGGATTTGACAGACCGAGTGGTGAACACCATGCTAAATTTCCCACACTGTCGACCCATCCTTTGTCAATGGAGTAATTTTCCTTTCTAATCTCCATGTTGCCATAATAATTTCAAGATGAGTGATTTTTGACTTCTAAAAAAATACCATCAATAATTTAATGCAGATTCACATGTTGTAAAAGAAACGTCAAGATGAGTGATTTTTGACTTCTAAGAATCTATACCAATAATTTAATAACTAGCAATTGCACCACATGTTGCAAAAGAAACATTGTAAAGCAATAGCATAAGAAAGAGTAGCCTAGAAGAAATAAGTTGTTGCATAGAATGAGCCATCGTAAAGGAAATTTTTGCTTTTATGGAAGCAGTTAGTGGAGGTTTCAAAGATATTGATGATAAGAGTTATCAACAAGGAAATTTTGTTATAACGGTTGAATTGGTGAATATGTCTTGCTCTAGGGTGTTGTATATTGGGCATAGCTTTCTTGATCTTGTATACAAGACTATAAAATTGCATGTAGCTTATACTACATTAACCATGAAATTGTCAACATTTAGAGCACACTTGTCATGACATTTGTAGAGAAAATTACAATAGAGTATCACATTTTTCATATCATATCTAAATGTTCCTATATGCAACAACTACCTTGTGCCTCATAGTTTAAATTTGTGCAGGAAGGACAGGGGTGTTAAGGTGCAAGTTAGAATAAGAAGAGAAAGAAGAATATTGTTTGGGACATGAGAATCTTGTTTGGGAGATGAGATAAATTCACTTTTTGCACATCTAGACTCAAAGCTTAAAAAAAAAAGACTCACCATACTTTGAATTTTTTAAATAAATATCTTAAAAATCAGAGTTGAGTAAGTTTGACATCATATAATATGAAATTTATGTATGATTATAAAGTAAAAAATATGTAAGATTTTTTAGCTACAATTAGGTAATTAAAGATATGTATGTAGTTTTTTGTTTTAATAGAAGAAATTTGATATTCATTAACAAAAAAAATCAGAAAGAGTATGTATGTAGTTACAAACTATTTCAATTAAGTAATTAAAGGTAAATTTAGTGTTATTTAAGAAAGGAGAATTATGAACATTCATCATTATTGTTCAAGATAAATCATTTCGTGTGAAATATTTTCACATATTTTTAAAAATTTCATTATTAATTTAATTTTTTATATATTAAGAAATACTACTCATGAATAATAAAATAGTTGTAACATAAATAATATATAACAAAAAAACCATGTCTTTTTGGAATAATAAAATAGTTGAAACAAAAATAATATAGAACAAGAAAACTATGTTTATTTGGATGTATGAAAATTTAGATACATTTTATTAAGTAAAATTTTAAAAGAATAACGGTTATAAACAATTAAAAATAATTTTATTAAGTAGTTATTTTAGATATATATTATTTATTAGAGGGATCAAATCTCTTTTCACTCTAAAAGAAGTTTTCATATGAAGACATTTGATCCATCTTGGATCTTGGTAGTCAAGATTGATCTAGGCCATCTTAATTTCCCCCTTTAAATAAACTATATTCCACTTGAATACCATGGGTCATACCATGAGCTGCTTTTATAGTTTATTATTATTTTATTTTATTATTTTTATCTTTTATTGCATTTTGACCTAGTTAAAATGTTCATTACATTATGTCTTTCATTTTATTTAATTTACTTTTATTTTTATTTTGTGTAATGTTAAACATGACATTACAACATTTCTATTATACACCTAAATTCAATCTAACTTATTAAAAAGAAAAAAAGAAAAAAACTAACATTATAAAAAAATATATAAAACTATTTACTTGTTGATCTAATGGCCTAAAACATTTCAATCGTCTAACATTTGATCCAATCGCTCAAACATGGACACATTGACAGCTAGGGGAGTTGTTTTCAAATACGAATGTCTTACCGCGTAATAATAAAATTGTTAAATTAAAATGGTTTATGAATTTAACATTTTCCATAAATAGAGAAAATTGTGAAACAAGCTCTATTGTTTTTTTATGTGCATCTTAATTTTTCTATGATGTTTAGTTTTAATATTATTATTATCTGATTTTAATTTTTTATAATTTTTTATAATTATTTTTTTCCACTTATTTATTTTTGTGTCAGGTAGATTCTTCTTTTATTGTAATAATTTTCATTTATGTAATACACTATATAGAAATATTTGTGTCACAAAGTCTATATATGGTAGGCAAAATACTTTTGTCACGATGTGACACTACAACATAGAAGGGTGTTTTGAGACAATATTTGAGACAATTTTTTGGTAAATTGTCCTAACTTGACACACAAAAAAACTTGTGTATTGTGTTAAATATTGTCTTTAAGCGGGTGTCTCAAATAAAGACAATATATAACACAAGTGTTATTGTCTCTTAGGAGACAACGTCATTTTTGTCTCTACGGAGACAATTACTTTTGTGTAAATTGTCTTAACTTGAGACAAAAAAAACTTGTGTATTTTCTTAAATATTGTCTTTAAACACGTGTCTCAGATAAAGACAATATATAACAGAAGTGTTATTGTCTCTTAGAAGACAATTTCATTTTTGTCTCTACAGAGACAATAATTTGGATTAAAGACATACTATCTTTATAGAGACAATATGTATTTTTTCTCTTTAAAGATAATATAAAACAATGAACCCAAAAAAATGTCCCACTATTAAAATAAATCAATATAAAAATTATTTAATTAAAAATAAATTACAATGTCATTGATTAATTCATGTTAGGGCGTAGTGGAATCGAACCACCAACCTCTTGCTTATAAAGAAAATACTCTTCCGTTGAGCTAGCACCCTTTAAAAAATTATGAGTAGTTATGAAAATCCTTGAAATTGCATATATAAGAAAATTGATAGTCCACATGTTAAGTTCATAATGTGTTGGACTCTTGATGCCAAAGGTTAACTGCCACCATTCAAAACCTATATTTTATATGGACATATTCATCTCATACTTCAGTTTCAGATTTCATAAGAGCCAAAATAATTACTACGAAATCGAATGCTCTGCTGAGAGAGTCACTCCTCATGGATCTCAGTTTAACTTCATACCAAAATTCAAATTCCAAAGTATTGAATCTCTCGACATTACAACTGAACTTAGTCACTGCATAAAATAGCTTGTGTGAAAACAATTTACCCCCAACACAGCTCCAAATGAAAATTTTCCTTCTTGGACATTTGAGTTTGTATGTAAGGGTGATTTTCCTTCCAACGCACATCAATTGGGTGATCTCTACCTTCCCATGAAACTATTTTGAAATCACATATAAGTTACATATAATATCATAATTCTAGTATTTAATCTTGGCCATCAATTTCTCACTAAGAGTTGTCCACGATCTTTCCACAGTAGATTCATATATTCCAGGAAAACCTCCCAGTAATGCTTCCACAAAACAGTCCCAAGATATATTAGCTTGACCACACCTTGGTCAATGATCCATCCAGGATATTCCACAACAAATGAATGTGTCAATATTGCTCAGCATAGAGAAATTATCCCACCAACCACAGTCCAATACATTCAATAGGATTTGATCCTGTATTTAAACACGCATAGGTGATTAACTCAAATAAGCATAGTTTGATCGATTTTGGATTCCATTGACTCCTCCAAAATTGTACCAATAAATTCAAAAGGTAGAATTTTGAATCAGTTTAACATAGCACATTTTCTTGTTTATCCCTTTGAGTGGATCATGTTTTTGACATACCCCTAAATAATTTAAAAGAAACATAGTATCTATATCTATTTTTAATTAGTATCAGATATGAACAAGAGAAATCAGCGTTAGAAATGATCAAGAGGAGAACAAAATCAATCGAGAAAGTCATAACATATAACGTATTAAGTCAAAAAAAAAAAAGGCTTTACATGGAATTATTGATGAAACCGAAATACATTAAAGAGTTTTACCTATATTAGTTATCTAAATCACTCCCATGTGATGATAATTACAACTCGATGGTGATACATAAGAATGAGTCATCAATTCCTCGGTGGCAAGAAAATTTTTTGGTAATTAAAGTAACAATAAACATTCATTGCCTAACACCTGCCACAATATGAAATGTAATTTCATTTT
This sequence comes from Pinus albicaulis, assembly GCA_034641835.2. NCBI lineage: Eukaryota > Viridiplantae > Streptophyta > Pinopsida > Pinales > Pinaceae > Pinus > Pinus albicaulis. Next base: position 1,055,889,574 of record CM076570.1, on the reverse strand, counting down.
CCTCAACAACAAACAAAAATGTTGTTTGTTTGAGGTATTTGAAAGTATGACAAAAGTACTTAATTTTATAGTGCTATCTAATGCATTTGGATTTTATAGCATTGGGAAAACATGATTTTAATTCAACCTTCACATACATTTAAAAAAAATGTTGTGGACGGAGTCTTCAATAATTTTCATTGAATATTGGAAATAATGCTTTCCATGTGCACAAGCTATGTTAAAGGAGGGTTCTGGCATCTGTGAGGTTAGGGTTGAGGAGATAAATCGATATCTAATATGCACAATTATGCGACTTGGATGGAAAAGTTTGGAAACAAAACTCTCAACCATTTTCTACCGTAGAAATATTTCCTTTAATTTTATAAAGGAAAAATATGAAATGCATAAGTTAGTTTCCAAAACCGCCTAAAATATGAATCTATTTTCTAGAAGTTAAAGGTTTCTTGCTACTATGGCATTGCTTGTATTCTAGATTTTTTCTCCTTTGCTCCGCTTGCATAGCTTCAAACTTCTCTCCACTCAAAACTGGAGCATAGTTATAATCACCCATACCATAATCCATATATTTTCCAAAATTTATAAATTTTCTACAAAATTGAAATGACTCCACAAATTTCAGAGTAAGACTTTGACTCACAATCATAAATATTCAGTAAAAAAGGTCAGTATAAAATTTTTCTTCAAAAATTAATTTAGGAATGTGTTTTTCATTCTGGGTTTGGGCATGTATAGGTTTTTATTTTACAGTTCAAACTTGACTAAATATCCTACACAACTCGAAGTATGGCCAAGTATTCCAAGACTTCCTAATACTGGTAAAACTTGTTGACTTAAGATGAGTGTGACCAGTTCAACAATACGATCTTCAAACTAACCAAGTTAGTCGTAGTCTTCTCAGGCAACGTTTTGGCTCAGAATCCAGCAAAGATTTTTTAAAAATCCAACAAAGATTTTATCAGAATCATGTTTACAGTTGTTAAAATTTAGTATTTTGAGTGCCCTAAAAGTTTTTGGTAGTGCTGAATCCATTTCCACTATCAAAAATGGATTCCAAACACTCATTTCTTGAATTTTAGTTGCCCAGATTCCGACAAAAAACTGCCGTCCAAGCTATTTCGTTGCCTGGGTAAACAACTCCACCAATTTATGGTGAGTTTTCCTAGGTCTCCTGATCATTACAGGAATGATACGCCCAGAATCCTGCGCATCGCGGAGGTCATGTATGATATTCCACACTTCGATATTTTCAGTCACCTCATCTATGACATCTTGATTCTCCATCCCTGCCCAGTGTCGCTATCAGCCGTTGTGCAGACATGGCCCATTGGTATCGTACCGTTCCAATATCGCAGGATGTCGTTGTCAGCTTATTGTGTAGTGCACTGAAAGTTCTGGTCTACCGTTTCTATAATTCCAGTGAAACCAACGCCAATAGGATTAGGGATAGGGTTATCTTTTGGGGGGTCAATGCATATTTCAACAACCCGCTTTGGGCTATGGTTAGGGATAGGTTTGATGAAGAATACAATGATCGCTCCCCGGTGCTAGAGAAGGGTTTGAAGATTTTGTGTAAGCTCTGTGACCGAAATGGCATCGTCCTTATTGACCTTATCGTGGATTCGGGCCACAACCTGGCTCTGCAAATTTCAAATCTAATTCTGAAGTTTGCACTGTTGGATTTCTAGAAGGAGGGGAAAGCTTCTTCTTTCAGCGGCAAACACTTGCTGTATGCCATGATTATCAATAAATACATCTTCGTAACCAGGGACAGGGTGTTAAGAAGGTCTAGGGAGAGTATTTCACGTGAAAACATCAAGGTTGTGTTTGAATTCGCTATGAGCTCTTTGCCTGCTCGCCACCTCTTCAATGGTTGTCCAAGGCTTGTTGGAATATTGAAAATTCCAGAGTAAATCAATGGAGAAATTAAACTTCCCCTCCACAACACAGAGAAATAAATTCAATCTCAGAAAACTAAATTTTCAACTCAATAAAACAAAATTTTTATTCCATAAAATTCTGTTACAAGTTCTTCCTCTATGCAGAGGGAATTACAAATTATTGACTGCTCCTAACACAGTGCATACATAAAACCTCTGTCTCAACAAGAAATAAACTTGTTGTCTCTCTCTGTAAAAAAGTAAACAGCTCTCTGTCTATTACAAAGTAAAACAACTCACTGTGCTTTTATAAAATATACACTGCTGTGTATTTCAAATTCTGTTCTGTCTTTTTTTTTTTTTTTTTAAACAATGCACTGATGTGCATATATATAATTCTTCTCTATCTTTTTTTTACTCAAAGCACTGCTGTGTGTACAAACATTCTGTTCTCTCTGTGTATAATAATAGATATTACAACTCTATTTTATATATTAAAACAAAATATCTCTACCTTATTTAATGTCATTCGTTGACAAAATACACCCAAAATATCACCGCTTAAAAATTTCATAAATGGCATTAAAATTTTGTCAGCACCATTTCAAAAAAAATTTATGTCAAATTTGAATTGGTGGCAGCGGTGAATTTTCCGCGGTGGTGACGAAACGGTGGCGCGCGGGCGGAGCATGTGGGTGGAGCCACCACTACCTGGTGGTTACGGGGGCTCCACTTTGTCTGTATGCAGCAGCTGGGGTGAGGCCCTGTAGTTCACCGTGGCCGTTGATCGTCCGATCAACTGCGATTGGAAAGTCAACTACGGGGGGTGCCCTTCCATTAACCTCTGCGCTATTTGACCTCCCGCACATGGTTGATCTCCGCCAATCTGCTGCCGCGTTAACCCTGCGCACTATTGAACTACTTCCGCCTGTGGATTCATGTGCGCAGTTGAAATTATATTCCAACACTCCCCCTTAATCTCAATTGCTGGGTTTTCCTGCATTCCCATGCATTTTATGAAATGTTCAAAGCTTTTCTGCGCAAGTGGCTTTGTGAGGATATCTGCAAATTGATCCTCCGTTCTGCAATGATGCAAAACTATTTCACCATTGTTAACCAATTCACGTATGAAGTGAAGCTTGGTGTCAATGTGTTTAGTCCTCTTATGAAAAACATAATTTTTAGACAATGCAATAGCTGAGCTATTGTCAAAAAATATCACTGTCCCTTTTACCTGTTCTTGACATAAGCTTCTCAACATTTTCCACATCCAAACTGCTTGACACACTGCTGTTGTAGGTGCCACATATTCTTCTTCTGCTGTAGACAATGCTACAATGGGTTGTTTCTTAGAAGCCCATGAGATGGCTCCTGAACCCATGTGAAAAACATAACCGGAAGTGCTCTTCCGATCATCTACACTTCCAGCCCAATCACTGTCTTTGTATCCAACTAACTCTGAACATTCTGAAGTAGTATAAAAAATACCAAAACTTTTAGTACCTTTAAAATACCTCAAAATTCTTTTTGTTGCTTTCCAATGTACATCCTTTGGCTTTTCCATGAATCTGGAAATCAAACTAACATCATGCATTATGTCCAGCCTAGTTGTAGTCAAATACATAAGGCTGCCAACTATGCTTTTGTATAGACTAGGATCAAAATCCTTACTGTTGTCCTCTCTGCTGAGTTTTAATCCCATCACTATGGGAGTGATTGCTGCTTTGCTCTCCTGCATGTTAAATCTTTCAAGCACCTCATTAACATACTTAGCCTGTGAGATAAAAATCCCATTTTTATCTTGTTCTACTTCTATTCCCAAGAAGTATCTCAACAAACCCATATCAGTCATTTCAAATTCTTCTTTCATGACTTTTTTGAAATGTTCAATAAGACAATCATCATTACCTGTAAAAATAACATCATCAACATATAAGACTACAATCAAGATTTTACCATCTTTTTCTTTGATGTAGAGGGTGGGTTCTCCCTCACACTTTTCAAAACCATTTTCCAGTAGATATGAATCTATCCTACTGTACCACGCTCTTGGCACTTGCTTCAGCCCATAAAGAGCTTTCTTCAGTTTGCATACCTTGTGCTCTTGGCCTTTCTTTTCATAAATGAGAGGTTGTTCAATGTAAACCTCTTCCCTTAACACTCCATTCAGAAATGATGACTTCACGTCCATTTGGTAAAATTTCCATTTGTTTTGTGCTGCTATGGACAACATAGCTCTCAGGGTTTCCATTCTTGCAACCGGTGTAAAAGTTTCCTCATAATCTATCCCATGTTTCTGTTTATAACCTTTGATGACAAGCCTTGCCTTGTGTCTCTCTATTTTTCCTTCAGCATTACTTTTGGTCTTGTAGACCCATTTAACACCAATTACATCTTTACCTTTTGGGAGTTCAACCAAATCCCAAGTTTTGTTTCTTTCTATGGCATTAACCTCCTCATCCATAGCTTCTATCCATTTCTTATCCTTGATGGCTTCTTCTAAATGAACAGGATCATCAACATGAAAATATAAAGCAAACAAAGAATTGATACCTTCATTTGATATATTTTGTTCATAAATATATTTCAAACTTTTGAATTTCTTACCTCTTTCAGTAGGTGCAAAAATGCTTGAAGAAGCACTTTAATTTCCTCCTTGTGGTGTGCTTGGAGAAGCACTTTCATTTCTCCTCAAGGGTGTGCTTTGCTGATCTTGTGTTGGTGCTGTTGTTTGGGGATGTATTTCGGCCAACTCATCTTCATTTTCATCATGAGATAAACAATGTTTAACATTCAATGTTTTCTCTATGCTTCCATCCCAAGCTTCCTCTTCAATGAACTGAACATCCCTGCTCACAATGAACTTCTTGTTGGATGGGTTATATAACCTGTAGGCCTTGGATTCCTCACTGTATCCAATGAAAATACATTTCTCCCCCTTGCTGTCTAACTTCTTCCTTAGCTGATCTGGAATGTGTGCATAAGCCACACATCCAAAAACCTTCATGTGTGTGACACTTTGCTTTGTGCCACTCCATGCCTCTTCCGGCACTTTGTTCATAACTGCTTTTGTAGGGCACCTGTTCAAAACATACAATGCACAATGTACAGCTTCTACCCAATAATCATTAGGCAAGTGCTTTGCCTTCAACATACTCCTCGCCATGTCCATTATGGTTCGGTTCTTCCTTTCAGCTACTCCATTTTGCTGCGGAGTATATCTAGTTGTAAACTGCTTTTGAATACCATTTTCTCTACAAAAACGTAGAAAATCTTTAGATATATACTCACCTCCTCTATCAGTCCTTAAGACTTTGATATGCAGCCCACTTTGTTTCTCAACAAGTGCTTTGAAATTGCAAAAATTTTCAAACACTTCATTTTTATTTTTCAAAAAGTAAACCCAAGTTTTTCTTGTAAAATCATCTATGAATGTTAAGATATAGTGGCTGTTAGCAAGTGATGGAGTTTGCATCGGTCCACATACATCTGAGTGGACAATCTCTAAGGGTGCTTTTGCCCTTATGATTTTCCCGGAAGGAAAACTTTCTCTGTGTTGTTTCCCCAAGATACAACCTTCACAAAGGCTGTCCGGTTTCTCTATCAATGGTAAGCCACTTACCATTCCTTTTCTTTTCAACAAGTTAAGACCTCCAAAGTTGAGATGTCTAAATCTCAAGTGCCATAACCAATTATCATCCTTTGGTTCGCTTTGGTAAGTCTCTTGTGCAACTGCTGCTTTCTCTTCACCATTCTTCAAGTTTGCTCTCATTCTGAGAGGGAACATCTTGTTCCTTGTCATCTTCACTTCAACAATACAATGATTGCTGGGTGGTTTGTCCATGATGGTACAAACGTCATCTTCAAAGAAAACATTATATCCCTTATGGACAAGTTGTCCAATACTTAAGAGATTACATTTCATTCCTGGAACATAATAAACATCTGCTATGGATTTCTTTTCACCTAATCTTGTTAAAACATTTACATCTCCTTTTCCCATAACAGAAACTTTGCTATCAGTTCCTAGTGTGACTTGTGACTGCACACTTTCATCTAATATAGAAAACATGGCTATGTTTCCTGTCATATGGTTACTACAACCGGAGTCTAGAAACCATAAATCTTCATTCTTTTCTTCAGCCATACTACAAGCTAAAAACAAATTGTTTTGGCTGCTATTTTCTCTAGTGAAATTTGCACTAGTTCTACTTCTCATATCTTGCTTCTTCGTTCTACATTCATTAGCATAATTACCATATTTCTTACAATTGTAACATTGGACATTGGATTTGTCATACCTTTGTCCTTGATCATTATGTTGTCCACTTTGCTGGCTGCCTTGGCTATGGTTGTGACTTTGACTGTTGCACCTTCCATGTGAATGTGAAGGGTTGTTCCTTCCACCTCTGTTTTGGCTTATGCCTCTTCCTCTTCCTTTGCCTTTCCCTCTTCCTCTTCCAAAAGACATCTGGGTCTTAAAGGCATGCTCAAGAGATGAGTTTTCACTCCTACCCAATCTCTGTTCATGGGTCATCAGTGATGCATGTAGCTCATCCACTGAGAACTTTGTGAGATCTTTGGTCTCCTCTATGGTGGTGAAAATCACATCAAATCTTGAGGGTAAACTTCTCAAGAGTTTCTCAACAATCCTCTTGTCTTCAAGAGTTTCTCCATGTGATCTTATTTGTGTGACCATGTAAATCACATGAGTGAAGAATGAGTCAATAGTGTCTGACTCTTTCATACAGAGAGTCTCAAAATCTCTCCTCAGCAACTGAAGTTTTGCTGTCTTCACCTTCTCCATTCCTTGATAAGCTGTCTTGAGAGTTTCCCATGCTTCTTTGGATCTATTAGCTACTACTATCCTCGGAAACACACTCTCATGCACTTCTTGATACAAGAAGAAAAGAGCCTTAGCATCTTTCTTCTTACTGCTCTTCAGAATATCTCTTTCTGCTTGAGTTAAAACATAAAACTCTGCTTCATTTGCTGGCTCTTCAAAGCCATCCTCAACAAATTCCCATAAGTCTTGGGAGACAAATAAAGCCCTCATAGTTATTGACCAGTATTCATAATTTTTGCCATTAAATTGTGGGAGATGAATATTTCCCATACCCATACCAGTGCTGGCTCCAGCCATTCTGCACTCTTAACTATGATTTAAAAACACTTGACTGTGTGTTTATAATTAACTAACTGTACTGCAACAGTAACACAAAACTGTATAGAGAAATACCTTTGGATTCTTCTTGTCTGAACCTTCACACTGCTGGAGAGGCTTCTGCAATAACGAACTCCTTTCCTTCAGCTTATTTGACCTTCAAATAGCCTGGACTGCTCTGATACCATGTTGGAATATTGCAAATTTTAGAGTAAATCAATGGAGAAATTAAACTTCCCCTCCACAACAAAGAGAAATAAATTCAATCTCATAAAAATGAATTTTCAACTCAATAAAACAAAAATTTTATTCCATAAAATTATGTTACAAGTTCTTCCTCTATGCAGAGGGAATTACAAACTGTTGACTGCTCCTAACACAGTGCATACATAAAACCTCTGTCTCAACAAGAAATAAACTTTTTGTCTCTCTCTGTAAAAAAATAAACAACTCTCTGTCTATTACAAAGTAAAACAACTCACTGTGCTTTTATAAAATATACACTGCTGTGTATTTCAAATTCTGCTCTGTCTTTTTCTTTTTCTTTTTTCTAAAAAACAATGCACTGCTGTGCATATATATAATTCTGCTCTGTCTTTTTTACTCAAAGCACTGCTGTGCGTACAAACATTCTGTTCTCTCTGTGTATAATAATAGATATTACAAGTCTATTTTATATATTAAAACAAAATATCTCTACCTTATTTAATGTCATTCGTTGACAAAATACACCCAAAATATCACCGCTTAAAAATTTCATAAATGGCATTAAAATTCTGTCAGCACCGTTTCAAAAAAAATTTATGTCAAATTTGAATTGGTGGCAGCGGTGAATTTTCCGCGGTGGTGGCGGAACGGTGGTGCGCGGGCGGAGCATGTGGGCGGAGCCACCACTACCTGGTGGTTACAGGGGCTCCACTTTGTCCGTACGCAACATTTGGGGTGAGGCCCCGTAGTTCACCATGGCCGTTGATCGCCCGGTCAACCACGATTGGAAAGTCAACTACGGGGGGTGCCCTTACGTTAACCTCCACGCTGTTTGACCTCCTATACATGGTCGATCTTCGCCAATCTGCTGCCGCGTTAACCTTGCGCACTGTTGAACTGCTTCCGCTTGTGGATTCATGCGCGCAGTTGAAATTATATTCCAACAAGGCTCAAGGAATTGACAAACCAAGTGATGAACACCATGCTAAATTTCCCACGCTATCAAACCATCCTTAGTCAGTGGAGTAATTTGCCTTTGTAATCTCCATGTTGCCATAATAATTTCAAGATGAGAGATCTTTGACGGGCTAAAAAATACCATCAATAATTAAATAATAATACAATTTGAAAGCATAAACTTCTGTGATCCATGTGATCCATGATTGTTTATTTTATTTTTTTAAAGAAAAATGACATTATGATTTGAAGGCCTCGTTTCCATAAATAAAGAAAAGTGTGAAGCAAACTTTATTGTTTTTTTATGTGCATATAATTTTTCTGTAATGTTTAGTTATATTTTTATCTATATTTTTTTATTTTTTACTTGTTTTTATTAATTTTTTTCCACTTACCTTATTCATTTTAATTTTTTAATTTTAATCTGTGTCATGTATTTTTTTTTTTATTGTAATAGTTTTCATTTATATAATACACTATATAGAAATATTTGTGTCATGCTGCTAATATATTGTAGGAAATAGGTAGGTTTTTTTGTTTTTTTTAATTAATATTATAGATGTGATATTTCATACCAAACAGATTTTCTAATATAGCTTAAAATACATATATTGGGTTTTTATCATGAGATGTGAAGAAGATTTTAAAAAAATTATTTCATATTGTTGCAAACCTGAAAAAGAAGATTTTGAAAATTTCTTTTTTTTCTAAAAAGTTCTTGTTGTTTATTACACAAAAGTTTTAAGGTTTGATGACAAATAATTGTTTTTGGTCATTTTTAGCCATGGTTGAACATGTTTGCCAATGGTTGACAATTTTTTATTATGATTGAGTATGGATGATTATGGGTGATTGTGTTTTCCTATGGTAAGACATATTGACTATGGTTGACCACATTTGACCATATTTAAGTAGTTTTAATAATCTAATGCTATAGTTGACCATCTTTGACCATGGTTCACTATGGTTGATAGTTTGCATCACTTCTCATGGTACAAAAGTTTTGTTTCATGCAATATATAAAGAACGAAAACACACATAGTGTGTATTCCAATATTAGCCACATGGGGTGAGTTCCAACTATCTTAAAGCTTTCCCTTGTTCATATGAAGGATGTATGTAAATTATTATAGACAATTTATTTCTACTCATTCATTTCTTATGAAGTGATATAGTTTTTCCATCTCTTCTTTGTTTATTGTTTAGCTTTAACTTAATGGTGAAATCAAGAAGTTGAAGCAAATATAGAGACCGTGTAGAGTGCATATTTTATCTTCTTGAGTGCCACTTTATAGTGCTTAATTGAAGACTTAAGGTACTATTTTATCTATTGTATCTTCATGATGTTGTTGATACATTAATTTTGGATGCCTCTTAGTTCCAATGATAGTATTTTTCAACAAGCTAAGGAATTCTCAAATAGAGATGAAAGATAAAATATTAAGCCTCACCACCCTTCTATATTTTGTTTATATTATAAAATGTATGATGTATTATTGAACTAATTTTATGCCCTAGTATATTTTATTGTAGATTGTGGTATTTCATTTATATATTTTTCAACTCTTTTTCATAGGAGAATCCACTTCACTTTAATAATTTCATTATAACCACGAAGGAAATGGACAAATGCCCCTTTTTTTCTTTAATTTATTTTTCTTAAGTGAAAAAATACAAAATTTTATATACAATGTGTATCATATCCTCTTTTGTGCCCTTGTATAAACCATTCCACATGGAAAAGTGATTTAGAGAGTAAAAATATTAATAAAAGAATATATGAAATAACAAAAAAAATGGAGAGTTAGATAGTAATGGTGAGAGTCTACAATTTGGGAAAATTTTAAAATGGGATAAGAAACAATATAATAGTGAAGGAAAATGTTTCTTTTATATGATAAGTATATTTTTTTGATGCTTTTTAACACCTCAAATGACTCAACACAACACAAGTGATTGTTGAGAATTTAATTATCATAATAAGACAAAAGTTATCCAATTTAATTAAATCCGAAAACAAAAAGCAATGAAAAGCAATAAACATTGAAAATCACTCATGACGAGTAACCATCATCCTAAAAATCTCCAATTCTACCATGTTTCATGCATATTTTCTATTCAGACCTTCTCATTGTGCTCAATAAGGACAAAAGGGGCTTCAGGGTGCATGGGTGCAGTTTGAAAGGTTAAAGGGCTAAAGAGGACAGGCTTTGGAGCTTCAATATGTGCTATGACTCTCAAAGGAAGAAGACAATCAAGGGAGGGCACATGGCGCAAGTTCGAAGGATGAAAGGGAATGCTTTGGGCTTCCCAAGTGAATTGTGTGCTCAAGGGAGTGATGGAGGGTACATGGCACACTCCTGAATGTTGAAGCAGGAAGGATTCAGGCCTTCGAGGTGCGCTCATGTGCTCAAGAGACTAGGAGGGTGCATGGCACACTCCTAAAGGATAAAGGTTGGTGATTTATGCCTTCAAAGTGATATCATGCGCTTAAAGAGTTAAATAGGGTGCATGGAACATGAGGGAAGGATAAATGGTTAATATTAAGACCTCCAGGATGCGCCTATGTGCTCAAGGAGGGCACAGTTCTATGAGTCGAAGGAGTGCATTCAAGGAAGACTTGGTTTTTTTGAAGGGAATAGTTTGGAGTAAGGAAGGGGGAAGATAGTTAAGGAGTGCATCATGTTCCTTTGGAGGATGCATGGAGCACTTCCAAACAATGAATTATTCCCCATCAAGGCCTCAAAGTGCGTTCATGTGCTCTTCACCTTAATGAGTTCACCTTGAACCAAAAAAATTCCTAAGTCTAAGATATGGGGTGAGGGGTGAACATGATGAGTTTAGACATAAAACCATGTGCGGCGCAAACTAACTCATCGAGAAAACATATACAAGCTTGAACAATGGTAAAATTTCATAGAAACTCCATAATGTACGCATTCCCCAAGTGAAACGAGTGCAGTGTGTCTGATTGCAACCCAAAAATATCGTTTTATGACAAAAAGGATGTTATGACCTAAAAATTCCCTAAATGATGTTCTAATCAATGGAAATACACTTAATACCATTAAAAGACACGTGAAACACATAGAAGCAACATTCGGTGATCAAAGCGACTCTGTAACAACCCCAGTGAAAATTCCAAGTAATAAATGTTAAAAATAATAAACATTGTCGATAGGACACTTATTCCAAGCTGAATGTTGTGAAAAAAATCCTAGGGGGGTGTTGATTTGGTTTATTATGGCTAAGGAAATTGGAAAAGGAAAAGGCAAAGGCTATGGCTAAGGCATTAAAGAGGAAAAAAGTATTTTTGGGCACATTTATTTATGAAAATAATGGAAATTAGGAGAAAAGGGAGGTAAAAGGTCACAAGCTACATGTGAGGAGGAAATTGAAGGAAAATAATGGAAAATGAAGAAAATAGAGGCATATTCTTTAAAAAGGCTGCTGAGGATCAATTGGAACCTTTTGTTAGTGCACTTTTGGAGCTATCTCATTATTATCTCTCTCACACACACACTCTTGGACACTTAGAATTTTAGGAGCACTTTGGAAAGGAGGAAGCAAGCAAGGAGGAGCGGGAATCAAGCAGCTACAACAGGATTCTTGGCAGGTATTGATTTGCATGTGTATTTTCCTTACTAGATTTGGCATGCATGGTATTGCATGTGGTTCTTTGTTGTCTTGGAATGGCTTTTTCCAGGTGTGACAGTGTATTCAACCTAGCCTTGCCATTTTCGGATAACCATGGTGTTGTGGTGTTCTCATGTTTTGGTTTAGATAGATCACCAGATGGATTCAAAGCTGAGTGAGGTGGATCTCTGAATGATATATAACTAGTTTGTTTGTTGTCTCGGTTTAGGGCCTAGTAACCCCTGATTCGAACTATGGGTTGTAGTAAAGCCTGAGAGGTGGTAGTTTACTCTCCATTATAGGCCTAGGAATCCTAGGTTGGGATTACATTAAAGCCTGGAGAATATGTCTTAGCTTAGGGCCTAGTGACCCCTGATTCGATCTATGGGTTGTGGTAAATCTTGAGAGACTAGGAGACAGGAAAATTCATCACGGTTTAGGTAGAGAGAATCTGATTATATCCATGCTTGTGTTGGCCTACTGATCAGGGTAGATCACAATAAAGTCGATTATGACATGTTTATTGATGACGGTGAGGCGGTTTAGCCTCGCAATGCCCTGGTTGGTTCCTTCAGTTTAAGATCACAATAAACCCGATTATGACATCTTTATTGATGATGGTGGGCGGTTTAGCCTTGTGATGCCCTGGTTGGTTCCTTCAGTTTAAGTCTTGTTGTAACATTATTTGTTTTTGATAAGTTAGCATACGTAGTTAAAAGATTTTGAAAATGATAAGGTAGGATATGGATGCAAAAGAATGAAAAAGTTAAAAAATGTTAGGAAAATTATTATGTTTTATAGGAATCCATGTCAATAAAATGTTAGGTTTTAGATGCTCTAAATAAAGAATGCAAATTAAAATAAAAATGTTAGAGAAGAAAAAAGAAAAATAAAGCTTCATTACATTTTAAAAAGATTTGATTGGCTGCTAGTCTAATTGCATCTATGGAAAAAGTGATTTGTATGGTTTAAATCCTGATTATTTAACTCATATCCTAAAGTTTTAAACCACAACAATCTTACCCGCCATTCTTAATTTTCATTTTACTTCCCTTAAATCATTAAACCATACCATATATCCCTAAAGTATATTCCCGTCATACATTTCCTTATATTTCCCTTCATAACTCCCGACACTTTATTTAAAAAGTCTCGACCCCACCAGCCACATCATCGTATTTATCATCCCCATATTCCCGTATATCTGATTATCATCGTCACTCTTGTTAGCATCCAACAGCCCTTATGGCCTTTCGGCCCCCATCCGCCATCCGAACCTTATCACCTGGGGGGGGTCTGAAAAAGATTTTTAATCCTAAAACTGTCCATGTTTACGTGTCGACTCCACGTGAGTTCAGACCCCCCAAGTGCAAAACCGAAAACCACCTTACCCCCCCCCCCCCTCCCCAAAAAAAATGTTTTCAGTATACCGTCTACTCTGATGAACCTTGCACATTGCTCCTCTGCTACCACCTCATTACTCATTAGCCAATTAAATGCTCTCCCTCCATAATTCCGTTGTAAACTTAATTACCTATCTATTAACCCATGCCATCAACGAAAATACGAATTTTCACTCTTAAAACTACTAAATACCTCTACAAACGCCTTTTCTAATTAAAGGTTATTATACTTCATTGTTTGCAGGTTGTCTAGGATCCAGAAGTGCTACAATTGCTTGAGCAATGCCTGATCTCATCATTCTCCATTTCTTTCCTCGCTTTTTCCCAGAGAACCTTCTTTATTTCCTTTTTTCCACTGTCAGTTGTAACCATTATGCCTCCTAAAGATAAATATCCTAAGGAAAAAATTAATCCTTTGATTTTCCCTCCTCTAGACCTTCATCACATTCTTATGGCTGACAGATATTATCAAATCTATGAAAAACACTCTGCTATCAACATTATTGAGATGTATTGTTGGTTAGAAGACAAATTGATTGAGAAATTGGATGAGATCTAGCTCTAGGAGTCTAATCTTCCTCGTTTTATCTTTCCTCCTACCCACAGTGCTCCTGATTTCATCAGGAAATGTCATGCCTCTTAATTTCCCAGCTAGAGAGCCATAGTCAATTCTAATGGCCAAGTTTTGTTTACCATAACCCCTCAGGCCATTGAACATATGATGCTAGCTCCCACAGTCGATATTGGTGCCCCATTCTCTCATGAAGCTCTGGTTGAAATATATCAAAGATTAAATCTTGCCAAGAGAACCCAAACCTTAGAACTATTCCTAGCACAAGATGTTGCATTTCCTAAAATAAATCCTCCTTATCCTTCATCCCTCTTCCCTGAGATAACCAAGAAAATAACCACTATCCTATCTTACCTGCTTGGCTACTACTCTGACCAATACATAAATGAGGATATTATAGGATTTCTGTCTATCTTTTCCAATGATGCCAAGCCTTCCATAATGTTCAATTTCAGTCACTTCCTTGCAGAATCCATTCATCAACAGTTTCTTGATTTCAAGGAAGAAGAAGTATTTAAATATACCTATTTTCTAGTTTATATGTTCATATACTTCCAAGGAGACAATATGAAATTGTCATTACAAAAATTAAATGATAAAGGAGACCAGCAATAAGTAATTTTTTGAACCACCTTGGTCATGAAAGAGCAGAATGAATTCACCTACAAGCAGTTCATTGAAATGTTTGTCCACCCAGCTATCAGTCTTCTAAACAGTAGAGAATAACCAAGAATCAGTGAAGAAATTCAGAGATTTAACAGCTGACAGAACAAGTTTAGACAGAAGATTGGTACCTGTATGAAAAATACACTGAAATAAGATTTTTTGGATGTGAGCTGCAACTATACAAGTTCCCCAAATTCCTCCTAATGAGGATTTTTGCTTTGGAATTCATCAGGAAAATGATTAACATGGATCGGGTACATTTCGTGGCTACCAAAAAGAAATCTCAATTCAAGCTAAAAACTCAGATTGGCCCATTCATATGTAATAGCAAAAAAGTAGCAGCTGAGGCAGATCAACTATTAAAGAAAATGCCTTTTGATTTAATCTGTACCTAGTCATATGACCCATTAAGCATTGTTTCTAAATTAAGGGTAGAAACCAAATCTACACCTTACTTTCACACACCAAGGCGAGAGATAGAGTAGTACAAGAACAAGCTAGAGGACAAAGAACACATTGCATGAAGCAAAAGAATAGCTAGTTTCATCATAACAGTGAAGACTCCAACAAATCAGGAAAAGACAACTAAAAGTAATAGAGAAGAAAGGTCTCCTTCAGAGACAAACATCTTCAGTAAAGGATTCAAAATTATGTATAAAAAGAAGGCTAAACTTAGTTCCAGACTAAGTATTAGCAAGGATTTAGAGCAGCGGACCCCTGTCAACACAAATGAGCCTCTTATATCCTCATTAATAGGAGAGTAGCCCACACAATCTCCTACTATTTCAATGACTACTTCAGATCAACAGCAAATCATGAAAATAAGTACTTTAACTTCAAGCGAGCTAGAAAAGATCACCATGGACATCTTCAAGGAAATAAAACTAAAAAATGAAGCCTTGAAGATAAACACTTATAACCAATTCTGGAAACAAACTTCAGGTGCCCATAGTAGGCTATTGTCAGCCTTTGATGCAGAGAAAGGAAGAATGCTAATGGCATTTCTTCAAGCACAAGTTCCTCAGCCTAAAGGACAAGCATACTACAAAAAGACATCTGTTGAGTTTAGTATCAGCAACATACATCCCATTAATCAAATGGAGATACATAAAAAAACTGGAGACATGACCTTATCAACTGTAACTAACACTGCCATGTCTTTATCTAAAATGCAGGTTACACTAGAAAATGTGAGATAAAACCTCAACATGGAGAAAGTCTCAGCTTTTGCCAAGGACACCAGGATTAAAACATTGGAAGATTTGGTAACAAGTTGGGTTATGACCCTGCAAATTTAAATGCTGCAAAAGAGTTAATCAAGAAAATGAATGTTGATATTGCAACATTAAGGAAGCAGTTGAAATTACCAACTACAAAAGATCCTTTAGCCAAGGAAATTGAAGAAACAAAAGCAGAAAAGGCAGATATGCTGAAACTCATTCTTGAACAGAGTACACAGCTAAAACATATGGAAACAGAGATGGAAAAATGGATTAAGGAAAGAAATAAACCAGTCAAGCAAGTTTCTCCTTTAGAAGCACTTCTAATGATAGCTATTCCCACTACTATAGCTGCTACTACCAGTAAAGGAGATTTTGCAAATCAGTTAGCCTCCACACTCCAAAACATGACTTTGCACATTGTATAAACAAAGAAGATACAGGAAAAAGTGAAACTTCTTGAAGATCAACAGAATAATTCGATACTTTTCATGCATCAGAGCTTCAGAGGGCTCAAAACCAAGTTGAAATATGGAAAAAGTAAACCACTAAAGTTTCCATTGGTTACACTCTGGGTAATGTCAAAGAAATAATTTTGATTAACATTTTTGAAGAGATTAATGAAATCTGGCCATCTATCAAGATCATTTTCGAGCAGAAAGAGTTAGTAGAAAAGGAAAATCAGGTCATTTCTAATGTAAACACTCAATTGGGAGAAATGCCCAATATAGCTAGTAGCATCATAAAATTTCTAAACTCTAAGGATAGCCAATAATTGGATGAGTTATGGGTATATGACAGGACTAAAACTATCCTTGAAGTAAATAAAGTTTTGATTAAAAAGAACTTGGTGGTATAATTAATAGAAAAATGTCATACTCTAGATATGAAAATCAACAAGTTTCTTATAAGGATTGATGAATTAATTAAAAAATGTCTCCCATCACTGCTTGTTATAAATGACAAATTAATGCCTAGGGAGGATTATATGAAGAAACTCAAAGAAACAGCAAGGTTTGCATCTATGTCTTCTATTCAAAGGTTCTATGAGAGATAATGCATTATATAAAGCATTTGAAAACATCAGCTTTATTCACCATGAAATAAAACACATTTTCACTGTAAAACCAACTTTTACAAAGTACACTGAGGTAGATGAAATCTACCGCAAGGTTATTAAAGCTTCAATTCCAGATGAAGAGCGATGGGACAAGCTTTTCTAATACTAAGAGTGAAGAACAAGTCATCGTGCCAACACAACAATCACTTTTGACAGTGCAATACTAAAAAGGTGGTGACTCAGCAACAAATTTCCAACAGAACAAAGCCAAAACGCAGATCCACTTCTTTTAGATCATTTTACTTTCCTTTCTATTCGTTTTAAGAAAATGTAGTTTTCCTTGTCACTCAGGCAATTGATTATAATATTTTTTTGTATAAATACCTCATCCATTGATGTATCTGGGGTTGCATCCTTGCATGAGCATATTTTGTAAAGTAGAAATTGTATTAAGTATTTATAATCATCATTAATACAAGAAGGATTATGAACTTATTTCATAAAGCTCTATTTTTCCTCTGTAATTTTTCTTAAATCATTTTGTTTCTTCATATATTTAATTATTGTCAAGATAACTAGGTGAGGTTAACTGTGTTTCAACAACCTTACAAATCCTCCTGAAGTTATTATCATTATCAAGACTGATTTACTTGAAAATATATTAATGTAAGTCCCTTTAATTTATTAATTGTCAGTATCTTGATGATATTAGATACATTTTGTTGAATCTTTGAACATTTTTTAAAGGTTTTCTGACTTATGATTTATTTAAAAATTCAATCTGAATATTTAATAATCATATTTTCTTACACAAGTCCACTTAATCAAATCATTAAATCTGAATCATTGTGTGAGATAAACAAGCAACCCTCACTTATAATTACTGATATTATCTGCAAGATTAAAAACCCTGACTTTTTTGTTAAAATTTATCTTATGCATTGGTCCTCCAAATATTTCAAAACCAAAACAAAATATTTTAGATTCTTTGGCATGATTATTGACCACAATCATCTCAAAGGACAACAAGTCCCACATTCATGTTTCAAATATGGCATAGGGGTGATTATCTGAAGTAGATTTGGCTCAGCCAATCTATGGTCCGGTGGAACATGGAAGTCCCATCTCCAGTTGGATTTTACATTCAGTAATGAAGAGCTCATTTCTTTGGTATTCAGTATGAAAATATACTAGTTTATGTATGGATTTCATTTCTATTATTTTCATGGTATTTTTGTTGTTAATTTGTTGGTTATAACCAAGTATTTGATCAGTGATGATGTATGGCTCTATTCATGTTTTTTCATGTAAATAATTATCACGTGTATCTATGGTGAAATTGATTGTATGATAGCTCATGATGTAGGGGAGCAATTCTTCTTAGGCATTCTCATATAAGAAAGAGACCCTTTGTTTAAATATGTTGTTTATACCTATATATGTTATGTTTGTGACATGTTTGACGAAATTCCTCTCATGACTAGGTGGGATCGAATGAGTTCTGGTTGATTTGATTGCTTCCATATGTTTTCTTTAATGTTATTTACCAACTCCTAAAGTTACAGGAAGCTCTGGGCAGTGACCTGGGGTCAGTGGTTGAAAATGTAGCACAGATCCCCGAGCTACAGGTAGAAATTTCTTTGTTTGGGCCTGAGACGTTATCTTGACAAGGCTAGCATGCGGCTCTAGGGTGCAGAGATGATACCTCTCCCTTACAAGCCCACATCTCATCCTAAAAGGGGCTAAAAATCAACTTGCCCTAAGGGAAGAGGGCCCTGGGAGGTTGCGTTACCTCCTGGGGATGTCAATGTTGCAGTGTAAGGTGTTTTTTTGGTGTTTTCTTTAGTTCCACTTCCTTAAGGTCATCTAGAAGGTTGAACCTTATATTATTAGCCTCTAATCACATGTTTACCCCATTTGGCCAGTTACTTGGGTAGATGTGGGAAGAGGGTGTTACAGAGTGGTATCAGAGATAGGTTCAACTTTCGGACTTGATGGGTGGTGCATTGGTCATGATTTTATATTGATTGATTATGTGTTTTCATACCTATGTTGTTTGTGATTATTTCATTCATGTTTTGTTGGCCATGGTAGCAATGGTGTCGCCATGGAAGTGCTTATGGTGTCATCTTAAAAATCTTGTCATGTGTGTGTGACTGATGGTGTGGTGTTCTTCTTCATATATTGTGCATGCACTCTTGTTTACATGTTGTACATATTGTTTGTGCATTTCTTGTTTATGAACAGGTCATATATGGTTCATGCTTGTGTATTGTATGGGTGTGCTTGCATGTGTAGTGTTATTTGTTTAATGTGCATGGGTCGGTCATGCTAGGTTATATGTTCCTATGTTCATGAATGGTTCAGGCTTGTGATTGTGTATGGTCAAGTTTGCATTAGTGTGCATTTGGTATGGTCATGCATGGATGACTAGAATCCAACTATAATGACATTTATATGTTTATATTCCTATACATTATATGTTTACATGTCGTCATGATTAAATCTATACATGTATTATGCTGATTGGTTGATCTTGCAGGAAGTATCCTCCCAAAATTACACTAAGGTGCATTGGTTTATTGTTATTTGGTTTAGTTGACGTATTATGCTTGGCAGGAAGAAAATATCAACATGGATAGAAAGGTGGTAGACTTTAATGACTCCCCTTGTGAGTCATATGAGTAGCATGGTGGGAATTATTCTGATTTGGCAGATAGATTGAGAAGCCTAAAGGAAGAAATAAGAAGTTGTAAGGCAGAAAATGAAAAGCTCATATGGGAACAAGATAAACAAGAAGGGGTGAATGCAATACTTCTTTAGAGCTTGTCATATTTATAGAAACAAGGGCCACTATGGATCAGTTATGGACATGAGGATAGAACCAATGGAGCATATGGTAGTAGGTCTCCTGGTAGACACAAATTAGAGAGATCAGACACAGTGAGAGATGGTAGGTTGTTGGACACTCTGGATAGGCGGGGTGACGAGTACAGGTACCATTATAGTTCTATTTTATATAGACATCGTGATCATCATTGGTACCGTCCTTATAGAAGGAGTTATATGGGGTACTTTCCAGATGAATTTAAGAAATCCAAACCACCCATTTTTTATGGAGAATTGAAGAAACCAGAAGATGTAGAGGTTTTGATATTTGGTATGAACAAATTCTCTTAGTTGCATGGGTACACTGATGACGTGAAGATCATAATTGTTATCTTCGGCTTAAAAGGTAAAGCAAGCATATGGTGGGAAGATTTGAAGCAGGTTAGACACATCAGGACAAATGACTTGAGCTAGCATGAGTTCAAGAGGCTTTTCTAAAAGAAGTACTTGTCAAAGAGGTATTACGACAGTAAGGCCAAATAATTTTATGAGCTAAAGATGGGATCAATGACGGATGATAATTACACAAAAAAGTTCTTGGAACTACTAAGGTATGTACCATATATTGAGGATGAGAAAGCTAAAGTTTAACAATTTTTTATTCAGTTGTCAATATCATTCAGATATTAGATTGAGTATGATGAGCCCCATACACTTGAGGAAGTCATTGGGAAGTTGAAGCATTTCTATGAATAGTAAAAGTGGAAAAATGAGTCTCATCAAGGATGGAAAGGAAAGGACAAATGTAAATGGCAGTCAAAGAAGATGGTGATAGCTATGCAGTAAAATTGCAATCATAAGAAAGGATGTGTGCTATTCGTAGTTCATATATCTAGTAATAAAGGTAAATAAATTGAGAATGTAGACGTGTTAAACAGGTATCCAGTTTTACAGCAGTTTCAGGATGTATTTCCAGCAAATATTTCATAGTTTCCACCACATAGAGAGGTATAATTTTCCATTGAGTTGGTGCCAGGGGTAGCTCCAACATCAAAATCACATTACAAGATGAGTACACTAGAATTGGTAGAGTTAAAATTACAATTGAAGGAAATTTTGGAAAAAGGGTACATTAGGCAAAGTGTATCACCATGGGGTGCATCAATGTTGTTTTCGAAAAAGAAGGATGGGAATCTTAAAATATGCATTGACTATAGGAATTTGGACAAATCTTCCATCAAGAACAAGTACCCACTACCGATGATTGATGATTTGTTCGATTAGCTTAAGGGAAAAACAATGTTCTCTAAGATCGACTTCAGGTTGGGGTATCATCAGGTACAGATCAAAGAGTAGGACATCTATAAGGCTGCATTCAGGACCAAGTATGGGCATTATGATTTTATTATAGTTCCATTCAGTTTGACTAATTCCCAATCCACATTCATGTGTTTGATGAATAGTTTGTTGTGTCCTTACTTGGACAAGTTTGTGATTATTTTCATTGATGATATATTGGTGTATTCTAAAATGAGGAAGAGCATGAAAAGAATTGGCAACAGTATTGAGGTTATTGAGAGAGCATCAGTTGTATGCTAATCTCAGCAAATGAAGTTTCTTCCAGACTGAGGTACACTACTTGGGATATGTTGCCTTTATGGAGGGTATTACAATAGGTCTAGAAAAGATAAGGGCCATCATGGAGTGGGTAGCTCCTAAGAATGTAGATGAGATGAGATCATTCATGGGATTGGTAGGTTACTATAGGAGGTTAATCAGGAAATTCTCACAGATTTCTCATTCTATCACATCATTGCAAAGAAAAGGTAAGAAGTTTGACTAGAGAGAGGAGTGCAAGGCCAATTTTGAGCAGCTCAAGCAGTTTTTGACAAATGCTCCAATGTAAATATTGTAGATCCAGACAAGGAGTTTTTAGTGTGTACAGATGCTTCCAAGAGAGGACTTGGTGGATTCCTTATGCATGATGGAAAGGTGGTGTGTTATGAGTCATGGAAGATAAAGGAACATGAGAAAAGCTACCTGACACATGATCTTGAGCTAGCAACGATCATTCATGAACTGAAGATGTGGAGGCACTATATTCTTGGCAGGCAGTTTGTACTTATGAGTGATCACATTGGGTTTAGGTACTTGTTTGACCATCCAAACTTGAATGCAATGAAGGTAAGATTGTTGGTTATGATCATTGAGTTTTACTTCAAGATCAAGTACATCAAGGGAAAGGAGAACAAGGTCGTAGATGCTCTTAGCAGGAAGGTACAGGTAAATCACTTAGCAAGGATGAGCTCCTATGGGATATACTTACAGGATAGGATCTTGCAGGCAGGTTAGCTGGATCTTATGTACATGGATATTCTGCATAGGTTGTAGTAGAGTATAGGTACAGGTAAAGGTACAGGTTTTGGTACAGGTACATGTATAGGAACAGGTGTTGGTATGGGTACAGGTGTTGGTATAGGTACAGGTACAGGTGTTGCTACAGGTACATGTGATGGCACAAGTACACGTATATGTGGTACAAGTACAGGTACATTTGTACAGGATTTGGATTATCATCTCATATCATATGGATTCATCAGATTCTGAGAGAGGATATATTACCGGAAAATAGTGAACTCAAGAAGGTGATCTTGAGGGAGTTTCACACGAAACCATATTCAGGTCACCTGAGCTACCAGAAGACTTTGATTGTAGTGAATAGATTCTATTATTGGTCGAATCTAAAGAGGTATGTGACATAGTTTGTAGGAATATGTTCATATTATTAGATGGTTAAGGCAAAGTGAAAAAATATAGGTGGGTTGCTACAGCCAATTTTGATTCAAGAGTGGAAATAGGAGGATATTTCCATGGACTTCATCACAGGTTTGCCTAAGACAGCTAGGAAACATTTTTATATTATGGTTGTTGTTGATAAGTTAGAAAATGTTTCGTATTTCATACTGGTTAAGACTACATACTCGGATAGTTATGTAGCACTGGTGTTTATCAAATACATAGTCATATTGCATGGTGTTCTGAAGAATATTATGTCTGGCAGGGATGCAAAGTTTACTTCCAAGTTTTGGAATGAGTTGTTTGTAGGTTTGGGCACAGATTTGGCCTTTAGCACAACGTATCATCCACAAATAGATGGAAAAAATGAAAGGGTCAAAATTATACTAGAGGATATGTTGAGGATGTATGTGATGCATAAATAGCGCAAGTGAGAAAATTATCTTCCACTGGTAGATTTCTCTTACAACAACGAGTATCAAGAGTCATTGAGGATGATTCCATTTGAGGCTACATATGGGCGAAGTTGCAACACTCCCATCAACTGGATTGATCTGATTAACAGGGTAATGATTGGGCCATAGATGTTGGAAGACATCGAATAAAAAATGCAAGTGATCAAGAAGAACTTGAAGGAAAATTCGGATAGGGAGATGAGTTATGCATATAGGAACAGGTTATTCAAGGAGTTTCATACTCGGAATTAGGTGTACTTACGTATCAAGCCCAAGAAGATATCCTTGTGTATTGGATCGTGTGCCAAGTTGGCACCATGGTTTTGTGGACCTTTTAGGATCATTGAGAGGATCGTACAAGTGGCATGTCAACTTACACTACCTTCTCCAGTGAAAGTGTTGTCAAGATAAATCCCCTCTGTGAACAAAGGCAATCTCTCTAGCCCTAGAGTGGGTCTAGCAACACAAGATTATTTCTAGCATAATATTTCTTAACTAATTATTACAATGAAAAGAGGAAAGAGACATAAATAACTTTTTCCAATCACTATCCTTGGATTCATTGATGGTTACCTTGATCCACAATCCTTGTAGACCCGTTTCCTTCTTCTGATGGCATGCGAATACCTATGGATGATCGGGAGACGACAGAAAAAGTAATACAATATATAATAAATGTAGACACTAGTTATCTAGCAGATCAAGGAGTACCAGAATATTTTCATAATCATGTATACAAATATAGAAAGAAAACATCAGAAATTATTATTGAAAAATTACAAAATGAGAGCTTACAACCAGGCCTTGATGTTCGAGGCATCCTTAGGTGAAAATCTCATTCCTTTGCCCAGCTCAAAAGCATTCCTTCTCCCATGCACTTAGGCTTAATCACGATGCAATCATGCGAATGGATGAGAGTTCAGATGAGTCTGAAAATGATCAACCAAGATCTAAACTTGGGGGAATGAGGGATGTGAATTTATAGCAAGGAGAAGGAGGTTGGGAGCCCATGAAAGGAGGAGGAAGGCCCATTTTCTAAGGGACAGTCCCCCATGGATGAGATCAAAGCTCCAAAATGAGAGAGCTCAGCCTTATCATCTCTGTTCAACAACCAACTCATCGCGCTTGAGCTTCTAGAGGTCGAAGCTTCTCCTCCATTTGAGGAAGCACTGCTAGGAAGGGGATCAACATGATTTTCCAATAAATTAGGGCATTGACAGTGTTGGGCCAGAACTGGGATAAGGACATCAGCACGGTCATGGCACTAAGAAGGTGGCTGACCCAGGAAACTAGGAATTTGACCAAGTTTCTTCAGTAATATTTCAAGGAAATATTATTTGGATCTTCAAAGGGATAGTCAACATATTTCTTGATGATGGAAACATTTCACAGGATTATTCACGGGGCATTTCAGGATTAGGGAAGGGAAAATGAGCATGGTGACAAATTACTATGTAACAGATGCCCCCTAAAGCATGAATGTAGAACAAGGAGTCATGGTTGCAATGCTTTATGATCGAAGGAAAATAACTCATACCACCTTTGGAGAACCTTCCAAATCAAACACTTACAATATATGACATCTCTGGTATAAATATGCCTAACCACATGATGTTGCACTAGGCATCAAACGACACATTAGCCCACAGTATGGTCACAGCCATCCCTCTAATAGAGATCATAGAAATGGATATATGGTATGGACACAGCTATCTGTATAGATAGGATCATGTATAAAACCATTAATACTCAATAACTCCACGCAACCCGGACCAAAAATCAGATGTGACCCAGGGCCTTCACCGCAATCTCAATCAACCCAATGTACGAATCTAGCCATGTGAATGAATGTGTTGGTGTCTAACATGGTAGAGACAGCCTGATTAATGGTCAATGATGAAAATCGTTAACAAACACAACAGAGACCACCAATAATGACGATGAACCCCAAGGTAAAACAACACAATATACAAGCGTGAATAGATGTGTTGAATCCAAACACTTGCAGAATAATTTGATCGAAGGCCAATGATGTGAACATGTCATCGAACATGAAGAGCCTACCATTTAGGCATGCAAGCTCCAAGGTACTGAAAGAAGTCTCTAAACCACTTTCCCAGATAATAAGCTGAAGTTGACATGAAGTGATTCGTCGAAGGAGGGCCATAAGGATTCCCACATCATCAACATGAAACAAAATATATCTTAAGATGATAGGAGTGATTCGGGATTGTATCAGAAGAGGTCAAATATGCAGAAGGTGTTTGACAGAAAGGAATTCTCTTGAACATATTGGCAACATGACTCCAGAGGGTGGCAACATTTGACTCAAATAAGATCAAAGGTCATGTTGACAAAATTGGTAATCAGATGAGAGGCAAACAGATTTCCCAAACCCATGGAGGAAAAGTGGTGAACGTAGGATGTCCCCAACCTGACACATACTACATATGAGTGTCATGTTCAAAAGCAACAAGCTGCCCAAATTACACATAAGACGTTCACTTTCAATTTTCCCCTATTATTGCTAACAAGTACCTCTTTATTTTTTATAGCCGGCGTGAAGAGGATAGCATATTCTGAGCATGTAAATTCATTCTTAAAATGAATCCCTTCTAGTAATTTGAATGAGCGCTATGAAGGAGGAACTCGGTCTCGTCATGGTGACAAGTTTTTCGTTGTTTAATCTTTAATGAGTCCAACGAAAGGTAAACTCGGTAAATTTTCATGTTTAGCGAGTTCGAAAAGAAACAAAAATTAAACTCCATCATGTCCATTTTCGTAATTCATCTCTCGGATCTGAAAAGGTAGAAAACTTTGTTCGAGAGAACCTCTTGACCATGTCCGATCAAGATATTCCTTTTTCATAAATAGGGAATATCAACCCGAAAAAGAGGTAAATGTATACTAAGATCACAGCAATTGATTCACTTTAACGAGTTCGAAATGACAAGTAATCAGAAATATTTTCATTTTTAGAGAGTCAGAAAAGAGTTGAAAGTTGACTCCAGGGGGGTTCCTTTTTTGTAAACATTTAACAAGCTCGAAAAAGAGATAAAATTAAACTTGTTTGTATCAGAAACGATCATCAGTAGTGTGAAATTCATGTACTGTACATAAACAAAAAGCATCATAGATATCTAGGAAAAATATTAAAATATGGAAGAAAATTTTTCAAAAATCTATAAATAGACTAAAAAAAATCATTTTCACATTTCCATATTTATAAGACCATTTTTTCTGTTTTCCCGCTGAATTTCAAACTAGTGGTATGGCTGATCCGAGACACCATTCATCGATCTATCTCCCCTAGGTAGGAGCTTAAACCTCCTTTTCATTTTTATCCTATTCATTTAGAATTTATTTTTCAAAATTAGGGAGTTTAGGGCAGATATTTCAAAGTTTAAAATCCCCTATGACTAGCGTGATTTCACGCTATTGGGGTCTCTCTGGTCATGCTCAACCCATTAGGGTAGCGCACCACCAACTTTGAATTATTTCGGACAGTCGCCCTAGCTACGGGGAAGATTTCAAATTGAGAAAATGTCCCAAATCCACCATTAAATTCTAAAAATTCTTCCATGAATGCTCCTAAAATACCAATTGGACATGTTTTGCAGGTGCTTTCAAATAATATATCGGTCGAATGGAAAGAACCACTACAAGGAAAAGACCCTGTAGCGGAGGTTATAAAGGAGGTTTTTAATGTTATAAAATTGGCCAAAATTGTCAAAAAAACATATGCTACCACATCCGTTTATGGTAACGGAGGTTTTGGCGGAGCTTTTAATGTAAATTCAACACAACTAAAAAATATGGGCGGTCGAAGGTTATTACCGATGTTTTTTCATTGGTTTTCTTATTAGGTTTTAATGCACCAGTGCGTATCGGTAGACAACGCACCTGGGCGGTCGAACAAGAATGCACCAGACTGTTAAGGAAAATAACAACATCGGGCCTAGTGTTGGTGATGCAACGCATGGGGCCATTCTAATTGGTCTTGGGATTTGAGCAGTGCCCATAGGTCATATAAACGCGTTAGTGCGTATTCTTATATAAATGCCTTGGTGCATCATATCACACAAATGCACCGAGGTTTATAATTGGTATCGGTATTCGTGCGGTGCAAATATGTCATACAAATGCACCGACGCTTATCAACACATAAACACCCCGGTGCGTACTATCACACAAATTCATCAAGATTTGTAATTGGTATCGGTATTCATGCGATGCTTATTGGTCATCCAAATGCACCAGTGCATACAGACATAAAAAACGCCTCAGTGTATAGTATCACACAGACACACCGCACTTTATAATTAGTACCGATATTCGTGCGGTGCTCATAGGCGGTAAAACAACATCAGTGCGTATAGATACTTAAACGCACTGAAGCGCCATACCGCACAAATGCCTTGATATTTTTAACTGGTTTTGGTATTTGTGTAGTCGTGATAGGTAGTATAAATGCACCGGTGTGCTTAATAATACAAGCGCACCGGTTTTCATTTTGTATTTTTTAGAAACATCGACCTGTGGCAGTGAAATTATTGTGATTGTTTTAAATTCATTATTCATCAAAATTCAACAAATATATATGTTATAACAATATTCATATGAATTAAATTTTTATTACTACATTTGAGAACAACAATGGAGAACGCAATAGTGACAATAGAGAATGCAATAGAATAAATTAAAACATTTTTTATTATATATATATATATATATATATATATATATATATATATATATGAATAAGAGATTCTTTTTCATACAAAATGGGACAGTTATTGGTATCCCTTTATCTTTCAATTGGGACACTATGTCCATTACATTAAAGAAAATGTTTGATTTCACAGACATTTTTCCAAAAATAGTATAACGCCTTGATTTTATATCCAAACACAGTGATCATCATTCTTCGCTTGAAATACTATCACTGCTAGAGCTACTTCTATGACTTGGGTTATTTTCGAAAATGTTTTGTTCACAACGTTGATTGTTCTCTTCTTCTTCACCTTCTTCCATCTACAAACATAAAAATAAACTGTAATGAGTGTATATACATTAGTGCGAATAATGAAAATTGCAATAAAAAATAATCTACATCAGTGTAAATCGAAAAGAAAAGATGTACCAATGCAACAATTGACTCATAAACTATACACATTCTTTCAAAACCATGTAACATGCCATCTTTCAAGATTTGATCTGTTGGCGCAGTGCCATTCTTTGTTTCCTGCAAGTTTTATACCCCATAAGAAATCATATATTTATTATAAAAGATTTATTTTTCTATTAATTATAGATGGAGCTAAGTAAAACAAGATCGATAGATTCTTACATATTCCACAATTAAGTTCTGATATGCCAACATATACGCACAACCCATATTTAAACCAATTTCAATCAATTCCTCTGATGTTTTTTCTTTGCATGTTAGCACCTATTGGGAGACATTCAATGATTTTTTTTGTAAAACAACTTAAAAATACAAAAATGAAATATAGTTAAGTTGTTATAAGGAAGCAACAATTACTCACAAACTTAGATATCGATCCTTTTCTTCCTTGTCGTCATGTTTTATGTGCTGAATGGGTTCCATTTTCTTTTCTTTTCTGCAAGAAAATACATGAAAATTAATATTTAATGCTAAATTGTTTATTTATTTTACCTAATGATCAAAAAATTCAATGATTACATATTACATTTGAAGCACGTTTTTGTTGAGATGGCTCCTCCTGCGATGCAATTTTGTCCACTTCTTTGACCATCTCCTTGTACACCTTTTTGGACATTCCTACTGGCATATTTCTGATATCAACTCGTTCATCTTTTGAGATTTTCATAATCTTCCTGAAAATGTAACATGACAATAAACTATTAAATTTTTATATTGATATATGAAAAGTAAGTATAACAAAAGTGATATTTATAAATAATTATAGACAAACATCTAAAGAAATATTACTTTTTCATTCCTTTTTTTTTTTTTTGGTACGTTTTTGCTATTAAAAGTGTGACATGTCTCATTAACCAATTCTCTGGAAACTCTTCCTGTAGTTTACATAAAATTTGGTTCTTGGAATCATTGGATTGGATTTTGTATTGTAAGTGGAAAGAACATCTATACATTCGTTCCACTAGATCCCTCAAACATTTGTAAAAGTTTTCCCCCCTTTCGTTAACCTCCAACACCACTCGAGATGAGCTAAGGAGCAATTCATTTTCATTTGCATGTTCTATTGTTTTTATTTTCTTAGAACAACATTCATTTTTTGAGTTGTTGGTCCCTGTAGAACATTAAGCAGAGGTGAATTAATATACTTTTTCACACATGTTATCTAATAATATTAATTATATTATTAATGAAAACTAAAAAAAGAAACTCATATTCGATCGATAGTATTTTTTCATTCACCTGATTCATCCTTTTGCAATTTTTCCATCAAGCTTATACATTCTTCTGGTCCTAGATCAGAAATAATCTTATCGAGCTTTGTCATTTTGTGGCTCTGCATGATACACATTAAACAATACATATTATTTAAACTTACATATAGTTCAAAATTAAATTTTTTGTAAAAATTTTACAAAGAACTTTCTTTTTTGCTTTTGATCTTGATGTGTTATCAATATTTTTGTTACTTGATCTCTTGTCAGTCATTTGTTTAACAATATCAAACCTGTATCATATCATTCAATAATATATTTTTAAATAAACTGTCAACTTCTCAATTAAAAAAAAAAATCTAAACAAACCGGTGCGTCATTCATGGTGAACGCACCGACGTCGGTGCGTGTATGTCTTTACCACACACCGCAAAAATAGTATAATACATCGTACAGTTCTCTATGTCAACAAGAAGCCTCGATGCATTACATGTCAATGACTGCACCAGTTAACCATCATAAAAATAATAAAAATCATCTAGTGTTAGTTTTTTTTTAGCATAAATTGGTGCTATATTTTACATATGGCGCACCGTTAAAAAACATTATTTTTTCACATTACTTATCTGGTGCTATTTTAAACAACAGAGCACTAGTGCGCTACCTTACATAGGGCGCACCGGTAAAAAATATTTTTTTTTTTAAATAATTCTAAGGATGACATGGATTAGGATATGACTATGCTAATCGTCCCATTGGTTGCATGTCTTAGGTCTATATTTAGAAATACAAACCCTATAAATATAAATTTAAAATTCCTAATTTGAATCATAGAAAGAAGAAGAAGAAAGGGGAGAAACAAACAGAAAGTAAGGTTTGTATTTTTTGAAAGTTTTTTTTTTTGAAACTGAACATTCACGGTGCATCATAATGAAATACCGCACCGGCTGCATATTTTTCTATTTTTTTATGACAGTACTTTCGCGATGCGCTGTGATAACAGAGTGTCCCAGTGCACTCTTTCAGACAGGGCGCAACAAAATTTTTTTTCTTTAATTTACATAAGGGCTGACATGGATTGGGATCCGACTATGTAGATCAACCCATTAATTAGATGTCTTAGGTTTATATTTAACAATATAAACCCTATAAATATAAATTGAAAATCCCTAATTCTAAAATCACAGCAAGTGGGAGAATATAGGGCAGAAAAAAAAATAATGTAGGGTATGTTTGTAAAATGGTTTTTTTTTAAAACAACACATTGTACGGTGCGCCATAATGTAATAGTGCACTGGTGCCATATGTTACATATGGCACACTGATAAAAACATAATTTTTTTTTTTAAATTTTTTATCACTGTACTTGCACGGTGCATTGGTATAACCAGCGCACCGGTGCGCAACATTACGCAAAGTGCACTCGCAAAAAAAATCTATATTTTTATAAGATTGACACAAGGGCCAACATGGATTGGGATATGACTATGCAAGTCGTCCCGTGGGTTGGATTTATTATGAGTACAAAAATGCTATAAATCTAAATTGAAAAGAAAGAGGGAGAAAAAATGGCAGAAACAAAAAGAATCTAGGGTATTGTTTGTAAATATTGATTTCTCTTTTTATTTTTGTTTCTGAAAACTGCAGAAAAGTTAAAAAACTACAGAAACAAAAAGTTAAAAAAACAATAATATTTGATTTTGTATTTTACTTCATAAAAAAACTAGAGAAAAAATAAAATAAAAAAATAGACTTTGATTTCTTATTTCACTACATAAAAAAAACTGTAGAAAAAAGTACAAAAAAACAATAAAATTTACTCACGTCGTTTAAAATTCGATGGTACAAGGTTTGAATTACCAGAGGTTTGGAATTAGGATTGTTTGAATACTTATGTTCAAATGTATTTCCCTGCTCCACAGTGCTCTCGTGCTCTGTTTTCTCCAGTTATGTATCCTACAAATCTCTGGCTGAAATTTTTTGCAAAAATAGTGAAATAATAAAAAGTGTTTAGTATTTAAAGAAATGTTTTATGAAATTAGATTTTCGACAATATTTTTCCGCCCAATTTTCAATTTACCGCTTTTTTTTCACTTCAATAAAATAGGGTTGCGCTTTTTTTATTGCGGTTATTTGTTTACCGGTGCGTCTTTTAATTCAACTGCACCAGTGCTACTTGTTACAAAAGCGCACCAGTGCGCAAAATAAAGAACTCGCCAGTGTGGTTATCTGAACAGTAAGCACTGGAATTACATTTAGGTTTTTGCACCAAATTTTATTGTTGTTTTGCTCAAATGCAGGGATAAAATATCATATATTATATGAAATGGAAAATTCTTCAAAATCCAGCTCGTTCCATAATATTTCTCAAAGTCCATCGCAGAGTTCTCCCTATCCATTTGGAGATGTAATATTTACTTCAGATTTGTTTTATTTTT
Source organism: Pinus albicaulis (assembly GCA_034641835.2). Taxonomy (NCBI): domain Eukaryota; kingdom Viridiplantae; phylum Streptophyta; class Pinopsida; order Pinales; family Pinaceae; genus Pinus; species Pinus albicaulis. Next base: position 1,055,857,893 of record CM076570.1, on the reverse strand, counting down.
TCACTATCTAATTGAATTTATGTATGTTTTTTATCCATGTAGTCAATCATGCACAACTTAATTAAATTTATAATGTATACAAATTTCTAGGTTCATGCAGATTCATCATCGAGTTCGGATGCACAAAATTGTATTCAAAGTACTACTCGAAAACATCGAAAGTTCTTATCAGGAGCTGCATACCACAAGACGCATTTGGTAGATGAAAATGGACAATCGCTTCACCCTGCCAATTGTAACAATATTGCATCTTCTAGCCAAAATCCCGGGATAATGATGGTATTTATAATTATAATTGTTTGGTATATATATTGATTAATATGTAAATATTTCAACGTCAAACCAATTTATAATCATGCAATATTGTCAACATGGTTAATAATTGATATCATAATATTTTGTACTAATCATGTTCAATTTTTTTTTTAATTATTAGGATTCTAGTGATGATGAATGACCTACCTACCATCTTCTGTTGCACCCCATGACAATGTCAAATCGAGAGAAGACTGAATTAAGATAAAAAATCGGAGACGAACAATACCAAGAATGGTTGAATCAACCACCAATTCAATTCGCGCTACATCCAGATTCACCAATTAGGAATGACTACAACAATAGTAGTTCTTCACAGGCTAGCAATGGACACAATCAAATATAGGTTGGTATGGATGATTACTTAAGGGATACGACTACCATGGAGACAATGTCGTTAGATGCATTCCAAAATGATGATCAGCTAGGGGATGATGCTCATATCGCTAACACCTTTTTCAAAAGCCTTAAATTTTCTTCCACCACCCCTCTCTTTGGACCCGGCGGTCAGTCAAAGTCTACCCAATTGGGGACAATGATGTTACTGTACAACTTGAAAGCAAATTTTGGCTTGTTGAATGCATGTTTCTCGGAATTTTTGAGGTAAGTTACCATAAAGTACTTCCGGCCTTATATATAAATTTGAAATATAATCAGTACACTACAATGAACATTACACATGTTAAATTTTATGAACGTTAATAATTATATCGACATTAATGTACATTTATTAATATAGTTTTCCATGATCACCAACTACAGGTTATTCAAACATAAGGTTCCTCCGAGTGATAATGTCTTGCCCGATAGCTGGGAGGAGGCAAAAAAATTGTTGAAAATTTTGGGTGTTGAGTACATATCATATCATGCATGTCCAAATGATTTTATTCTATATAGAGGAGAATATGCAGACAAAGAGATGTGTCTGAAATGTGGGCATGACAGGTATGATAAATCAAAAAAGAAGGGTAAATCACGTACTGGTCCTCCTTTTAAGATATTGAGGCACATGCCTATAATCCCAAGGATTCAAAGGCTCTTTCGTTGCAAAGAATTAGCTATGTTGCAAGGATGGCATGCCTCACACAGAAGTGAGTTGGGAGTTATGTGAATACCAACTGATTCAATATCCATGAAGCATATAGAGGATACATGGCCCGACAAATTCAAGAATGAAGTACGAAGTTGGATGGTGTCAACCCATATTCCCTCTAGAACACCAACTATTCTGTTTGGCTTGTAGTAGTGATCAATAACAATATCCCCCCATGGTTTTCCATGAAGAATGAACATCTTATGTTGGCTCTCATAGTCCCTGGTAGAAGACAAGTGAAGAATATGGATGTCTACTTACAACCACTGGTAGATGAATTGAAGGAATTATGGGATGGGATAAATTTATGCGATGTATCAAGACCCATCGCAGTAGAGAGGAGGTTTACGTTGTATGGCATATGTGCTTACATGACACATGATTATCCAGGCTTAGGAGTTTTCTCTGGTAAATTTCATGTTTAATTTATTGATTTGTATATATATAATGTAACAATATTCTTTCACATATTAGTTATTTAATTCGTTGTAATATTATTTTTTCTGATCTTCATAATAGTCTTTAAAGATCCATGCATATTAATTAATGTATACAAATATAATCTCGTAGGTCTTGTAACAAAAGGGTATTTTGGATGTAAATATTGTGGACCTTCTCTGAAAGTTAGATGGTCCAAGGACCTATGAAAGCCAGTGTATGATTGCTCCAGGATATTCCTACCAGAACAACACCCTTACAAAAGAGCAGCATCTGCTTTCAATGGTAAATGAGAAAGAACCCAAAGGCCTCCAATAATGACACAAGTTGAATGACTTAGAACATATGAGAGAGAGAAGGAGAAGGAGTTCACATAAATGTTTGATTCAAATGGGGAGCCTAAGTTCGATGATCCAGATTTCTTCAACACCTATGTTGAGAAATTTCCCATTGGGATGAAAAGGAAATCTATCTTTTATGACCTCCCATATTGGGAGCATCTTAAGATTTCCCACTTATTAGATCCCATGCATATATTTAAAAATGTTTCATCTTCTTTATGGAGGCACATATCATCGAAACAAAGTGACACATTGGCGGTTAGGAAAGATCTTATTACTTCAAAAAATAAAAAAAAACATTGGCCAAGATGATTAGAAAGTACGGGATCAGAGGAAAGTGTTGTTCCCTCTAATTCATGGTTTTTCAAAGAAGGTGATGTCCCATGGATTTTAAAAAAAGATGATATATCTTTAGCAAAGGAATTTATAATGGATGTGAGGGTGCCAACTTCATATGGGTCTTCACTACGACGTTGCTTCACCGTGGATGACCATTTGTCGGGGTTGAAATCGCATGACCATTTTAATCTTCTAAGAGTACGTATAATGGCAAAAGCATGATTTTATTATTTGTTATATTAATAAATTTCATCTCATGCGGTGATCATAAAACATAAATAATTTTGTATATAATTGCACGTTTTTATAACTTTGCAATGTCATTATCCTTTGTTTGTGCGTGGGTGTGTGAAACATGAATTCTCTGAAGACCTAGGATGTTCCATATCTAAATTATCTGCATTTGTATGTTGGATCATGTCAAAGGAGATTCATGTGGCTAGCATTCCACGGTGGCGTCAAGAGATAGTTGAGATTGTTTGTATTTTTGAGAAGGAACTGCCGACGAGTTTCATGGACTTATAGGTTCATATTCTAATCCAACTGGTAGATGAGGTTGAATTAGTTGGGGTTGTTTCTTGTCGTTGGATTTTCTTCTTAGAGAGGTACATGAAAAAATTGAAAGGTTTTGTTCGACAAAGGGAAAAACCCGAGGGGTCTATGGCAGAGGGGTACATATCGTATGAGTCTTTCTACTAAGCCAGTGAGTACATCAAGTAGATCGACAACAGACCAAGTGCGGTGATTTGGAGCGATGAATTGGATGAAGACAAAAGAGAAGGAAAGTTTCTCCAAACAAGTGGAAAAAAGAGCTTAATAAAGAGTACGCGACTTATAATTTTTCGAATTTACAAAAAGTAATTAATTATATTCATGTTGAACTTCAATATAATGTATATTTTGATCTCTAAGTACTATATAATTTTGGTTTGATTTCATCAGCGAATGCAAAAATTGAAGCAATCAATAAATTTATTCTTTACAATTCTGAAGCGACACAACTGTTGGTCGCATTGTACGAACAAAAAAGAATGAAATGGGATAGTGATAGGAAAGAATTCAGATGGTTGAATGGTAGAAGCATGCCTTATCCGATCATTTAAAGGAAAATATGCCAAAAATATGCCCCAACAGTTGGGTTGATGACCAAGTCAGGAAGAAATACGGTGCTACCGGTCGTTACCCGCGTGCTGAAGAGGATGTGCTAAACATAGGGATTGGGTGCAGCGACTCGGTAATAATTTATATGTAAATTTGAAACTTATATTAAGACATCTACATTTCATATTTTAATTGTTGGATTATTATTTATAATATATGATTTTTAAATTCTTTATAATAAAAGACAAACCCCACTGTCTATATACTACGGAAACATCACACAAGACTGTGGAGTGGAAGTCAAGTTCGATCAATCTAGTCAATCTAGCCACCGTGATCAAAAACTAGTAAGAGGGACGTTAGGTTACGTCGGAAAGATACAAGAGATCATTGAAGTGGATTTTTCTTCTTTCCAATGTGTTATTTTTAGGTGCAAGTGGTGGGACACCTCTGATCGGAATAATGTAAAGGAAGATCACAATAGTAGGCTGATATGTATCAACTCTAGAAATATGTGGGATGAAACTAAGGAGCCCTATGTTTTCCCTAAACACTGCAACCAGGTGTTTTTCTACCCAAATGTGTTGGATAGGGATTGGTGATTCGTATTGACACATGACCCTAGATCAAAAATATATTTTTGAGAACAATAGCATTATCATGCCATGCGAGCTAGAAGATAATGAGGGTGATCATGAGAACCCAGAGTGATATCGTAAAATATGTGTTATTTCATCAATATTTATACTTTTTAAGATGAGTTTTTCGAAATATTAATGTAATATGTATTAATTTGAATTAATTGGTAATTTTCATTGTGTTAATGTTAAAACCAATAATTCACTTGATAATTTGGTATTATGTACTTGATCTCAAAAACAATGGCATATTGTATAATTTAATTCTTTTTTTGTATCTAAAATCATAATAAAATAATGATAATTCTAATTAAGTATAGGAATTTATTTGCATTATTTTCTAAATTTCCTTATGTTACAATAAATCATATTATTCTATATTTATTATTTCACAACTATTTAAAATTAACAAATTTACAAATTTTAATAAATTCATTTCACATTAATACAATTAAAATTTTACAAATATTTTATATACAATTAGAATTAGAATTAGAATTATTAGAATTACAATTACAATTTTACAATTTCACGTACAATAAAATTTTTAGAATTTTACATATATACAATTACAATTACAATTTTAGAAATTTACATATATATATATCATTACAATTACAATTTTAGAATTTTAAATACAATTACAAATACAAATATTACAAATTTACAATATCATGATCATTTGGTATTTATAAATTAATTAATAAACATCATGTTCATGATAAGCATCGTACAAACATCATATTTGACTAAAAAACACATTCAAAATCGCATACTGCATCATTGTGATCATGATCATCTAAAAAAACACAATTAACATTATATATTAACATCATCAATACAACACAAACATCAAATATACATATCATGCTATCACATACACATATATCTACAAGCTGCACATTAAATGAACATATCTAACATGACCTAACAACATACACATAATGATGATCACCAACATGTAAATTAAGTACAACTGCAAAATGAACATAAAATGCATGGACCATATAAGATATATATATATAACTGAATAGTGGTAAAAAAATACAACTGTAATATAAATGTCATGGATTAGCCGATGATCGAGTCTCATCTCCATGATGAATGCTAGTAGATGCTACTGGAGGCTCTTCATGCAAATCTGGCGTGGCGCGAGGTTGTGAACGATCATGAGATGTCTATGGTATGCTACACCTCGCAGACTGTCCATCATGTGCTGCGGCTCGCTCGTAACATGCGATAGTCCTCGTTAGTCGTGTAAAATTTGTTGTAACTCCTACGACATGCCGCATCAGGCTATACATGTCACGCGGCATGCCTCTCCACATCTGTAAGAGCCTATCATCAGCATCTGTATCTATGAAATCAGTGGGGCGGATGCCTGCCTCAACAAGCAGTGCAATGGGTTGGTCACCCAACTCCATCCTATATCTAGCATCGCTCATACGTCAACTGCGGGCTGGCGCACCAGCAGGAGAATGTCTCTGATCATCTGCACCGGCCTCCTGTTGATCCTCGGCATCAAGATCATCAAGATCCACAACTAGATCAGGTGGTGGTGGCGGCATCTCCTCGCCATCATAAGAGCCAATGTCTGCAAAATATATACAAGTACACAACAATAATTAGACAATTTCATTACACAATTTAATAAAAAAAAGCTAAATAAAAATGTTAGAATAAATTTAAATAAAATAGTAATATTACCTCTATCATCTGGCAGCTCATCATCTGTGAAGAGGATGCTAGCACACCCTCGCCAATCCAACCCCGCATAAGGAAAGGGGACCATAATGAAGGGATGCTCAAAAACACTGGCTAGCAACCCCAGTGCATCATCTGATATCCTCGCTGGAAACAGAGTCTCCTCCCTCTTGGGCATCATCTACCCCCACATATGCATATGTGCCTCATTCATCGGCCTACGAGGCTGCCTAAGAAAAGAAGGCCTCATATCTAGAAATCTCTCAAAAAATAAACAAAAATGCTCTGAAGAAAAAGGGAAGTTGACCCTCCCTTGTGCATGAGCACGACATCTATCTAATGCTGTACAAAACTGCCGTAAAAAAATGGCAGACCACCTGAAAAGTCGTGGTTGCTTTAGTAAAGAATCAACATAATATAAAATTTGGCAACTAATGTGTTGCCCATTACTAGTGTTGTTCAAAATGGTAGAAATGATAAGTGAGAGACACTGGACCTCCTCACCACCAAACGCACCAATACGTAACTGTCCTCTAGAGACCTGAAAATATGAGAGAGACAATATGTCTGCTCTAATGTATCTCTGGGAGTAAACTAAATAACTCCCTGGCACACAGCCTCTCCCTGGAACAAGGGCAAATCCACCCCTCTCCTCGAAAGCCCTGTAATAAAATAAACATCCTCCTCAGTGGGCATGTACCACTAGTCGATACCAACTCGGAAAGCCTGTCGCTGGGCATTCCACCTTCAGATAAGATGTCTCAAAAGACCACTATGGGACTTTAGGGAAGTAGCCTCCTCATAGAACTTGAGGAAGCCTACCTGTCGTAGGAACCCCTGTGTCGCTACTGTAATAGGGCAAGGGTACGCATCTCTCTCCCTCTCTCTTGCCTCCCACAGGCAAACCATGTTATATTGTTTTGCCTGTTGTTGTTGTTGTTACTCCTCTTCTCTCCTTTCACGTCTCTGAATGATTGAGATATTAAACACAATTTTTTAATTAAATGACACATGTATTTACAAATATACGTATATAAATATTTTTTGAAAAATAAATAAAACAAGAGACGGTGCACCAAAAACACATTCATGCACCAGAAATGGTGCATCAGTACACAAAGACGCACCATATACGATGCACATAATGATATAAAAAGCACCGGGAGTGGTGCTCCAGAAAATATTTTTAGCACACTGTTCACTAAGTGCGGTGTCAAGAGGCCAGTGCACTGACTTCACTATACGCCTCAGGGCTTATAGCTAAGTCAGCACACCACCCTCCTGCCACAGTACATAGTTGTACAGTGCGGCTAGGTATCCGAGTGCACCACTCTTTGTCGTAAAATTTACAATTACACAGTGTGCCTTTGGAATCCGCCCCGGAACTGGTGCAGACACACTTAGCACCAGTTTACCAACCCAAACCATTGACAATGTCGATTGGCAGTTCCGGTGCACCGAAAAACTTACATGCCCCAAGGCGGATAATTTCGTTAATGCACCGGGTGGCCGTGATTCAACATTGTCAATGGTGCAGCCTAGTAAATTACTGCACCGCACTTTTTAAAAATTTTAAAATTACACTGTGCACCTCGTGGTACTGCCCCGGAACCAGTGCGGCCTGTAAATTTATAGGCAGCGCCGAAAACCAGTGTGGCCTGTAAATTTACAGGCAACACCACAAATCGAAGTGTCCTGTAAATTTACAGGCAGCACCGCACCTGGTGCGAGCCGAATGGCTCGAGCGCACTGCACGATAATTTATTTATTTTTTAATGGTTAATTTTAAGGTTTTTTCAAATTCTAATCCACTAAAAGGTTTAATTATGGAAAAACTAGAAAAATACCTGTACATTTACCCGTCAAGGAGGCATATTGGCTTTACAATTTAAAAAGGAAAATTTGTCCACTATTTTATAAAATTCAAGCTGGAGATTGGTGGTAATGTACAACAGCAGTGTGTGCAATAAGCGCAATGGGAGCACAGATGTTAGTGTGTCTCAAGCAAGGATAACTTGCACCGGTGCTTGAGAGCTTTGTAGCACTGAAAAAAGTGAAAAATGTGGTTTTTTGGCCGTAATTTTTTTTTTATTTAACCATGTTCCATTGCACCAAGATTTTATTGGAGTACTAGTGCATTGCATTAATGCCGCACCGGGCTCTTTCGATTTTCCCGTGCTTATAGGAAGCACCGAGGCGGCATAACTGTCACGCACCGGTGCCCTACTGTAACGAGATGCACTGGTAACAACATCCAATGAACCAATCATTTTTGTGGTTTTTTGGCTGTAATTTGTTTATTTAACCCTATTCCAATGGCGGACTTTTTACAGCAGTACCGATGCATTTCCTGCATGCTGCACCTGTTTCATGTGCTTTTAGCAGGCACCAGGGCAGCGTATTTTTAATGCACCAGTGCTCTACAGTAATATGATGCACCGGTAACAGTGTCCAATGAACCAATGATTTCTGCATTCTTCTGGCCATAAATTTTTTTATTTAACCCTATTCCGGTGCGCGAGATGTTTTCTGGAGTACCGGTGCATTGTATGTATGCCACACTGGGCTCTTTATGTTTTCACGCGCTTTTAGGAGGCTCTGGGGCGGAGTATTTTTAAAGCATCGGTGCTCTACATTATCATGACGCACCAGTAACAGTGTCTGGTGAACCAATGATTTCTGTGGTTTTTTGGCCGTAATTTTTTTTTATTTAACCCTATTCCAGTGCACGGCATTTATGGGGACCCCGGTGCTTTTCCATCATTCCACCCAGATAATTTCATGTTCCGCTCGCTTTTATGACGCACAAGGGCATGGAGAGGTGACGCACCAGGGCTATACAGTAACCTGATGCACCGGTAATGGTGTCCGGTGAACCAATGATTTTTGTGGTTTTTTAGCCATAATTTTGATTCTTTAAAACCCTTTTCTGGTGCGCGGCATTTACGGGGATCCCGGTGTGTTTTAGTTATTCGGCACCAAGTCATTTATGTTTCGCACACTTTTTATGAGGCACCTAGGCTGACAATATGACACGCACCAGCACAGTTGCTGAATTAAAAGCATCGAGAGGGTGTGTACGAAGCACACTGTTTCTGGTGTGCCAATGTTTTATGCGATTTTTTTGCCGTAATTTTTTTTATGTAACCATCCACCAGTGGGCACATTTTTTGGGTGCCCTGGTGCATTTTATTCATTCCACACTGGGCAGTATTTGTGCGGTCGACATGTACAACACCGGTGCTCTACAAAAATAAAATGCACCGGGCCTGTGTGTACAGAGTGCATGGTGTCCAGTGTGCCAATTTTTGTAATGCACCGGTGCTTTGTCATATTGAATGCACTAGTGCGTTTTAGGTTGATAAGAGCACCAGATGAAACACATCCAAAAAAACCTCCACCTGCCAACCTCATTTAGGATCGTCCGCTAGAAACGGACATCTGGGGTATTTTTCTGTGGGGTTCCTCAAAAACATCCGCTAGAGGGTCTTTTCCTTATAGTGAACGAGGCCATGAGGTGGAAGACCACCAAGCCTTGCAGGACCAAGATGGCATCAATGCTTTGCACAATTGTGGATTGTTAAATTTCATTCAAACATCCAGCTTGAGAGCTCAACTGGAGCTTCTCCAGTACTTGATCAATATTTTGGATGTGGACCGATGTTTTTTCATCATCAGGGACCAAGAACTTGAGCTAGATGCATGGACATCTACTTTATCATTGGATTTTCTAGACGAGGAGAGAGAATCCAACTCTTTGGGGCTCGCCCAAGGGGTGATAGCCGATAATTCTCATCGAAAGACATTATCCTGTGACATGGAAGACAGAGATTGGGAAGGTAGACATATCTTCCATCAGAGTGCTCGTCCTGCACACGATACTGCATTGTATCACCAGAATGGTAGAATCCCAGGCATTGCATGAGGAAACAAAATCGCAGTTATAGTATGAGGTGGATTTCTTGGCACCAACGATGTTCAACTAGTACGAGGGGCTACTGGCTAACATGAAGATCTAGCTAACAAAGTGCAAGACCGGAAGACGGAAACAGGTTGGGTACGAGTCAATTATGTTGACCTTATTTCTGGACAGAGTACCCCTATTCCAGTATCAGTGGTTGGAAATCCATGATCCATCACTGAGGGATCTAAGGCTTATGCGATGGTGTGACATAATGCCCAAACAAGGAGGAGGGCAACAAAGGAATTTCCCCACAACATTCTTCAATTGGTTGCGGCGTCAGCTGATCGTAGTTGAGGACTACGCTTATGTCGACATCAACTTTAGAGGAGATATGGATCTTCCGACCCCATCAGACACACAGTGGACCGATGCAAGTTAAAAGTGTTTTTTACACATTTTTTACTTTTTAATGTTTTCTTTATATGTTTTGACACGTAAACTTATGATTTGTTTACACATATGGGTCCACAGAGACCTCTCGGCATGTCCCCGATTGCATGGCGGGTACCCCGTCTAGCATAGGATGCTCCTTATGAGGAGGGAGAATAAATATTAGTTGATCTAGAGCGGAACCTAATCAGCCTCATGTGAGGAATCCCATAGTATCCCACATTTGATGAGATCCCACTGCATTTTTAGAGACACACTGTCGGAGTTCCGGGCAGACTGCATCATTTTCTCTCACGAGTAATTTGAGCAGTCACCTGCTGCCATGAGCACCATGTGGGCAAATAGCAGCCTTGTTTATATATTTTTGTACTGATGTAGGCTCGAAGAGCCATTTTCTGTAACAGAAAATATATTTTTTGAGCTTTAGGATGTAACACACTTACAAACTAATATATATATATGCACACATGTTTCTACAGCTACTTGTGTATCATAATGATGTCATGATTTACATATTTCGCAAATGTTTATCTAATACATGGTTTGCTAATGAATCTGTTAAAGCATTTAAATTTCGTGGAATGTGTTGATATGTGATAAAATAAAAATTCCTTTCCAATAATATAACACGTAAATACATATGCAAAATTTGAGGATTGCGCATAGAATAATTCCCATTTAGTTGTAATGCAACGAGCTGTCAATCCAACTTAACAACTAAATATCTTATCTCAAGATTAATGATGTCCAATAATAGTTCGATCACCGCACTATAATCGACAACATTGTTAGTTTTTCGACCCAAAAATATTCCTTATAAATTAATCAACTCGCCATCATGAGAAAAGAGTGCCCATGCTGGGAAATACAAGTTCTGTGTGCTATGGTAAGCGCCATCAGCAAAACCAACGTAGTGATTTGAAGACATATGTAAACCAAGTGGAACACAAGGTGAGCAGAGGAAACATTTCTGCAAGGCAAACAATCACACCAAAAATAAACTCAAAGCACATTAACACTACCATATTTGGCCCAATTTTCGATGACCAAAATGTCTCTATTGCGACACATAGGCATCCTAAGAGCGACACTAGAAACGACACATGTCTTCATTTAGTCAATCTTTGAATCGTACTATTTATTGTCGCTATTCTGACATCATGTGGAGACTTAGGTATTATGACACCGATGCCTTCCCAGAATGTGTCGCAATACTGATGACCTGTCATCGCACATGTCGGCGCACATCTAGCTTTATTATTTTTCCAACGACGGAAGAAACCATCGGAAGTACCACAACAGTCGTCATTATTTGAACAACTCACATAACATTTTTGAGACGGCTGGGTCATACCAGTGATGGAAACAACCATCAGAAGTGCGATGGGAACAAACTTCAGAAGTGAGATGTAAAAAACTATCGAATGTGAGACATAAAAAACCATTGAAAGTGTGATGGAAACAACAATCTGAATTGCGACGCGACTCTTAGAAAAAAAAATTTGGGGGCAGAAGTAACCCTGAGATGATCATCCACTTTTAAGAATGAAATCACATTTGGCTTATGGCATGATAGCAGTAGTTGATAAAGGAGAAAGGAAGATGTACGACCACCCAAGCGAGCTAGGATGCAAGACAACTGTCTCAGTTATCTTGCATCCTATCCTAACTCACTTGGGAGGTTGTCAATATTCGTTTCTCATTTATCAACAATTGGCATCATGCTAGAATTGAAAGTTGAGTTCCTTCCTAAAGTGGATGATCAACTCAAGCTTACTTCTGCCACTACGAAGGTATCTCTAGTAATAATTTGGTACCTTTTTTATAATATCAAGGGCATGTCATGGCCAACATCATTTTTTTTAATACTATTTGGTAATGTATTATTACATGCCAATATATCTGTTATCATGGGTTGTACAGTGCATCTCAATGCAATGACTATAACATTAAAAATATCCTTACTCGTGGTCTTTCCAACAATCAAGGAATATAATCATCCTACATGGAGTCGACTCATGACTTGCTTTTTCTTGGCCATCATTTTATATTTTTCCAACTACATGGGATTAGGCACGAAACCCTGCACATTGTGCTCCAAGAATAGTAGTACTTAACACTTCCATAGCTAAATTTTCAGGGAACTTTAAATCTATCTTCATATCTAAGATTGAATGTAGTCACACTACTAGAGAAAATAAATCAACCTAGAGACAACCTATGATAGTTCCATAATGTTTTTATTAAGCATGGATCTCAGCATTCCACCCTTGAAACCTTTTGACAACTACCTAGATCAATTATAAGCCCTACTACCCATACATGGATGCTTGGAAGGATTTCACCAAACACAATTTGATACCTTGTCAAAAATCAGACAATAATAAGTTGAATCTAAAATTAGGAATTTAACCTAAAATTCTATATATTTAAAACCAAATACACCAATCAAAATAACTATAGGGTGTGTTAACCTAAAAATACATACGATTGATAATATAAACAAACACATATCAACTCTCAAAACCGCATATCATTGTTTTTATATTAAATCTGAAAGCATTAAAAATAAATGTTATAGCTCAAAAGCTCAAACTCTCGAACCACCACAGTGGTTCGCCTTAATTATCCTTCATTGGATAAGAAGAATGTAAAAATAATCTGGACAAATGCACTTAGAAAAAATCCCTAATCCCAATGCCCCTTCCTTGCATAAGATAGATGAGGGAAGAATGTGCCTCTACTAGAGATTTACTGAGGCATTCACACATGCATTGAGAATGCATGCCTCCCATAGACCTGCACCCTTAATAAGACTTTCAATGTCACATGCATGCGCCCTCTATCTCTCCTCTAGATATGCCCTTGTGCCCTCATTACCTACTGTGTAGAAGTTCTAAAAGGGATGGAAAATAGCCACAACCATCTACTCTACTAGACGAGGAAGGTGCAATAGTTGGAACATGGTTTGAAGTAAAAACAAGTACAAAAGTAATAGTTACTACATAACTAACATTAACTACTACAATGGACAGGGAATATTCTTAATAAATATAGTCCATTACATCCTATCCATTACAATATTATCTATTGAATTCCCAAGACATCAGCAAGGTTTTTATTTAGCCTGGTTTTATCTTTCTAAAATCCCTATCAAAGTGGTTTTAGTGCTAATGCTAAATTATGTTGGAAAAGTAGAGATGTTTTAATCCACATTTTCTTACATAGAAAAGAAAGTGACAAGGAAAAAATGTAAACATGTGCTTGGTGTGTCCACATTACACATTGATAAATATGTGAATCCCTAATCCATAGTAGTGTTAGAAACAACGTGCTCCTATAGCCTGGTGTAGAAAGCTACATCACAACTAAAAAAATACATTGAAAAAAATGGCATCTCACATCTAATGGAAAATAAATTACGAGCATCTAAATGGAAACACATCAAATAGCATCAACCACTTTAATGCAAAGAACTTTCCTGGTAAAACGATAATTGAAAGGATCAGAGTTACTAATAGAAATTCTATGGGGTGGATATCATGTTGTAGAAACTTGAATATACTTAAATAGTGGCAACAAGCTTGGGAATTTTATACAAATGTGTTTTCTGTATCTCATATTAGATTACAAGATCGGGAGGACGAGATTCTATGGGTACACTCAAAGCAAGGTTCATACATGCCTAAAATTGGATACTTATATGTTATCACCTCAAAGGAACCTGAAATACACTCTTGGTGGTGGAAGCCCCTCTGAAAACTGAAGAATTCAGCTAAAGCCAAAATTTTATTATGGTGTATGATGGAGAATAAAATACACACTAGAGAACTTTAAAAATGATCCTTCCATGGCCCATCTTGGTCATTTTTTATTTTATTTCATTTTGTCATTTTATTTTATTTTCATTTTATGTTATTTGACTGAGTCAAAATGTTTACATTAAATAAAATTACAACATCTCTTTAATAATGGGCTTGAGAGCGCCTCACGCAATCACAGGAATCCTAAATTCATAAGTCTACCAAAAAATAGTTCTTGATCACCCATTTATTCTATGGCTCTTCATTCAGGTTATTATGAGGTGAAGATGGGAAATTTAGATTACAGTTTCTAGCATAAATGCAGTATATATCAGAGGAAACTCAGGTTACTATCTCAAAGCTCCATATGTATGTTTGGCTAGCAGCTCAGTAACTTGAGATGTTTTTTGTTGATTAAATAACGAGTAACACATCACATCCTAAATAATATAACATGTTTGAAACAAGAAGAGGGCACTCACCCAGTATCAGTGATAGCTACATATAAATGAGTATGGCCAAAAATGTCAAGTTTGGATTAACAAGCACAAGATTTACATACACATCTAGATAAATTAGTTTCATAATGTTTGAGAGTCTTCAGAACATGAATTGAAATTATACAATTAATGTTTTGAAATTTCACTTCTAAATTTCATTAAGAAGATGAATTTCAAATTGACTCTACAGATGCAAATGTGATCACAAATCTTCATGCTACTGCTTCGAGTTTAATCAGTACTGGTAATCACTATTTTTGTAATGTAACATTACTAAAAAAATTAACAATGGATCTGTTGTATAGTGCTCAAGATGTTTTCATATGTCATTAGAATCATTTCAAGTGTCATCAGAAACTGCATAGGAAGCGAAAAATGAATGTGTATTGAAGTGTCATCTCTATGGGCAAGGATAGAGCATGTGCATCACTGGGTGATACAACCATTGGACACTTACTTGCAAGCTCACAACATAAAAACTTTCATGGTTGCCCCAAATAAAATATTATTTCCTAAATCTAATGCTATCAAGGAATTGAAATGCTTTCTAGAATTAAGAAACAAATGGACGAGAAAACAGTTAAAGAGAAAGATGTGTATACACACCACAATATGAAAGTGAAAAAAAATCATTCATTGCCTCAATTTAACCTCTATATTCTTAATAAAACATTCTTATAATGCCACTATAGTTTCATACTTTCCTTGTAATAGGTACTTACAACTTTTACTGGAAACTAGTTAAGGAGTTAAGCATTGAACCTGAAATTAAAAGAATGTAAAAAAAAAAAATTTACAAGAAAACAAGAATGATGGGAAAATTTCATGCTTTTTTAATTAGCATTATGAATTTAGATATTTACCTTGTTCAAAGCCCAAAATTGAAGGAAATTTCATGTTTAATAAATAAAAGGAAAAATCAATGATCCCAGCCAGATGGTCACCTTGGCCTGTCCTTGACACTGTAGACAAGACTAACAGAACATAATGGACTAGAAAATATATAACAAACAACAGTGGATTATAAATTAAAACATGCTCCTAAACCATGAAAGTGTGACATCAAATAATATGATACATATCCACCATGGTCAATGTCTAGGGTGAATTAAAATCATCACATTTCCTGAGAATGTAGTGAATTATTCAACATACAACAAGAAACTAAACCTACCTTCCAAAGCTTGGATTCTCGTTTGTATTGGACTCCTGGGACACTCTATTATCATGTGAATAGTTCAAACAATCTGGATCCCATCTTCGCTATTCTCCCCCCCTTTCACCTCCCCTTCCTCTCTCTCTCTCTATCAGTGGCTGACACTAAGGCCAAATTGTCAACCTGTTGAAACCTATTTCCACTTCCTTGCTCATTCAATGCATAACCACCAATTGTACCACCTGAAACAAAGCCACTAACCCCTTCCCTTTTATTGATTAGAATATTGGATGACTGGTTAGAGCTTGATGCATAAGAGTTAGATGATGCAAGGACAAAATTACTCTTGAATTGTGCCATCATTCCAGTCTTCAAAGAATTTACTATTGCTCCACGGTTAAGATTGGAAGGTTGCGATGGTCAGTTAAAAAAATCAAGATTATAACCTATTCCAAGCCCATAATCAACACCAAGTATATTTCTACCTCCACCACCACTCCTGCCACTGCCACCCCTTCCACCTCTTCTCCCACCATCTTTCTTCCCACCTGCATAGAAACATTTTAAAAAATAATGTAAACCAGGCTATAAAGAGGTATGAAAATTTAGCCAGAGATATAAAAAGAAGAAAAAACAATAAACAACACAAATTTCAATATTTTGAGCATTGTAAATAAATAGTTATTGAGAATCACATACTAGGGACTTTCCTAGCCTCTCGTTTGGCCCAAAAATGACTATCCTACAAGTTTGCAGTACAAATCCAGGTGAGAAATGTGAATTGCATATTTTTCTCACTAGGAAAAAAGATCGCATTTAACTGTTTTAATGAATCTGTAGTTCAAATTCTAACCAAAGAACTTAATAACTCCATAACAAAATCATGCAAAAATTAACCAGTACAGTCAAAGTCTTCAATTTGTGTTCATCTAACCTTCATTTCCAGATTCATTAGCTCCTCAGAGACATTTTGACCAATAGCAACCAAACTATTCATAAGTTCCCTAGAAAAGCATGCTTCCTTTTCTGTAACAAGGGTGTAATCTATGCCTTATTTTTCCCCTACCTGCCATGTCCTTCCAATACAATGAACATGCATATCTATGTCTCTAGAAACATCAAAGTTTATAACAGATTTGATTGACTTGATATCAAGACCACAAGCCGCAACATCTGTCACAACAAGAACATGGTAAATCCATGACTTGAAATTTTGTATAACCTCCATATGAGAAGCCTGGTGCTTATATCCATGAAGGGCTGCAATTTTGAAACCATATTGAATAAACTGATGTTCAATCTCATCAACCTTTTTTTTGTTGAAGAAAAAACTAGAACATCTCCATTATCAATCATTTCAAGAAGTTTGCTCAGAATCCAAGGAATAATCTTTTCATCTGAAGGAATTACATGGAAAATTTGTGTGATGTCCTCATTTTCCCTTCCTATTTCCCCTACAGTGACTCTTACAGGTTCTGACAGAATTTCCCTCGCCAAACACTCCACTCTCCTTGGCATAGTTGCAAAAAAGAGCAGTGTCTAATGATTAGGTTGTATCTAACCCACAATAAATTTGATTTGAGGCTCAAACCCCAAGTCAAACATATTATCTGACTCATCAAGCACTAGAAAATTGTCTCACAACATTGTTAATTCATTCATCTTCAACATGTCAATCAACCTTCATGGAGTAGCAACCACTGGCTCATAACCAGCCTTTAGTTCTTTGAACTGTTCAAGTTTTGACATGACTCCAAAAACACCATAAACACGGATTCCATGAGGTTTTGCAAAAAGAGATCGACTGACTAATAAATTTTAAATTTTGGTTTTAAAGGATCAATTATGAACAAGTAATATTGAGAAATTCATGCAAAGGGAAATGTACATTTCTTGCATCTAGTTGTACCCCTCTCAGCACGACTTTGCAAGATCTAACACAACCCATTTCCTACCTTCATCCATTACAACTTTTTCCCCAGACGAATAAAAAAATACAGTCTCATCATCAAACATCGGAAGTTAAATGACTTCTCTCCATAATTTAATGCACACATAACCTTTAAGCTCTCCAAAAGCAGTGACCTAAAAGCGTACAAATATTTTTTTGGGTAGTCACCAAACTTCCATCATACTTAACCCTATTCCATATTATTTTTAATGATGAAAAAACAATATAATAGAAGTTCACACATATATTATGAACATGTATAAATAGTTTTTAAGGCTTATCCAACATACCTGATGAAATGTAGACTGCAAAGAAGCTTCTACGAACCCATTTTCTAACAGACAAATAGTTGGTGTCTAAGAAGCTTCTGAAGAACCCATTTTCTAATATGTAACTATTTTCATATCTAAGTGAGAATCCTTGCCCTACAATATCACCAATGCAATTCCATGCATAGCATCTAGTGCAAATAGAACTCCTCCAACATCCTCTACTTTCAACTCCTACGTATTTTTCAATTTGTGCTTCAAAAAGTCCACTTCCTTCTAGAATTATTCATATTAGCCAGAAATTCTTTGAAAGCTCGTTTCATTTCTCCACAGTAGCTAGTTCCTGGATAAATTTCTTGTTCTTCTCCAATAGTTTCTTGTAATAGGTACTACCATGCTTTGCTACAAACTATGAAGTCGCAATTGCCTTGTTTAGCAGTTGAACAAACTTCGAAGCCATGTCCTCCGAAGGGAGGCGAGTGATATGTTGATTTGAACAGAACCCAGTGATCTGCTGATGTGATGCAATTCAGAGGAAGAGAGGGCTCCATCGTGCTCCTTGGAGGTAGTGGAGTTAATAATCTATCTATAAATGTCTGTGAGGGCTAGCTCTCGTCAAATAATTGTTTGGTATATCTCAAACCCTAACACTAATCTTCTCTGGAAACTTCAAAATAAAGACACGACAATACCCTACTGTTTTTCAAGATTCAACGATCTAGTTAATGGGGAATGCACGGATCTATTCAAATCCAATTTTCAACAATAAAATCCCACAAACAGGATGAGATTGGGATCCGGAGCCTAGGAGTTAGCCTTCACTTGGTTATTCTTAAAGCTAAAGACCTATGCAGCACCGCCTCGAATACTGCATGCCTCTCTCGACTCAGTATCAATCTGTACTAAAATGCAAAGTGTTTTGAAATTATTCAAGACAAAATTGTTTGAAAAGTGCTTGAAATCTGAAAAATTTCCCACAAAATTGTTTGAGAAGCCTTTTAAATTTGAAAAGTGTGCCATCATTGTAGTAAAATAACTCTCCCAATAAGTAATAATGATTATATAATATTGATATAACCTGGTAATTATGATTTATTGATTTAATAATTAATAATTATTTAATTTAATATGCTAATTAAGATTTATTGATTCAATATTGGTGAACACAAACTTTACAAGGATAGAAATGTTGTTTGTGAAGGAAAAGTAGTTTTCTACTAACTCAATGAGCATGGTGGTGTAAAAATTTTCATTAAGGAATGGATTACAATGGGGTTGGAAAAGATGAGAGCTCAAAGAACCAAAAGACCATGGAGGACACAAAATATAAAGATAAGGTTGAACAAGCTTTCAGGAAGTAGAGATAACTAACCAATGGTGGTTGAACTAGTTGTGAGAAAAAGAAGAAGGAAATGAGGAGTTGCAAAAAGAGATTAGCGAGGAAGGGAGTAGTGAAGTGAGGATGAGAGAGTTGGATAATTTGAATGGGAAAGGTGATTTTTCCATATAATGGTTTTGAAGAAAACAGTATATGATAAAATATAGCTCAATAAGGAGTAGTAGTCAAGGCACCTCAATGAGGTATGATTAACACACTGGAGTGGGTTTACAAGAGGTGTGTTATTACAAAGTGATATTTTGGATGCAATTTAGAATTAGATTTTGGATGAGAAAGAATAAAATGAATTAATGGGAAACCATATCCTAAGGCCAACAGATGTGTCCCAACTATTAAGGGAGGACGAGAACCTAGTAGTGTGCATGGGACTAGACAATAGAAAAGTTGGCATTGTACCAACCCCGCCCCTTATTATTCTTAAATAAAATTAG
Organism: Pinus albicaulis; assembly: GCA_034641835.2. Taxonomy (NCBI): domain Eukaryota; kingdom Viridiplantae; phylum Streptophyta; class Pinopsida; order Pinales; family Pinaceae; genus Pinus; species Pinus albicaulis. The sequence goes on along the minus strand of CM076570.1, from coordinate 1,055,838,061 downwards.
GTAAAACCAAAGTAGCTTGTTAATAATGGTTCAAGTAGAAAAGTTGGCACTGTACCAACCCCACCCCTTATTATTCTTAAATAAAATTAGGTAACACCATAGTATCTTGTTAATAATGGTTCAAGCCCACCTAGTAGTTAGCTTACTAATGGAGGAACAATAAGAATTAGAGAAATTTTTCTTAAAGTTTGAATATTAAGAGTAGCACAATTGTGAGTTTTAGTTATTTAGAGAAAAAAATAAAGTTTCATGAGTTTTAGTACCTATGATGCTTTGAATTATAACCTAGGAGCATGTAAGAGAAATAATATTAGATTGATGTACTATTTAAAAAAAAAAAATCATATGTAAATACTTTGGCAAAAAACATAATGATTCTCATACCTCAATATAAAATAAACCCTAAAAATGTCATTCTTAAACTCTCTTGTGTAGTTACCTGATGTCATTCAAGTAGAATATCACAATTACTTATGTTCATAATGGTGCGATCATCTTTCTTGTTCTCTTAAAGGAACTCTTTCTAGACATGCATCCCGTCAAGCATAAATAATCCTAACATATACCTTTGAAGTAATATAAATCATCCTATGATTATCCTCAAAAAAAGTATCACCCATAGCCTTGGTGATGGTGTAAGGATCATATCAAAGTGGTATGAGCTTCTTATGGGCATTTGTCAATTTCTCTTTATGCAAGTCAAACCATAGTTGGTCACCAACCTGAGACTTATGTGGAACCCAATGGATTTTGTATCTACTTGCACTTGGAGTTGGCAACTTTCTACAAAATATCATTAACTCAGTGTTGAATTTATTGGATACGTTCCTCAAAATTGGTTGCACCTCGTTCAAAATATGGGAGGTATCTTCATATGTTATTCCATGAATATAGCTACATCAATTTGTTTCAATTGTTGGGACCTCAAGCACACCTAAAATGGCTTGTGGCTAATAGAAATATGAATATTTATATTAAATTTATGTTTAAAATATGGAAGGCTTTCAACACGTGTATGTGGATGCTCACAATTGTATACTCTAAGGACATCTACAATAATCCTATTGACTACTTTTTATTTATAAATCTAGGGATGGAAGGAAATGGATTTGGTCAAACTTGATGTCCATCGTGGACCAAATATTAAACCATAAAATATTGACGAACCTACTATCCCTATCAGGAAATATGGTCTTTGGCAACCTAAAATGAACCAAATTATTCTTGAAGAAGAGTTTATGACTGAGTTTTGTGATGACAATCTTCTTACAAGGTGCCAAAATGGGTCAGGAATTAGGGTTTAAGGTGTTATGGGTTAAGGGGTATAGGGAGTTAAATGGGTTACTAAAGGAAAACAACAATTTATTACAAAGGGGGCACATTTGTCTTTCAAAACTGGGTTTGTTGAAAACACACATCTACTCAAAACACTTTGTAGCTAATGTTTTCCCTTTAATTGATAAATGTGTTTAAAGTATCTTTAGTGAGGCACATGTATTCCAAAATATGTGATATTTTAGCACGTAATACTGAGGATAGTGCATTAAAGGTATTATTCATCGTTGCCTCATTTTGAAGCCTAGTATAAACACATCAATCACAAGTGAGGGATTTTGGAAGTTTTGATCTTAGGCATTCATCATTTTTTAATATTCCTAAACCCAAGGTCATCTTTCCCTCAAAAATTTCTTGGAGAGTCCTTATTTTTCTTCTAATACAGACAACCTATTATCTGATCCTCTTCTTTGAATGGGCATTGGAAATCACATTGTGCATCGTTATTGATCTAATCATTCTAGAGATTTCCCTATATTGAGAATCCTCCCAATATTGAAAGCTCATAAAGAGTAGGGGTCATTGAATGAGGTGAGAGTGGGTCTTTGTCCCATTTTTTCCACTTGATCTAGTAGTAGTCCCTTTGGAACCCCTCCTAGGACCCTTGTTAAATTAAGCATTAGCATTTTTCAAAAACAAGTATAAAGAAGATGGCTTACTTGACAAGAATAAAGATAGGCTTTTGGCAAAAGGTTTTGCACAAAAAGAAGGGGTCATTTATGAGGAGACATTTTCCCCCATAGCAAAATGGGCTACCATATGGACACTCTTTGCCCTAGAAACAAAAAAATTTGGAAAGTCCATCAAACGGATGTAAAAATTTCTCTCTTGATTTGAGATCTGTAAGAGAATGTTTTTGTGTCCCAACCGGAAGGATTTTTTGTGAATGGCTAGGAACATAAAGCATGCAAGCTTGTAAAATCTTTGTATGGCCTCAAGCAAGCACCATGAGCCTGGTATAATTAGGGGTTAAGGGAATACGGGCTTAGGGGTTATAGGTTTAGGGTTTAGGGGTTAGGGGAATAATGAGTTAGTGGTTAAGGGGTTAGGGATTGGGGGATTAGAGGTTAGGGGATTTAGGTGCATTTAGGGGTTAGGGGAATAATGAGTTAGTGGTTAAGGTATTAAGGATTGAGGTTAGGGGAATAATGAGTTAGTGGTTAAGGGGTTAGGGATTGAAGGGTTAGGGGTTAGGGGATTTAGGTGCATTTAGGGGTTAGGGGAATAATGAGTTGGCGGTTAAGGGATTAGGGATTGGGGGCCTAGGGGTTAGGGGATTTAGGCACAGTTAGGGGCTAGGTGAATAATGAGTTAGTGGTTAAGAGATTAGGGATTAGGGGCTTAGGGGTTATGGGATTTAGCAGTTAAGGATTTTAGGGGTTAGGGGTGAGGGGTTAATGGGTTATGGGTTAAGCGTTAATGGTATAGGGGTTTAGGGGTTTATGTGTTAGTGGTTTAGGGATTTAAGGGTTTAGAGGTTTAGGTTTTATGGGGTTAAATGGGTTAGGTGTTGGGAATTAGGGTTTAAGGGTTTAGGGGTTAAGGGTTTAAGGGTTTAGGGGTTAAGGGGGGTTAAATGGGTTAGGGTTTTAGGGGTATAGGGGGTTAAATGGGTTAGAGGTTGGGAATTATGATTTATGGGGTTAAGGGTTAAGGGGTTAGGGTTTAGGGAGTTAAATGGGTTAGGGGTTTATAGGTTTAGGGGGTTAGGGGATTTAGCAGTTAAGGATTTTAGGGGTTAGGGTTTTGGGTTTGGTTCTAGGGGGTTAAATGGGTTATGGTTTTAAGGTTTTAGAGGTTTAAATGGGTTAGGGGTTGGGAATTAGGGTTTAAGGGGTTAGGGGATAGAGGTTTAGGGTTTAGGGGGTTAAATGGGTTAGGGGTTTAGAGGTTTAGGGGGTTAGGGGATTTAGCAGTTAAGGTTTTTAGAGGTTAGGGGTTACGGGTTACGGGGTTAAGGGGTTAGAGGTTTAGGGTTTAGGGGGTTAAATGGACTAGGGGTTTAGAGGTTTAGTGGGTTTGGGGATTTAGAAGTTAACGATTTTAGGGGTTAGGGGTTAGGGGTTCATGGGGTTAGGGTTTAGGGGGTTAAATGGGTTAGGGTTTTAGTGGTTTAGGGGGTTAATGGGTTGGGGGTTGGGAATTATGGTTTAAGGGGTTAGGGTTTAATGGTTTGCAGGTTTAGCATTTAGGGGGTTAAATGGGTTAAGGTTTTAGGGGCTTAGGGGTTAAATGGGTTAGGGTTTCAGGGGTTTAGGGGGTTAAATGGGTTAGGGGTTAAGGGTTTAAGGGTTAGGGATTAAGGGTTTATAGGTTTAGGGTTTAGGGGTTAAATGGGTTAGGGGTTTAGACGTTTAGGGTTTAGGGGGTTAAATGGGTTAGGGGTTTAGGCGTATATAGGGTTAAATGGGTTAGGGGTTAGGAATTAAGGTTTAAGGGGTTGGGGTTAAGGTGTTAGAGGTTTAGGGTTTATGAGGTTAAATGGGTTAGGGGTTTAGAGGTTTAGGGTTTAGGGGATTTAGGAGTTAAGGATTTTAGGGTTAGGGGTTAAGGATTAATGGGGTTAGGGTTTACGGGGTTAAATACGGGTTAAGGTTTTAGGGGTTTAGGGGGTAAAATGGGTTAGGGGTCAGGAATTAGGGTTTAAGGGATTAGGGGTTAAGGGTTTAGAGGTTTAGGGTTTAGGGGGTTAAATGGGTTAGGGGTTTAGGGGTTTAGGGGGTTAAATGGGTTAGGGGTTAAGGGGTTAGGGGTTAGGGATTAAGGGTTTAGAGGTTTAGGGTTTAGGGGGTTAAATGGGTCATGGGTTGGGAATTAGGGGATTAAGGACTATAGGGTTGTTGAAAAACATATTTACAATGCTCCCTATATATTTAAAATAAATCGTCGCTATTGCGATGCTAGTTGACCAAGTCAACTTTGAATTTGTCGGTATACCGACGCACATAACATGGGCATAGCTATAATGGTGTTTTCTTCTATTACTACCGCTATAGTGACACCTTATATGGGTGGGTCGCAATAGGGATGTTTTTTTGTAGTTTCGCAAGAGTAACAAAGTCGCCATCAGGGTTGCAAGAGCGACATCGCATGGAAGGATTAAAAAAATTAAGAAAAATTGGGGAACTTTCTGATAATAGGTCAAAATTGTTAGAACTAAAGTGTCAGAAAATTGACCATATGTACTAGAGTAATGAATAACACACTAATGTAAAAAATTATCACACTTAATAATAAGCGTAATATTTCTTCAGATAGAGCCCGTTTCAGAGCTGAGCCAAAGGATTTCCTTCATAATCAGCTAGCTCATAGGCTCTGCATTCCAAAACATGTTGAATAATATAGGGCCATGCCACATAGGCTCGATATTTCCAACTCCCAACTTTTCATGTGCTTGATCATACATCAGGACCAAGTCACCTTCATATAAAATGCAAGGTGTGATAGACTTGTCAAATTGCACTTAAATCGTCATTTCTGCACTTCAAGAACTAAAGAAGAAATCCTTCTGGTCTCATGGAGATTCTTGATTTACAACAAACATTCCTCTTCTGGTGAATTACCAGGAAGGAGTTCGATAGCCAGCTTCAGGGAAGGAATCTCACACTCGATCAAGAGTGTGACCTCTAGACCGTACACGAATTAGAATGGTGTGAATCCAGTGGCAGTCTTAGCAGAGGTTCGGTATGCCCAGAGAGTGAAGAGAATCATGAGGTTTCGGTCTCGCTTGTGCTTCCAAATGGTACCTTGGATCATGGTCATGAAGACTTTGTTGACAGCTTCAACTTTTCCATTGGCCTATGGATACTAAGTAGTGGAGTTATCGTGACGTAACCCCAACTAAGCAGAGAGCTCTCTCATCATATGATTATGAAAATGAGAGCCATGATCAGTGAAAATCACTTTCAAGACACCAAACTGAGCTATGACATGATTGAATAAGAATTGTGTCACAGTGAGACCTTCATTGTCATATGTAGGCATCACCTTGACCCATTTAGTGAAATAGCCAATGGCAACGATGATATAGCCATGCCCCCTCGACCGAGCAAGGGTTACAAGTCATAAAATCAATGCCCCATTTTTCAAAAGGACCAATGGTCACAACTGGGTGCAAGGGTGAGGGTGGGGTGTGCTCTTTTCGAGAGTGAATCTGAAAATCATGGCATTTTCAGACTACGATGATGCAGTCTTTAAAAATAGACAGCAAGAAATAACCTGCACGAAGCATATTTTGAGCAGTGGTGTAACTAGACATGTGACCACCACAAGCCCCAGTGTGGCAGTCATTCAAAGATTTATCAGCTTCCACGAGAGTCAGATAATGGCGAAGGACAGCATCAACACCAGTATGATAAACAGTGTCCCCAACGATTCTATATGGTTGGGACTGGTAGCAAATCCGCCTTTGCCTAGAGTGTGATATCTCTGGATGATAAGTTTGGGTTTGGATATATATGATGATGCCCCCATACCATGGATCATGATTAATAATTAGAAAGAGAGTCTCATTAGGGTGGACTCTTGATAGGAGTGGGATCATCCTTAGTAGGAAGATCATAGATCAAATCGGCAAAGACTAGCGATTTCTTCTACTTAGCAGCAGTGAATTCTAAATAAAAATCTTGTAGGATAATGATCCATTTTGATTATTTTCCCCCAATTAACTGACATGTGATAATGTAATTCATGGGGTTGCAATCATAAATCACTAGGTTTTTGCGCAGGAGAATGTAGTGACGAAAACGTTGAACGACATGAATAGTATCCAATGCAAGTTTCTCTACATGGGCATACCTTGTCTCAGTATCGAAGAGATTACGGCTCAAGTAGTATACTATATGTTCCTCGCCATCATCATCATCCTAAACTAGGACCATGCCAATAGTGTTGTCAGTGGCGGCCAAATGCAAGCAATAGTCGCAGTGATAATTGGGAGGATGCAGTAACGGAGTCGTGATGAGGCCTCACTTTACTACATCAAAAGAGCTCTACGAAATTTCCTCCCATAGAAACAAGATTCCATTTTTCAAAAAATGTGTAAAGCCTTTAGAAAGTTCAACGTAATTTAGTACGAATCGGCAAAGGAAATTAGCTTTCCCCTACAAACTTTTTATTTGATGAATGAAAGGAGGAGGAGGCAAGTTGATGATTTCCTTGAATTTCAGAGGATCGATGCAGATTCCTTCTTTAGACACCACGAAGCCTAGGAGACATCCGCATTCCATGTAGAAGACATGATTATGTGGATTTAACCTGATATTATACTTTCAACAGCATAGGAAGATAGCTCAAAGTTGCTCCGGGTGATCTCGACGTTTCGTGGAATGAGCAGGAAGGCCGTCGAGATACGGCTGAACTATGTGCTTGATGTCATGGAATTCATAATACATAGCTTGTTGGAAGGTTGCTCTGGCATTCTTCAGGCTGAAAGGGAGCTTCTTATAGGAAAAATTCCCCCATGGACAGATAAAAGAGGTCTTTAGCTCATCAGCAGGAGTGATGTTAATCTGGTTGTAGCCACAAGGAAAATATCTCACTCCCATCAAATTGAACAATGATATAATCGATAAATAGAGCGGGGTAATTTTCCTTAGGACAAGCTTGATTGATATTTTGGTAATCAACACAAACCCTAATGGTCCCTTGATTCTTATTAACAAGAACAATATTGGATACCTAATCTGTCAAGGGTATGGGGTAGATAAAACTAGCTTTAAGAATTTTTTCAACTTCACCCTTAATAGCAGCAGCTTTTCTCGGATGCACAGGATGAAGTCGTTGACGAAAGAGCTTTGAATCTAGATAAGTGGGAATTTCATGCACCAGGATACTCAGATCAATGCTAGGAATTTCTTCATAGGACCACATGAAGTCATCATAGAACTATTGAAAAAATTCCTTATAGATATTGATCTCATAGGGAGAACAAGATGCACCAATATGCACATTCTATACAATCCCTGGTTTAATAGAGATGTCAATTCGAATGGTCGGAATGATATTTCCCATTTTTCCCTCATACATTAATTCATGAATCAAACTAGGATTCTAAAGTGGGTCAGTCTGTACCGGTAAAGCATGGGATCGTAGACAGGCGAAGTTGTCACCTGGGATTGGGATAAACAAGATACGATGAAGTCCATCATCCCATGGAATTTCTTACCTCCATGATACTCTCGTTAGTGGGGAAAGTCTCATTCAAGGGATCATTAGAGTCCCAAGAACCAAAATAGGGAGAATTTGCATAAGTGTCTAGGGACGAAACCAAATGAGTATTGGTCTCGAATGTAGACTCAGAAGTCGTGAGGATATCTTGATACATATGCTCAGCTGGGATAAGAGGCATAGTGTCACCAAAACTCTCAATCTGGTCAGGATTTGGAACAATCCATGGATCGTGACTAGACAAAATCATATTGATGGAGGCGACATTTAGAGGTGGAAGTGGGAAAATTTCCATAAGAGACAAGTCTTTGAAAATACCTAACCTAATGTTCTCATAAGGAGTAGTGGCCTTCCCAACATATGGAATGTTTTATGTTGGAGACTCATGGGGAAGAAATACAATTGATCCACAGTTACTATCTCCCCTTTATGCGGGAAACAGAGGAGACGAAAAAAGGGTGGAGACTACACAAACCATAGTGTTTTTCCAATTATGTCCAAGAAGGAGATTGTAGTTCAAGTTGGCGTCTACCACCTCAACTTCCATGTTCACCGTTTTCCCCTCCAACAGGATGGGAAATGCCTTGCAAATTTCATACGGCCGAGAACCTTGACCATCGAATGCTTCTAAGGTATTCAGGGACTGAGTCAATGGGAGAGTGTCAATGGCTTTCCAACATGCAACAAATATGATGCTAGTCGAAGTGCCTTCATCAATGACAGTCTGATGAATATTTTTTCCCATAACGGTAACTTGAATCAGAAAATATACCTGAGATGGAAGGAGAGGAACGAAATTCTTGAGATCGAAAATAATCATATTAGAATCTAAAGGATCAATCCTTCCAATGATTGTAAGTAATTCCTTCCATTGTGATGGGCACGACTGAAGGACCTCCAAAGCTAACATCGTTGAAGAGGCTTGAGCTAGATATTCTACAATATTGTAGTGTTGTGCTGCTCTCACATTCGGATTTTAAGACGATTTCTGAATAACACATTTTGGGGGTGGTTGGATGATGGATTCACTACTCGGTCTCTCAATTTGGATAGGACCAGAGGTAGGGGGCATGGAAGCGGAAGATTGATATGGGACTTCCAGTTCCACGAGAGCCTTGGAATGGATTGGGATCATATTTTGTTCTCGTGGTGATGGAAATGGATTATGTCCCAGCCATGAACACTTGAGATCTACCAGATGATTGAGACTGGTCTACCATTTTCATCTGCTAGGAAGGAAACAATTATTTCAAAACTTCTGAAGTCCTCAGTGTTCCCTTTAGAAGACGGGAAATTTCGGAATGCCAAGGAAAATCCTTGGTGTAATGATCATCAGCACATATTAGACAAGGATATTTGGGCTTAAGAGATGAAGAATCACCAGCAGAAGACTTCTTTGAATCATGTTTAGGGTTCTCGGATTTAGAATTTCCTTTACCCTTTTTCTTACCCTTCGAGGACTTGTCTACTGCGGTAGACTAAAAATCCTTTACCTCTTATTTTGAGAAGGAAAGGGTGCAAAGACAGTAGTGATTTCGACTTTGAGGAAGCCTTAGGAGCACTACTATTAGTATGAGCCACTACCCCAATAACACCATCCACAAGAGGCATAACAAGAGACTGAGATGATGAAGGATTAGTTGAAGGATGTGACGCATCAAGTAACAAATCATATAGAGTCCCAAACTGGGAATAAACCAAGTCAAGGTATTGAGCTCTAGCGATGACCTCCTCATCTGTGACACACCCTCCCATTGCAATATCTTTTGCAATTTTTGGACCAAATAATTTTGTGAACCATTCAGTCAACAACTGATCCAAGATCTCAAATTTGATAAGGCGACGATGACGTCGCCATTCATGGATGTGATCTGATATATGTGTAGCAGTCAACTGCTTTAATGAAGTGATAAAATGGGTGTCGGTTTCATACCAGACAGGCAACTGGAAATGAGTGAGGAAGGCCATAGCCATGGAATTGAAATCGAAGAAAATTTCTTGAGGGAGCTCAATGTACCATTTGGTCATAGCACCAGTCAAAGTGCGTAGGAAAATACGAATATGAATAGAATCCTCAACCCAAGAATTAGAGTAACACCACAAATGGTATGTCATAACATTGGTTTGAGGGTATTCCCCAAATTCGCCTTTGAACTTCAAACAATCTCCCGGAATCTTAGCTGGAATTGGCGACCAATGCAACTGATGTTGGATGGGGTCATTTGTGAGCTCGAACACATCTAACAATTCCAACATACCCAAGAACAGTAAAGGAGGATGATGAGGTGAGAAATATCATGGGTTCCAACCTAATTGATAAGGATTTTAGCCCTAATAGGGTAGATTCTGACACGAATATGCATATTTCCTCCTCGGCTAGTAAGGAACTTGCTGCATATATTTTTGATATGGACCTAATTTGGGTTGTTGATATGGCCCCTATGAGTACTGAGGCTATGAACCTTGCTGGACATGGGGTCTGGGATAAGGTCCCTATTGAACATAAGGTCTTGTTTACGGTCCTTTATAAACATATCATCCATCCTAAGGTCCTGGCTGAGCCTGTTGGTACTGAGGAATTTGCTGATATGAAGCACGAGGTTGAGGCCCAGTCTGGGGTTGCAGGTACTGACCTTGAGGAAAGGGTTCGTACTGAGTACCAAACTGATGAGGGAAAGGACCAGATTGACCCAAAAGGAGATTTAGACCAGCTTGGGTGTAAGAACCAAAATGAGGATTAGTCACAACAACACTAACCGAAGGCTAGGGTTTTTGGACGTATTGTTGATATTGTACATTCGGCCTTTGAAAATAAGGAATGTTAGGTTGTCAAACATATGAATATACTAGGTTCAGCTGCGGAAGGGGCTGTTGAACATGGGAATATTGAACATGAGGTTGACTCACCCCAGGAATAGATCTAGAACTCGGCTATCCCTCACCCAAAAGGGGAGGTACATAGAGAGGATTAGATTGCCCCCCTGGGCACGAATGAAACCATGTATTTCCCACTCAATGGTGGGACTACAGTAATCATAGATGGAAGAAAAGGGACAAAGGATCCAAACGACATGGTAATTTTACCAATGGTGACCGTCGGTTGAAAAAAAGGTTGAGACATTGCGGCCACGTTCAAGACAAACGAGACTGGAAAAAGGAGGAATTGTCGTTGACCAAACAGGAACTAGAAATAAGGTTTTCCCACCGGAAGCTCAAAAAATGAGGTTTCCCAAAGAGGAATAATTGTACAGGAGCGTAGAAGAAACATAATAGACGGTATTTCGGTTCCAATACTCGAATCATGAGGCGTGGATCCGAACAATTCTCCCTCGAAGGGGAAAACCGACGAAGAGGCCTCCAGGATATACGAGCCAGAGGTTTCTTGAAGAGTGCTTAGAGGAGCACTGACGAACAGAATGTCATAAGCATTTGACGCCATTTCGTCCAAAAACAACCAACAAATGATAGAGTGAGATTCTACCAGAGAAGCCCGAAAATGGATTCTAGGCTGATTGAAAGCATTGTAAGGTTGTTCAGGAGAGACTACAATAAGATCAAAGAGTGAATTTGAAGGAAAGACCAGGAAATGTGTAGCTTCTTCAGGGCTTTCCAGCTCAGATTCTTCTGATGTAGTCCAAGGAGAACCGTCAGGAGGAGCTCAAGATTATATGGGTTGAACGCTGATGACAATTAAAAGCTCTTCACCTTGCAATTCGATGGGTCCAACCGGAAAACGAGGAACCTTTGGAGGAGGTTGCTAACATCCGTCAGAGGAGGGATTGGGTGAATTTGGCGATTCAACCATGATGACCTCCAAGAAGAAGATCAAAAAGGAAAGAGGTAAGAAAAATCACAACTTACCAAGAAATAAAAGCTAGAGAAACTGCACTCATGAGATGTTTTCGTGGGATGTTAATTTTCAAATTAACAAAAATAAATAAATAAAGGATGTGCTAGGCATAAAGGTTTACCAAGTATCTGTGAACTACGATATACACCTTGGTGATCAAATGAAAGTGAAATTACCAAGGACTTATTGTACGGCAGCCAGTCTCCCCGAATGGTTTGTTTGGTGTAACACTTCTACAAGGAAGCCAACTCAGTTACCTATGGCAGGCTTGCAACCTAGTGGTGTCTCCCAAAATATACGCGACAATACATGGGAGTCCAATCCGTAGAAGTGATGTCTAATGCATAACCATTCGATGAGAGCACCCCAAATATACTTATCATACATCAATATACTTCCATATGTGGGACGGGATATCACCCCTGGGTTGTAACGCAAACTATTAGTGATAGCTCCTATGCTTAATGACACAAAAACACCTTTATCCTAGACCAATAAATATTCTCGTTAATTCCAATGTTCCTTAAGGTAAATCAGGTTCATTTTAATTTGATCTTGATTAAGTTTTTAGTTTCAAGGCTCATAACGAATATTACCTGAATCCTTATGATGAAGACTAAATGCGAGAAATAAGCTTTCAATTTCGATGAATGCTAAACTACTTAGGGAAGAGAGACAAACAAGAATTCACTCAATGCAACAATGAAAATTCCCCCAAACTAGTTTAGAGTCACGAAAATGCAATGCTTCTCAAATTGAATTCACACTCCCAATGAATGCAACTTAATTGAAAATGAAAATGCCTTTCCTTTCACTAAGATACATGAATTTTTTTTTTCACTTTAAAATGAAAGAAAAACAAATGAATGAAGGAAGAAATGAAAAATCCCTTTATTTTTCTTTCAATCAAACCAAACAAAAATCGCTTTAAAGACTACATAAATGAAATTATTTTCATTTTTCTTAAAACGAAAAGGATAATCTAAGTCAAAAACAAAAAATAAAATCACTTCCAATTTCTTTTGAATTTAGACAAAGCAAACTCTTCTATACTTGCGCGTCAAACAAATTGTAATCTCGTGCTTGACACTGAACTAAAGGGAAATAGTCATAAATGCAGAGATGGAAAAAGCATACACCAACTCTCTTTGAAACAAGACAATCTAAATGCGACAAAGAATGTTTGAAATGGAAAAAATTTCCCAAACTTACAAAAAATCAAAGAGAATAAACATACTCGCTCAAAGGAGATAGGTAAGTCAAACACATAGCAAGGAGATCATTGAGATCTCACAAAATCCTTCAAGGACCAGGACTCACTGGATAATTAGAAGGGAAACTCAAATTTTCCAAAGGCTGAGATCAACGCTTCTGTATTGAGCAGAAGGGTCCTGAAATGCCAATGAACGTGGTTGTAATTTATATAAAAACACTTCTAGTGCTAATTTGAGGACAGAAAGGGCGTTGGTCACTAAAAATAAGGAAAAACAAAAAGAGTCTTACAAACACACCAGACCTGACACAATAAAGTGACAAAAAACCTTTACACAAGATGAAAGAGACCTAAGCAGATTTAAATTTCATAAATTGCAGAAACTGATCCAAGATCAGTTCGGGGAAGGAGAACTTAAAAGGCTAAATCTCCCCAGTGGAGTCTCCAGTTCCATTGCCAAGATAAATCCCCTCTGTGGACATAGGCGATCTCTCTAGCCCTAGTGTGGGTCTAGAAACACGAGATTCTTTCTAACATAAAATTTCTTAACTAATGCTTACAATGCAAAGAGGAAAGAGACATAAATACTTTTTTTCCAATCGATATCCTTGGATCTATTGATGGTGACCTAGATCCGAGATCCTTGTAGGCCTGCTTCCTTCTATTGATGGCATGCGATTACTTGTGGATGATTGGGATACAAAAATAAATTTGATACAATATATAACAAATGTAAACACTAGATATCTAGCAGATCAAGGAGTACCAACATATTTGCATAATCATGTAGACAAATATAGAAAAAAAAACATCAGATGTTATTATTAATAAACTATAAAAGAAGAGCTTACAACGAGGCCTTGATGTTGGAGCCTTCCTTAGGAGAAAATCTGAGTCCTTCACCTAGCTCAAGGAAATTCCTTCTCTCATTCGCTTAGACTTAATCATGATGCAAGCATGCGAAGGGATAAGAGTTCAAACGAGTTTGACAATGATCAACCAAGATCTAAACTTGGGGGAATGAGGGATTGAATTCATAGCAAGGAGAAGGAGGTTGGGAGCCCATGAAAGGAGAAGGAAGGCCCACTTTCTAAGGGATGATTCCCAATGGATGAGATCAAATCTCCAAAATGAGAAAGCTTGACCTTATCTTCTCTTTTCAACAACCAACTCGTCGTCGTTGAGCTTCTAGAGGTCTAAGCTTCTCCTCCATTTTAGGAAGCACTGCCAGAAATGGGATGAGTGTGGTTTTCCAATAAATTAGGGCGCTAAGAGCACTGGACTAGAACTAGGATAAGGACATCAGTGTGGTCATGGTAATAGGAAGGGCGTTGAGCTAGGAAACTAGGAATTTGACCACTTTTCTTCTGTAACCTTTCAAGGAAGTCTTCTTTGGATCTTCAAGGGGATGTCTTAACATATTTCTTGATGATGGAAACATTGCACAGGATTCGTCACAGGGAATTTTAGGATCAGGGATGGGAAAATGATTATGGTGAAAAATTATTGTGTAACAGAAAGTCCATGATGTTTTCATATATCTTTTCTTAAAATGTATGTTAAAGATGTTGATCATGTGATTGACTGGTCTGTACTGCAAGTGGAACCAGATGGAGAATTTCTATCGAAGCCTCAGTGTATATTGCAGAAAAAGGTGTTCATGCTCCAGAACTGAGAAATAGAACAAGTTAAAGTGCAATGGAAGCACTTTGGGCCTGATGAATCTACATGGGAAATGGCAGATTAGATGTGGGCCATGTATCCTTCCATGTTTTCCAATTGAGGAAAAGAAGTTTTGGTGTGATGTTGATATATGTTTTGGTGATTTTTTCATATATGTTTTGATGTGATGGTTGGATGTATGTACATATGTATATGGATGTAAATACCACCATGAGATATGTTATAAAGCTCCAATAATTAGCATGGTGTCATGTCATTTGAGTTGTTATGTTGTTATGATGTCATGTTGGATTTCTTTCCAGCAGGGTGATCATTGTAAATACTGGAACGAGTTCTGTTATAAATCTCAATGGGAAGTATGGTTTTCTTTTAATAAGTTTTTTTGAGTTATATGTGTGGTTGAACACCGAGGATGGTGTCCGCCAAGGCGGAGCATTCTGTAAGAATCTTGGTGAAAATTCCATGTAATAAATGTTAAAAATAATAACCAAAATGGATGAGACACTTATTCCAAGTTGAATGTTTGGAAGAACATCTTAGGGGTGTTGATTTGGTTTATTATGCCTAAGGAAATTGGAAAAGGAAAAGGAAATGGTTATGGCTATGGCTAAGGCATTAAAGAGGAAAAAATATTTTTTGGGCACATTTATTTATGATAATAATGGAAATTAGGAGAAAATGGAGGTAAAAGGTCACAAGTTTCATGTTAGGAGAAAATTGAAGGAAAATAAAGGAAAATGAATAAAATAGAGGCCTATTCTATAAAAAGGCTTCTGAGGATCAGTTGGTACCTTTTGTCAGTGCATTTTTGGAGCTCTCTCGTTATTCTCTCTCTCTCACTCTCTCATTCTTGGACACTTAGATTTTTTGGAGCACTTTGGAATTTTGAGCAAGAAAGGAAAGAAAGCAGGAAAAAGGAGGAAGCAATCAAGGAGGATCAGGAATAAAGTAGCTACAATAAGATTCTTGGCAAGTATCAATTTTCATGTGTATTTTTCTTGCTATATTTGGCATGCATGGTATTGCATGTGGTTCTTTGTTTCCTTGGCATGGTTTTTTCGAGGTGTGACAATTTATTCAACCTATCCTTGCCATTTTCGAATATCCATGGTGTTGTGGTTTTCTCAAGTTTTGGTTTAGCTGGATCACCAGATGGATTTGAAGCTGAGTGAGGTGGATCTCTGAATGATATAGAACCAATTCATTTTTTGCCTCGGTTTAGGGCCTAGTAACCCATGATTCAGATTGTGCATTGCCTCAGCGATTCAACCATGATGACCTTTGAGAAGAAGATAAAAAAGGAAAGAGGTAAAAAAAATCACAACTTACCAAGAAATAAAAGCTGGAGAAACTATAGGGGTGATATTTTTTTCGTGGGAAGTTACTTTTAGAATTAACAAAAATAAATAAAAAAAAGGATGTTCTAGGCATAAATGTTTACCAAGTATCTATGAACTACAATATACACCTTGTTGATAAAATGAAAGAGAAATGACCAAGGACTTAACTGTTGGAAATGTTGTCATTGATTGAAAAGGAGGCAGCAGAGGCAGAGATAGACAAAGGACGACAGCAGAAGCAAAGGGGAAGATAGCAGGTCTTCGGTGAATGGTTTAGTCACATTTACAGGGAGCATGAGAAGAAAAAAGGGAGAGTTTATTTATAGAGACAGGGTAGCAAAAAGAAAAGCAAAGCAGCGCAAAGGAGACAGCATAGATGGCAACTGTTGAAATAAAATGGTCAAGCATTAGAGGCGGACACAAAGAAATGAGGCAAAACCAGAGGAGGCAAAGTAGCAGAGGAGGAGGAAGAGAATAAAGAGGCGAAGATAAAACAGTCGAGCAGCAGAGGCAGAGGCAAAGCCATTAACAAACAGTGAAATGACTAAGCAAAGACGGAACCCTGAGGGAAATGGAACCAAGCGTTTAGCAGTAAAAACCTAATGAAGTCGAGTATTAAACCTTGACGTAGCGTTGAATTAACATATTAATGAAACAGGGTTTACATACTAAAAAGTGTTGAAGAAATAACTTTATATGTATAAACTTATATATTAAACGTTGAAGAAATAAGTTGAACAGAGATTATATGTATATGTAAATAACGAAGGTGCGAATTTTTTGTTGGAATAAAACCATGAATTTAAGCGGAACCCCAACCATGAAGAGTAAAACCGGAGGGCCACAAAACCATTGGGTTTGCGCGTCAATTGAACTGGTAATAAGTATTGCCAAAACGAACACGATATGTGTCATTGAAGGACATGTGTCCTCAAGCGGTTTTATAATACAACTTTTTTTGCGTGATTTTGGAGAATTATGAAGCGATCTTTTAAGTTGCGCAATATTGCGCATCGTCCATTGGATGGGGGTCCTAAGCTCAGTTGGTGCGCGAGAACAAGTTGACCGTCTAATCGAAGGTGAAGATGCGGGGAACAGAACCAAGGATGTGGGTCCTACAGTCAGAGTTGCGGAGCCAAAGTATTATGTGAATGATTGTGTATTCTGTGTTGTGAAAGTTAATGAACAAGAGGAGGTTATAACTTATATTAATATATGTTGATATATATAATGGGTCGAATGCAGGTTGAATTACATGGTATAATGGTTGAAATATGACGGAGGAGGCAGTATACGCAAATATAGTATGGAGAGTATGAAATATCACAAAAGGGTTCAATATAGTGTGAGAATTATATTAAATGAGGAGAAAAATTATATATAAATCATTGTATATGTGATATAAGTTGCGGTGGGCCCAATTGAAGTATTGCGTGAATGGTTAGTAATTAACCATTGAAGAAAATTCTAAAGGGTTGATATGTTTGTATATTAATTGTGGGACCCCTACATAAAATTCCGAGAATCATAACCCAAGCTGGAGGATACATTAAAGCTGAAACGGAAGCTTATATATATATGCAACATGGTACATATGTTGCAATTTATATATATAAAGGTCCAAAGCATATATATATATATATATATTTATATGTAGCGCTTTATGGACAAGGGACCAAAGGTATAATACAAAGCATATGTATTATATTATTGAGTGCGATATCAAAAGAACCAAAGGTCCTATCGCTTGGTTTTAAAACAAAGTCTTATATTGTGGGACCCTTACCAATCGCATCGGAGAAAACTTGGCAGCAGAACATGTTAACAAAAAGTTACGATTGCGATTGAGTTCCGGACCCGATGGGTATATGAACTATGATTCATACATGTTTAAGTTCTGGCATCAAAGTAGGCCATCACATCGGAAAGAATCAGAACATCGGAGCACTATATTGAAAGTTGTGACTGCGATGATTGCATCGGGTCCTTCACAAATGCATCAATCACAATCGGAAGTATCCAATTACGATTAATCGCATCGGCACAATAAAGTGCAGTGAACAGTGAATCATCGAATCGGAGTGATTGCATCAGAGCATCGGAGCATTGGAGCATTGGAACTCACAACTAAAAGTTGCGATTGCGATTAATCGCAATCAGAAGAATTCATGAGGTGACTCATCGCATCGGAGAATAAAACAAGCTTGGTAGGTGGGCCCGAAAGGGAATTTTAATTATTAAAATATTTTGATTTAAGTTCTCCGTGAAGTTTATTTGTGCTACAAAAGGGGCATTTTATATGTTAAAACACTTCATTATCATGCCGAGAGTTAAAATTGCGATATATGAAAAGCGCAGTTACATATGTATGGCAGTTACACTGCGACAGTGAATAGGAGATCAAACAGAGCCGAAAAGGGACAAACACAGTCATAGAAAAGACAAAAACAATGATCCAAAACTAAATAAGTTGATTTTTAATCCTCATTGTAACTGAATGTATATGTTTTTTATTGGTTTATATTATTTGTGATGCACTAGCAAGTCTCCGGAAGAATACAAAATTCCCACGGTAATATTAAAATTAGTCCATACAGCTATATTTTCCTGAGTGAGCTGGAAAAGAAATGAGAAGGTAGAGGACTAAGAGGTATGGCTATTCATTTCGAATTCCCTGAGGAATACAGACAGTCATAAGAAAATCTTTATAAATAATATCATCCTGATACGCATAGAGAGGTTAGAGAGAGTGAGTATAGAGAATGCAGATTATGGAAATTTGAGGCAGATAAGATAAGGAAGAGAGGAGCAGAAAGAGATGCTACATAATAGAGCTAATATCTAAGGTAAATCAGCAAACATTTATTTTCATAAATTGAGGAAGTTGGAGCTTCCCTATCAAGTTGAATCTTGATAGTTGTCAGTTGTAGCTGACTGAGGTTGGTGCCTGCAGAAAAATAGTGGTGAGAGGGAGTTGGAGCTTGCCTTTGCATCACAACAATAATAAGATGTGGTTTTATCCCTTTATGGGTTTCCACTTATATCTGTTGTCTCTATGTGTGTTGCCTATGTGTTGATATGATCTACCCAATCTGCTTAATGTTTGCTTCTCTCATAATAAGTTTGGTGTCTCATTAAATTAATACTTGCTGCAACATATTAAAGTTGGTTATAAAATTAAGCTGTAAATAAGTTGATGAAAAAATTAAAAAGCTTATGTATGTGTTAAACCGATTCACCCCCCCCCCCTCTCAATTTAACTAAGGATTCAATAATTGGTATCAAAGAAAAGTTCCTTTGTACCAGTTTAACCACTGAAAGGAGATCCTAGGTCCCTAGGATGGCTAGTCAAGAAGGAAGCTCAACAAATAAAGCCCATTTTTTCACCAGTGCTAATTATGCCTTCTGGAAAATTAGAATGAGAGCATACATAATGTCTTTAGGAATAGAGGTTTGGACTGCTGTAGAATTTGGATATGCCCCAAAGGCAACTGACCCAGAGAGAGAAGCTAAACAAGAATTTGTAGCAAATGCAAAGGCCATGAATGCAATCTTAAGTGGACTTTGTGAGGTTGAATTTCTCAAAATAATGCACAATGAGACTACCAAAGATATGTGGAATACTCTTGAAAACATCCACGAGGGAAATAAAAAGGTAAAGACCGCTAAACTTCAAGTATATAGAGCTCAATTTGAAAATTTAAAAATGAATGATGATGAAGATGTTGGCAGCTTATTCCTAAGAGTTACAGAAATTGTTAACAATATGAAAGCTCTTAGAGAAACTATATCAGAATGTGTAATTGTACAAAATATTCTATGATCTCTTCCACCCAGCTTTAGCCCCAAGGTTTTTGCCATAGAAGAAACAACTGATTGGGAAACCTTGACCATGAACTAGCTACATGGAAATCTAACAGCCTATGAGATGAGGCTCCCACATAAGAAGCCAAGTACGAGGGAGGCAGCTTTTAAAACAAAAAAGAAGAAAGAAGAAAAGGAAGACATATGCTCTTGCTCTGATGAAGAAGAGGCTAAATTTGTCAAGAAATTGGATAGAGGCTCAGGTAAATACAAAGGTAAATTTCCTTTCAAATACTATAACTGTGGAAGATTTGGACACTATGTTGCTAAGTGTCCTCACAAGAAAGTAAGGAATTAGGCTCAAGAATCAGAGAAAAATACATCAAATAACTGGAAAAAAGGAAAGAAATTTAGTACAAAATCCTTTTATGCTCAACAAGACAGCAATGCATCTGAAGACTCAGATTAACCCTCAAGTGAAGAAGGAACCTTTGAATTTTTACTGATGGCCATTGAAGAACTTGAAGGACTCCTACTAGAAGATGAAGAAGAAGGTGAAGTTGACCTTGAGGGGCAGCTAAGAAGTGCCCTGGAGGAGATTGACAGACTCAAACTGAAGTGCAGAAAACAAAAGGACATTCTCCTCAAGTATGTAAGAGAAGAGAAAAATTCAAAAGTCCTCATGCAGTTGAAGGTAGAGCTTGAAGAAACTAAGAAGATATAAGACAAGTTACTTAAGAAAATCAAGGATAAAACTCAGGAACAAGAGAAGTTGGAAGAAGAAGTAGTATGTCTGAGGAAGAAATTAGAAAATGCTCAAAGGAAAGTATCTACAAATTCTTCTCAAACAAAAATCTCTGGTAAGTTGAACGAAATTCTGGATGCTCAAAGATCTCCCCTTATAAAAACTGGAATAGGCTATGAAGGAGAATCAAGTAAAAGCAAAGAGAAGGAAAACAAAAACATTATTTTTGTAAAAGAAAAGAAGGTTGATGAAGCAGCTCAAATAATTCCTACAAAGGAAGAAACATGTAATGAGGGAGATAGAAACTAGAAGAATCTTCTAATAACAAAGAATGAAATAAATACTAAAACAATAGAAAAAGGATCATATACCCCTGATTATGTCAAATTTGGAAGCCATCAAAGGAGATTCTTCCCTCCTATGAAAAATGCTACTTGCTATGCCTGCCACAAGCTGGGACACATTGCTGCATACTGTCACACAAGGAGGAGTAATTCAAACCAACAAACGATGCAAACAGTGAAGAGATTGTCTCAAGGAAACAACTGGAGAAGACAACCTCACATCAGGTATGCAAGTTGTTTCTATGGTTATTGTTTTTATTGTAAGGAATTTGGCCATAAAATCATTGAGTGTAGAAAATATGGACAAAGATTGATGTACAACACCTCAAGGAGGTTTATGAATCAAGGAGATTTTACTCATGCTCACAATTCTGCAAAAATTATGATCAAATTCTATGTATGCAATAAAATTGGACATATGCCTTTCAAATGTCCTCTCAGAGGATGTGGTTCATCACCTCACAAAAGATATCAAACAAAAGGATGTTTCCAGTGGAAAAATAAGGTGAATAAATGTGACCTAGCTCTAGTTGCTCAAGAGCTGAAAAGCCAATGGTATCTGGACAGTGGCTTCTCAAAACAGATGATTGGAGACAGAAGAAAATTTATAACTTTTGATGAAAAGAAAACTGGTAATGTTACTTTTGGCAATGATAAATCAAGAAAAATCAAGGGAAAAGGCTCAGTCGGCTTAGATAATGGGAGAGGTAAGGCCCAAGATGTACTATTTGTAGATGGGCTAAAAGAAAATTTGCTAAGTGTCAGTGAAATGTGTGATAAAGGCTGCGAATTTCTTTTCAAAGCACAAGACTGTGAAGTCAGATCAAGCACCACAAGAAAGATTCTGCTCAAATGTGTACGAACAGAGAATAATGTTTACATAGTGAAAGAGGAAGATGAAGCATGCCATCTTAGAAAACTTGAGGAGTCATGGTTATGGCATAAGAGGTTGGGACATCTCAGCTTCGATCATATCATCAGACTGAGCAAGAAGAAAGCTATCAGAGACATGCCAGAAATAAAAAGGCCTTCCAATACCATATGCAAATCTTGTCAATTGGGCAAAGAGACCCGCACATCATTTAAGGCCAAAGATGAGTTATCAACAAGAAGACCACTCCAGCTTGTGCACATGGACCTATGTGGACCTGCAAGAACTAAAACACCAAGTGGAGAATCCTACTTCATGCTGATAATAGATTATTTCTCCAGAATGACATGGGTTACATTTCTTAAGAATAAATCAGAAGCTCTGGAGAATTTAAAAATATTTAAAGCCTTAGCATAAAATCAAACAGGATGTAAGCTAAAATGCATTAGATCAGATAGAGGAGGTGAGTTCACAGATTATGACTTTATAGACCTATGCAATGAACATGGGATAAAGAAACAATTTATTATTGCAGGGACACCTCAGTAGAATGGAGTAGTAGAGAGACAAAATAGGTCTGTACAACAAATTTCTAGAGCCATGATGCAAGAGAGTAATATTCCTCAAACCTTCTGGGTAGAAGCAGTACACATAGTCGTGCATATCCTTAACAAAGCTCATTTAAGGCCAAGCAGTGAAAAGACTCCCTATGAACTTTGGCATGGTAAACCAGCTTCAATTAAGCACTTTAGAATCTTTGGAAGCAAGTGTTACTTAAAGAATAATGATGAAAATCTTGGGAAATTTGATACAAGAGCAGATGAAGGGATATTTCTAGGATATGCATCCAAAAGTAAAGGGTGCAGGTGCTACAACAAGACTCTTCGAAAAATTGTAGAAAGCATTGACGTGAGATTTGATGAAGAACTTCCGAACAATACAAGAGGTATAGACTGCAGCAGTCCTTTAGACAACCATGAAGAAGAAAACCAAGATTATGATGAAACCAGGAAGACAATAGAAGATGTTGAACTAAGCTCGAAAGCCCCCTCAATATACACTTAGAAGAACCATCCTGAAGATCAAATCATTGGATAAAAGAGAGTAGGGGTCCAGACAAGAAGACAGTTAACTGAACAGACAGAAGAGGTATACATATCCATGCTATCACAAATAGAGCCAAAGAAGTTTGAAGAAGCCATCAAGGACAAGCATGGCATGAATGCTATGAATGAAGAATTGGAGCAAATTGAGAAGAACAATACCTTGGAACTAGTTCCTAGACCCACTGAGAAAAATTTCATAGGCTCAAAATGGGTATTCAAAAATAAAATGAATGAGAAAGGACAGGTAATCAGGAATAAATCCAGACTTGTCTGCAAAGGATATTCACAAATCGAAGGTCTTGATTACGATGAAACATTTACCCCTGTAGCCAGAATGGAAGCTATCAGAATATTTCTGGCCTTTGCATGCTACCAAGACTTCAAGGTATATCAAATGGATCTGAATTCTGCATTTTTGAACGGAGATCTAGAAGAATAATTCTACATGGAACAACCAAAAGGCTTCTCATTAACAGACAAAGAAGACTATGTATGCAGACTAAAGAAGGCTCTATATGGACTAAAACAAGCTCCTCGTGCTTGGTAATCAAGGATGGATAAATACTTGCAAAAACAAGGCTTTAAGAGAGGAGGAGTAGATAGCAATCTATACATAAAAGCCCATGAAAATGAACTCTTGATTGTTGTAGTATATGTTGATGACATTATGTTTGAAAGCAACAAAGATGAGCTAGAAAAAGGGTTTTCTGAGGAGATGAAATCAGAGTTTGAGATGTCTATGATTGGAGAGCTCAGTTTCTATTTAGGACTTCAAATTCAACAAAAGAACACAAGTAAATTTATCTCACCAGAAAAATACTTAAAAGAAATGTTGAAAAATTTCAAAATGGAAGACTGCAAACCTGTGTCAACTCCCATGATCACGGGATGCAATCTATGTGTTGATGATGGATCTATTAATATAGATCAAAGACTCTACAGATCCATGATAGGAATTATGTTGTACCTGACAGCATCAAGACCTGACATCATGCTAGCAGTAGGACTTGTGGCTAGATATCAAGCAACACCAAAGCAAAATCATCTTCTAGCAGTCAAAAGAATGTTTAGATATCTACAAGGAACAGTACATTTTGGGCTATGGTATCCAAAAGGAAAAAGCTCCACTTTGACAGCATACACAGATGCAAATTGGGCCAGCTGTGTGGATGACAGGAAAAGAACAAGTGGAGGTGCATTCTATCTAGGAGAAAGTCTAGTGGCATGGCTAAGTAAGAAACAAACATCTATTTCTCTATCTACAGCAGAAGCAAAATACATAGAAGTAGCAGCATGTTGTACACAAGTCATATGGATGAAGAAAACCCTCCAAGACATGAAGGTAAGCATTGATGAACCTATCTCTATCAAATGTGATAATACAAGTGCTATAAGCATATCAAAAAATCTTGTGCTTCATTCAAAAACTGAACATATCCCAATCAAGTATCATTTTCTCCGAGAACAAGTAGATCATAAGGTAGTAAAGCTGGAGTATGTGCCAACAAAAGAACAGACAGCAGATATATTTACCAAACCTCTTGCTAGAGAACCATTTGAATATTTGAGAGATAGACTAGGGGTAGTATCTGTAGATGATACTCTCTGATAAGAAGAGAAAGCATAGTTTCAGGGGGAGAACAGAACGAAAATATCATTCCAAGGGGAGATTAGTTAGCAAGGAAAACATGAAATAGGTCCTCAAGATCAGTGCAACATGGGCGAGATTTAAAAGCACACTGAAAAATGAGCAACCCCTTTCCATTGATGTCAAAGGGGGAGGAAGAGCAAGCAACAGAAGGAAGGGTCCTAACAGGCAAGCAGAGGAAGTGTATTTATATCAATGCCAAAGAGAGAGACTGTAGGAAATGTTTTCATTGATGGAAAAGGAGGTAGCAGAGGAAAAGATAGACAAAGGACAACAACAGAAGAAAAGGGGAAGACAACAGGTCTTTGGTGAATGGTTTAGTCACATTTACAAGGAGCATGAGAAGAACAGAGGGATATTTTATTTACAGAGATAGGGTAGCAAAAAGAAAAGAAAAGCAGCGCAAAGGAGACAACATAGATGGAAACTGTTGAAATAAAATGGTCAAGCAACAAAAGCGGACATAGAGAAAGGAGACAGAACAAGAGGAGGCAGAGCAGCAGAGGAGGAGTCAGAGAAAACAGAGGCAGAGAAAAAACAGTCGAGCAGTAGAGGCAGAGGTAGAGCCGTTAACAAACAGTGAAATGACCAAGTAGAGACGGAACCTTGAGGGAAATGGAACCAAGCGTTTAGCATTAAAAACCTAATGAAGTCAGATATTAAACCTTGAGGTAGCATTGAATTAACATATTAATGAAATAAGGTTTAGATACTAAAAAACGCTGAAGAAATAACTTTATATGTATAAACTTATATATTAAACGCTGAAGAAATAAGTTGAACAGAGATTATATGTATATCTAAATAACAAAGGCGCGAATTTTTTGTTGGAATGGAACCATGACTTTAAGCGGAACCCCGACCATGAACAGTAAAACCAGAGGGCCACAAAACCAGTGGGTTCATGCGTCGATTGAAGTGGTAAGTAGTATTGCCAAAATGAATGTGATATGTGTCATTGAAGGACACGTGTCCTCGGGTGGTTTTATAATACAACTTTTTTCGTGTGATTTTGGAGAATTATGAAGCGAGCTTTTAAGTTGTGTGATATTACGTGTCATCCGTTGGATGGGGGTCCTAAGCTCAGTTGGTGCACGAGAGAAATTTGATCGTCCGATCAAAGGTGAAGATGCGGGGAAGAGAACCAAGGATGTGGGTCCTACAGTCAGAGCTATGGAGCCAAATTATTATGTGAATGATTGTGTATTATGTGTTGTGAAAGTTAATGAACAAGCGGAGGTTATAACTTATATTAATATATGTTGATATATATAATGGGTTGAATGCAGGTTGAATTACATGGTATAATGGTTGAAATATGACGGAGGAGGTAGTATACGCGAATATAGTATGGAGAGTATGAAATATCACAAAAGGGTTCAATATAGTGTGAGTGTTGTATTAAATGAGGAGAAAAATTATATATAAATCATTGTATATGTGATATAAGTTGCAGTGGGCCTAGTTGAAGTATTGTGTTAATGGTTAGTAATTAACCATTGAATAAAATGCTGAAGGATTGATATGTTTGTATATTAAGTGTGGGACCCATACATAAAATTCTGAGAATCATAACCCAAGCTGGAGGATATATTAAAGCTGAAATGGAAGCTTATATATATATGTAGCATGGTACATATGTTGCGCTTTATATATACAAAGGTCCAAAGCATATATAAATTTATATGTAGCGCTTTATGGATAAGGGACCAAAGATATAATACAAAGCATATGTATTATATTATTGAGTGTGAGATCAAAAGAACCAAAGGTCCTGTCACTTGGTTTTAAAACAAAGTCTTATATTGTGGGACCCTCACCAATCGCATTGGAGAAAACTTGGCAGCGGAACATGTTAACAAAAAGTTGCGATTGCGATTGAGTTCCAGACCCGATGGATACATGAACTATGATTCATACATGTTTAAGTTTCGGCATTAAAGTAGGCCATCACATTGGAAAGAAGCAGAACATCAAAGCACTATATTGAAAGCTGCGACTACGATGACCGCATCGAGTCCTTCGCAAATGTATCAATCGCAATTGGAAGTATCCAGTTACGATTAATTGCATCAGCACAATAAAGTGCAGTGAACAGTGAATCATCGGATCAGAGTGATCGCATCGGATCATCGGAGCATCGGAGCATCGAAACTCACAACTAAAAGTTGTGATTGCGATTAATCGCAATCAGAAGAATTCGGGAGGTGACTCATCGCATCGGAGAATAAATCAAGCTTGGTAGGTGGGCCCGAAAGGGCATTTTAAGTATTAAAATATTTTGATTTAAGTTCTCCGTGAAGCTGATTTTCATTATAAAAGGGGCAGCTTATATTTAAAACACTTCATTATCATGCCGAGAGTTAAAATTGCAATATATGAAAAGCACAGTTACATATGTATGGCAGTTACACTGCGACAGTGAACAGGAAATCAAACATAGCCGAAAAGGGACAAACACAATCACAGAAAAGAAAAAAACAGTGATCCAAAACTGAATAAGTTGATTTGTAATCCTCATTGTAACTAAATGTATATGTTTTTTATTGGTTTATATTGTTTGTGATGCACTGGCAAGTCTCCGGAAGAATACAAAATTCCCACTGTAATATTAAAATTAATACATACAGCTATATTTTTCTGAGTAAGCTGGAAAAGAAATGAGAAGCCAGAGGGCTAAGAGGTATGGCTATTCATTTCGAATTCCCTGAGGAATACAAACAGTCATAAGAAAATTTCTATAAATAATATCATATTGATACGCATAGAGAGGTTAGAGAGAGTGAGTATAGAGAATGCAGCGTATGGAAAATTGAGGCAGAGAAGATAAGGAAGAGAGGAGCAGAAAGAGATGCTATAGAACAAAGATGATATCTTAGGTAAATCAACAAACATTTCTTTTGATAAATTGAGGAAGTTGGAGCTTCCCTATCAAGTTGAAGCTTGATAGTTGTCAGTTGTATCTGACTGAGGTTGGAGCCTCCTATAGGTTGGTGCCTGCAGAAAAATAGTGGTGAGAGGGAGTTGGAGCTTGCCTTTGCATCACAACAATAATAAGATGTGGTTTTCTCCCTTTATGGGTTTCCACTTATATCTGTTGTCTCTATGTGTGTTGCCTATGTGTTAATATGATCTACCCAATCTGCTTAATGTTTGTTGCTCTCATAATAAGTTTGGTGTCTCATTAATTTAATACTTGCTGTAAGATATTAAGACTGTTCACATATTAAAGTTGTTTATAAAATTAAGTTGTAAATAAGTTGATGAAAATTTTAAAAATTTGATGTATGTGTTAAATTCATTCACCCCCTCCCTCTCAATTTAACTAAGGATTCAACATTAACATACGGAAACCCTCTCCCTGAATGGTGTGTTTGGTGTAACACGTCTATAAGGCAATAGACTCAGTTACCTATGGCAGTCTTGCAACCTACTGGTGTCTCCCAAAATATATGTGACAATACATGGGAATCCAGTCCGTAGTAGTGATGTATAATGTGTTACCGTTCGATGAGAGCATCCCAAATATACTTATCATACATCAATATACTTCTGTAAGTGGGATGGGGTATCACCCTCGAGTTGTAACGCAAACTGTTAGCGATAGCTCCTATGCTTAAAGATGCCAAAACGCATCTCTAGCCTAGATCAATAAATATTTTTGTTAATTCCAATGTTACTTAAGGTAAATTGGGTTCATTTTAAGTTGATCTTGATTAAGGTTTAAATTTCAAGGCTCAAAATGAATATTACCTAAATCCTCATGATGAAGAATTAATGCGAGAAACAAACTTTCAATTTCGATGAATTCTAAACTACTTAGGGAAGAGAGACAACTAAGAATTCACTCAATGCAACAATGAAAATGCCCCCAAACGAGTTCAGAGTCACGAAAATGAAATTCTTCTCAAATTGAATTCACTCTCCCAACGAATGCAACTTAATTGAAAATGAAAATGCCTTTCCTTTCACTAAGATGCACGAAATATTTTTTTTCACTTTAAAATGAAAGAAAAACAAATTAACGAAGGAAGAAATGCAAAATCCCTTTAATTTTCTTTCAATCAAACCAAACAAAAATCACTTTAAAGACTGCATAAATGAAATTCTTTTCACTTTTCTTAAAATGACAAGGATAATCTAAATCAAAAACAAAAAATAAAATCACTTCCAATTTATTTTGAATTTAGACAAAGCACACTCTTCTAGACTTGCGCATCAAAAAAACTGTAATCTCGTGCTTGACACTGAACCGAAGGGAAATAGTCAGAAATGCATAGATGAACAAAGCATACACCAACTCTCTTCGAAACAAGACAATCTAAATGTGACAAAGAGTGTTTTAAATGGTGAACAGTTCCCAAACTTACAAAAACTCAAAGAGATGAAATAAACTTCCTCAAAGGAGGTAGGTAAGTCAAACACACAGCAAGGAGATCATTGAGACATAGAATCCTTCAAGGGACAAGACACACTGGATAATCAGAAGGGAAACTCAACTTTTCCAAAGGCTGAGATCAGCACTTCTGTACTGAACAAAAGGGTGCTTAAAAGCCAATCAACATGGTTGTGCTATATAGAACAACACTTCTAGTGCTACTTTGAGGACAGAAAGGGTGTTGGTCACTAAAAAAAAGGAAAAAAAAAAAAGAGTCTCACAAACACACCAAACCTAACACAATGAAGTGACAAACCACCTTTACACAAGACTAAAGAGACGTAAGCAGATTTAAATTTCATAAATCGAAGAAACTGATCCAAGATTAGTTCGGGGAAGGAGAACTTAAAAGGCTAAATCTCCCCAGTGGAGTCTCCAGTTGTGTTGCCAAGATAAATCCCCTCTGTGGACAGAGGCGATCTCTCTATCCCTAGAGTGGATCTAGAAACACGAGATACTTTCTAACATAATATTTCTTAACTAATGCTTACAATGCAAAGAGGAAATAGACATAAATACCTTTTTCCAATCGATATCCTTGGATCCGTTGATGGTGACCTAAATCCACAATCCTTATAGGCACACTTCCTTCTACTGATGGTGTGCGATTACCTATGGATGACCGAGAAACAACAGAAAATGTGATACAATATCATTAGGGGAATTTTGAGGTGTAAAATGGGCCTCCTAGGGAAATTATAAAATGATAGTGGAAATAATAAAATAAGATTTGATTACATCATCAAATTTTAGAGGGAAAAAAGAAAAAAAATGCTTTTTCAACTTGCATTTTGAACTTATCTCCCTAAGGTTTTACTCAAATTTCGAGTGGGAATACTAGTTGGATGAAAAAATTAATTCTTCATCCAAGGATTACCCATGTTGCATACTTTTGATGGACTTTTCTACAAGGAAATTGAGAAATACATAAAAAACATGATTGCAAACACATGGGTACTCCTTGGATGAGGAATTAACTTTTGCATCCATCAAGTATTCCCACTCGAAATTTGAGTAAACCCTTAGGGAGATACATTGAAAATACGAGTTGAAAAAGTAGTTTTACTATTTTATTATTTTTTAATCTTTTTACTTTTTTACTCCAAAAATGCTTAATCATCCCCCATGGTTGACATCATCATCTTGAATCCTATTGGTTCTTATAAAGTTTATTTTAGTTGTAATTTTTTTCTTAGGAGGCTCATTTTAGACCTCAAAATTCCCTTAATGATAAAAAATGTAAACACCAGATATCTAGTAGATCAAGGAGTACCGGAATATTTGTATAATCATCTAGAAAAATATAAAAGAAAACATCAAATGTTATTATTAATAAATTATAAAAGAAGATCTTACAACCAAGCCTTGATGTTGGAGTCGTCCTTAGGTAAAAATCTAAGTCCTCAACCTAGCTCAAAAGAATTCCTTCTCTTGTGCACTTAGACTTAATCATGATGCAAGCATGCGAAGGGATAAGAGTTTAGATGAGTTTGACAATGATCAACCAAGATCTAAACTTGGGGGAATGAGGGATTGAATTTATAGCAAGGAGAAGGAGGTTAGGAGCCCATGAAAGGAGGAGGAAGGCCCACTTTCTATGGGATGATCCCCCATGGATGATATCAAAGCTCCAAAATGAGAGAGCTCAACCTTATATTCTCTTTTAAACAACCAACTCACCGTCGTTGAGCTTTTAGAGGTCTAAGCTTCTCCTCCATTTTAGGAAGCACTGCCAGTAATGGGATCAATGCAGTTTTCCAATAAATTAGGGTGCTGATAGCACTGGACCAGAACTGGGATAAATACATCAGTGCGGTCATGGCACTAGGAAGGGCGTTGATATAGGAAACGAGGAATTTGACCAAATTTCTTCAGTAATATTTCAAGGAAGTCTTTTTTGGATCTTTAAGGGGATATGTTAGCATATTTCTTGATCATGGAAACATTGTACAGGATTTGTCACAAGGAATTTCAGGATCAGGGATGGGAAAATGAGCATGGTGAAAAATTACTGTGTAATAGAAAGTCCATCATGTTTTCATATATCTTTGCTTAAAAAGTAGGTTAAATATGTTGATCATGTGATTAACTGGTTTGTATTGCAGGTGGAACCAGATGGAGAATTCCTGCCGAAGCCTCAGTGTATATTGCAGAAAAAGGTGCTCATGCTCCGAAACTGAGAAATAGAACAATTTAAAGTGCAATGGAAGAACTTTGGGCCTGATGAAGCTACATGGGAGATGGCAGATTAGATGCAGGCCATGTATCCTTCCTAGTTTTCCAATTGAAGAAAAGAAGTTTTGGTGTGATGTTGGTATATGTTTTGGTGATTTTTTCATATATATTTTGATGTGGTGGTTGGATGTATGTACATATGTAGATGGATTTAAATACCACCATGAGATATGTTATAAAGCTCCAATAAGTAGTATGGTGTCATGTCATTTGAGTTGTTATGTTGTTACGATGTCATGTTGGATTTCTTTTCAGCAGTGTGATCATTGCAAATACTAGAACGATTTATGTTATCAATCTCCATGGGAAGTGTGGTTTGCTTTTAATAATTTTGTTGAGTTATATGTGTGTTTGAACACCAAGGATGGTGTCTGCCAAGGGGGAGCGTTCTGTAACAACCCTGGTGAAAATTCCATGCAATAAATATTAAAAATAATAACCACAATGAATGGGACACTTATTCCAAGTTGAATGTTTCAAAAAACATCCTAGGGGTGTTGATTTGGTTTATTATGCCTAAGGAAATTGGAAAAGGCTATGGATAAGGCATTAAAGAGTAAAAAATATTTTTTGGGCACATTTATTTATGAAAATAATGGAAATTAGGAGAAAATGGAAGTAAAAGGTCACAGGTTTCATGTGAGGAGAAAATTGAAGGAAAACGAAGGAAAATGAAGAAAATAGAGGCCTATTCTATAAAAAGGCTTCTAAGGATCAGTTGGTACCTTTTTTCAGTGCATTTCTGGAGC
This sequence comes from Pinus albicaulis, assembly GCA_034641835.2. NCBI lineage: Eukaryota > Viridiplantae > Streptophyta > Pinopsida > Pinales > Pinaceae > Pinus > Pinus albicaulis. The sequence goes on along the minus strand of CM076570.1, from coordinate 1,055,806,532 downwards.
TCTCTCATTATTATCTCTCTCTAATTCTCTCACTCTAGGACACTTAGAGTTTTTGGAGCACTTTGGAATTTTGAGCAAGAAAGGAAAAAAAGCAGGAAAAAGGAGGAAGCAATCAAGGAGGAGCAGGAACAAAGTAGCTATGATAGGATTCTTGGCAAGTATCGATTTTCATGTGTATTTTCCTTGCTATATTTGGCATGCATGGTATTGCATGTGGTTCTTTGTTGTCTTAGCATGGTTTTTTCGATGTGTAACAATTTATTGAACCTAGCCTTGCCATTTTCGAATAGCCATGGTGTTGTGGTGTTCTTAATTTTTGGTTTATCTGGATCACCAAATGGATTTGAAGCTGAGTGAGGTGGATTTTTAAATGATATAGAACCAGTTCATTTTTTGCCTCATTTTAGGGCCTAGTAACCCATCATTTGGATTGTGTGTTGCGGTAAATCCTAAGAGGTGGTGGCTTACTCTCCATTATAGGGCTAGGAATCCTGCATTGGGATTTAAGTAAAGCTTGTAGAGTATGTCTCCGTTTAGGGCCTAGTGATCCCTGATCCGGACTATGGGTTGCGGTAAAGCCTAAGAGACTAGGATACAGGAAAATTCCTCACGGTTTAGGCGAAGAGAATCCAGTGATATCCATGCTTGTGTTGGCCTAGTGATCAGGGTAAACCACAGTAAATATGATTATGACATTTTTATTGATGATGGTGAGGTGGTTTAGCCTCGAAATGCCCTAGTTGTTTCCTTCATTTTAATTCCCACATTCATGCTTGGGATATGGCACGGGGGTGATTGGCTGAAGAAGATTTTGGCTCAGCTAATCTATGGTCTGGTGGAAGGTGGAAGTCCCTTCTCCAATTGGTTTTTACATTCAGTAATTAAGAGATCATTTCTATGGTATTCGGTATGAAAATATACTAGTTTATGTATGGATTTCATTGTTATTGTATTCATGGTACTTATGTTGTTAATTTTTTGGTTATAAGCAAGTATTCGATTAGTGATGATGTATGGATCTATCCATGTTTTCCTCTAAATGAGTATCCCATTTATCTATGGTGAAATTGATTGTATGACATCCCATAATGTAGGGGAGAGATGCTTCTTATCCATTCTTAGATAAGAAAGATACCCTTTGTTTAAATATGTTGTTTATACATGTATATGTTATGTTTGTGACATGTTTGATGAAATTCCTGTCATGGATGGGTGGGTTCAGATGAGTTCTGGTTCATTTGATTTCTTTGATATGTTTTTTTTAATGTTATTTACCCTCTCCTGAAGTTACAAGAAGTTCTCAACAATGAACTAGGCTTAGGGGCTAAAAATGTGGCACTGCTCCCAGAGATATAGGCGGAAAATTCATTGTTTGGGCCTGAGCCGCTACCTTGACAAGGCTAGCCCATGGTTCTAGGTTCAATAGCTATTAAATTTCCCTTACACGCCCATGGCTCAACCTAAAAGGGACTAAAAATAAGTTCCCCCTCAGGGAAAAGGGCCCTGGGAGGTTGGGTTACCTCCTCAGGATGTCAATGTTGCAGTGTAAGGTGTGTTTTTAGTGTTTCCATCAGTTACATTTCCTTAAGGTCATCTAGGAGGTTAAATCTCATATTAGTAGCCTCTCTTCACATCTTTACCCCAGTTGGTCAGTTACTTGGGTAGATGTGGGAAGAGGGTGTTACAAACTCTAGATACGATAATTATGGTATGTAGTGAAATTTTGGAAGGTGTTGTAGCAATGATAATAATTAGCGACACACTGGGAAAACTTCAGCTTCTCTGTGAGTAATAGCTTTTAGATAAGGGTAGTACCTTTATTATTTCATCGATTTCCCCTTTTCGACCCAATTTTATACATAGCATCTCACTTTTCTCAACTTGGTGGAAACACACATAGAAGTTACACCATATCACAATTATTTCAATTTGGGAGAGGGTAATGTGCATGACAAGTTTATAATATTCAAAGTATGAGTTTTCATCTATGTTGTTGCGCTGTTGCAAGTAGGCCTGGACAGTACCTTGGTGAAGTCACTTTTGGAGCACAAACTTTTCTTCGCTGCGAGTGAGCTTCGACAGTACCCTAGTGAAGTCACTTACTTCACCTCCATGCAAATAAGCCTTTCTCTTATTTCACCCATTATTTATTTATTTTAATATAACTATGCATTAACACTTATTATTTTCAACGAGTTGAATAGGGATCACGAATTATTAAGAACACAAGAGTTTTTCTCTTCAGGGAAGTGTTTTAAGACCTCTAATTTTGGTTTGCTTGCTTTGGATTTTCCCCTTGTCCCTTCTCTACTAGATTGGATACGAATTAACACACAAGAAAATATACACCAAGTATAACACTTTAGATACTATCATAGGCACAGATCTAATAGGCTCCCTCAATGTTCTCCTATTGGTCAAATCATATTTTCCATCTAGACTTAGCTCAATCTATCATGTTTCCCCAAACAAAGAATAAGAACAACATAGATCCAAGTGTTGTGGTTGTCACACTTCTCTTTTATTACACTACAAAGTCCTTTAAACCATGCACTTTCCACAAGGGTATTATTTATCTACACTTATCGACAAACAAGAAATGAAAATACACAACTTACATAATGGACAAAAACAAAAGAAAAAGAAACAAAATAACTATACAGGAAGTGCATCTTGTAGCTGTTATCAAAAATAATGCTTTAAATGTCGACCATTTCAAGATCAGGGTAAATCTTCCCATCCAATGATTTCAAATTAAAAGAATTATTGTCAAGCTTTTCATAAAAAAAAAATGGTCCAATCTACAAAGGCTCGAACTTTTAAATCAGAAAATCAAAATCAATGAAAAAATATAAACAATGAAAATTACTCATGGCGAGCAACCATCAACTTGAAAATATCCTCTTCTAACATGTTTCATGCATGTTTTCTATTTAGGGCTTTCCCTCATGCTTAAGAAGGAAAAAATGGGCTTCAGGGTGCATGGGTGCACTTTGAAAGGTTGAAGGGTTGAAGAAGAGAGGCTTCAGGGTTTTAGCATGAGATCATGCACTCAAAGGAAGAAGAAATTCAAGGTAGGGCACATGGCGCAATTCTAAAGGATGAAAGGAAGAGCTTCGGGCTTCCCAAGTGTGTTGTGTTCTCAAAGGAGTGATGGAGGGAACACAGAACACTCCTGAAGGCTGAAGGAAGAAGTCTTCATGCCTTCAAGGTGCGCTCATGCGCTCAAGAGGACTAGGAGAGTGAAAGGTGCACTCCTGAATAATAAAGGTTTGTGCTTCATGCCTTCATGGTGAGATCATGCACTCAAAGAGTCCAATATGGTGCATGGTGAAAGAGGGAATGATAAATGTTGAAGCTTAAGACCTTCGGGGTGCGCCTATGAGCTCAAGGAGGGCACAGTTCTTCAAGTCGAAGGAGTGCGCTCAAGGAAGACTTGGTTTTTTTGAAGGGCATAGTTTAGAGTAAGGAAGGGGGAATATAGTTAAGTATTTCACCCTATTCCCTTAGAGGGAGCATAAAGAAATTTTTAACAATTAATGATTCCCCATCAAGGATTTGGAGTGCACTCATGCTCTCTTCACCTTAATGAGTTCACTTTGAACCAAAAATTTGTCTATGTCTGAAATATGGGGCGAGGGGTGAACATGATGATTTTAGACATAGAATCAAGTGTGATAGACACTAAATCATCAAAAAAACATACAAAATGTTTAAAAATGGCAAATTTTCATATAAACGCCACTTTGTACACATTCCCCAAGTGAAACAAGTGTAGTGTGTGCGACTATCACCCAAAAGTGTCGTTTTATGACAACAAAGATGTTATGACCTAAAAATGCACTAAATCATGTTCTAATCAATGGATAGACACTTGATACCATCTAAAGACACTTGAAACACATAGAAACAACATTTGTTGATCATATCTACCCTAGATAAGATTTTTATGGTATGTAGCAAAATTTTGGAGGGTGTTGTCGTAACGACAATACTTGGCGACACACTAGACGAACTTCAGCTTCTCTGTCAAGAATAGATTTATTTGAGGGTAGGACCTTTAGGATTTCCTCAATTTCCCCTTTTTGACCCAATTTATACATAACATATCACTTTTGTCTGCTTGGTAGAAACACACATAGAAGATACACCATATCACAATTGTTTCAATATGGAAGAAGGTAATGTGCCCGAAAAGTTTATAATATTATAATTATGAGATTTCATCTCAGTTATTTCTCTGCTGCCAGTAGGCCTAGACAATACCCCAATGGAGTCACTTTATGATCACAAACATTTCTTCATAGCCATCAAGCCTAGACAGTACCCTAGTAAAGTCGTTTTCTTCACCTGCAAACGCAAGAAGCCTTTCTCTTATTTCAACCTTTATTTATTTATTTTAATAGAACTATGCGTTGACACTTATTATTTTCAATGGGAGAAAGAAGGATCTAGAATTATTAAGAGAAAAGGAGGTTTTCCCTTCAGAGAAGTGTTTTAAGGCCTCTAATTTTGGTTTTCTTGCTTTATATTTTCCCCTTATCCCCTCTCTACTAGATTGGACAAGAATTAACACACAAGCATATATACACCAAGTATAGCAGTTTATGTACCATCATAGGTATGGATATAATAGGTTTCATCAAGGTTCTCCTATTGGATTAATTGTATTTTCCATCTAGACTTAGCTTAACCAATGACTTTTTCCCAAAAAAAAAAAAAGAACAACAGAAATCCAAGTGTTGTGGTTGTTACGCTTCCTTTTTATTACACTAAAAAGACTTTTGAGCCATGCACTTTCCACAAGGGTCTATTTATGTACACTGATCGACAAAAAAAACATAAAGAACACAACTTACATAATGGACAGGAAAAAAAAAAAAACTACACAAGAAGTGCATATTGAGGCTTCTATCAAAAATAATGTTGTAAATCTCGACCATTTATGGGATGGGGGTCAATCTTGCCATCTAATTATTTCATCTTAAAAGAATTGTTGTTGAGATTTTCATCAACAACAAATGGTCCAATTCAAAAAGGCTATAACTTTTAAATTAGAAATTCAAAAGTAATGAAAAACTATAAACAGTGAAAATCACTCATGACGAGCAACCATGAACCTGAAAATATCCTGTTCTACCATCTTTCATGAAAATTTTCTATTCAGGCCTTTCCACTATACTCAAGAGACAAAAGGTGCTTTAGGGTGCATGGGTGCACTTTAAAAGGTTGAAGGGTTGAAGAGGAGAGGCTTCAGGGCTTCGACATGCGCTCATGCGCCAAAATGAAGAAGATAGTCAAGGTAGGGCATATGGTGCAAGTCGAAAGGATGAAATGGAAAGCTTTGAGCTTCCCAAGTGTGTTGTAGACTCAAGGGCATGATTGAGGGCACTGGGCACATTATTGAAGGTTGGAGGAAGGCTTGAGGCCTTCAAGGTGTGCTCATGCACTCAATAGGACATTTTAAAGAAGCAGTGTGTCACACACTAGTCTTAGCTACACTATACTTCATAAAAACCTTTATTGTGGAATGTGATGCCCCAGGAAATGGAATTGGTCCCATTTTAATGCAAGAAGGAAGATCCATTTCTTTTGAAAGTCGTCCAATAAAAGGAAAGTATGTACGCAAATCTATTTATGAGAAGGAAATTTTGGCAATATATAATAAATAACAACCTTACCTAATGGGAAGACACTTCAAGGTAAAAAAATATCATGATAGTATTAAATAAATTTTGGAACAAAAATTATCTTCAGAAGAGAAACAAAAATGGGTCACAAAGGTGTTAGGTTATGAATTTGAAATCGTTTACAATAAAGGGAAGAAAAATGTTGTTGCAGATGCACTCTCAATAAATTATGAGGATGTGGAATCATTGCTTTGTGCCATTTCTATTATCCAATCAGACTGGATAACCAAATAAATGGATGAATGGAATAATGGTGAATAAGTGTGGACACTCATTCAAAAGTTGCAACAAGATCACAATACAACTAGTACATTTAGCTGGAAAATTGATTCATTACGGTACACATATCGCTTATATATTTGTGATAATTTCCAACTAAAACAAAATATTATGTTGGAATTTCAAACCTCTCCCTTAGGATGGCACTCATGATTTTTAAAAATTTACCACAGGGTCAAGAAAGAATTTTTTTGGGATGAAGTTAAATCTAATATTCTAAAGTTTGTGGTGGAATGTTTTTTTTTACAACCAAATAAATTTGAGACAATTAAGACCCTAGGTCTGTTATAACCTTTATCCATTCCAATTAAACATTGGGAGGATTTTAACATAGGTTTACCCAAGTTTGAAGGAAAAAATTCCATTATGGTGATAGTTGATAGACTTACCAAGTATGCACACTTTTGTGCATTATCTCATAAATTTAAAGCCTACACATTTGCTACTGCATTTAGGTAAACAATTCAAAAGCTACATGGAAACCCAAAGTTAATTGTAAGTGACAGAGATCCCATTTTTACAGGAAATTTTTGGATGGAATTATTTGCTTATCTGGGTACTCAATTAGCTCATAACTCCTCTTATCATTCTCAACCTTATGGTAAAACTAAGATAGTGAATAAATGTTTGGAAGGATATATTCCTTGCTTTGTATATGATTAAAAAAACATAATGGTTCAAGTGGTTACCTCTAGCTGAATGGTGGTATAACACTTCCTTCCATATTGCAGCAAAAATGACCCCATTTATGGAACTTTATGGATATCATCCACCTTCCATCACAACATATTTAAAATAAAATTCTAAGGTTAAAGCAGTGTAATATCACATAAAGCATCAAAAACAAGTTCTCCAACTCTTAAGGGATAACCTCAATTTGGCGTAGAACCGAGTGAAACAATAGGCAGATCAGCATCACAGCGAAATAAGTTTTGATGTAAGCGACTGGGTATTTTTATGGCTACAACCATACAAACAAATGTACCTAAAGAAAGCTAAGAAGGATAATAAATTATCACCAAAATAATATGGTTCTTACAAGGCGATGCAAAATATTGATACTATGGCATACAAATTGGAGCTTCTTGCATCTTCCCGAGTGCACCCAGTTTTCCATGTTTCATGCTTAATGAAGGTTATAGGTGACAAGATTCCAATTCAAACAATATTTCCAGAACTTTACGAGGAAGGAAAAATAATATTGGAACCTAAACCAGCCACAGAAAAAATAGCTCTACAACTATGAAATTGATAAATTTTAGAGTATCTCATCAAGTGGAAGAACTTACCCGCTGAATATTCGACATGGGAGGATGATAATTGTATATAGAAGCATCCAAAACTAATCAATCGTTCAGGAAAAATCTCTTTTGAAGGAGAGGGGCATATTAGTTCCTTATAATAATAGTGTGTCCCCTTATTTTTATTATTAATGTAGCCCTCTTATTATTATCGTTGTGCCCATGTAGTCTCCATATTGTTATTATTGTGCCCCATAGAAGTCCACTGTTGTTATTGTTGTGCCCTTACATTATTATTTTTATGTCAGATCTGATTATATTGTAACCCCTTACACTCCTATATATAGAAAGGAAGTTTTCTCATTTGAATCATCCAATATTTTTTCATTTAGGTAATGTAAATGATGCCTCCCCCCACCCGAAGAGGATATTTTCTAAGTCATTGATCCATTATCTCTATTGTTTTGTGAGCTAGTTGCATAACATATTATAGGTTCAAACTATCTAATTTGGATCTATCAAAAGTGTGAAATGAAATCTCTCTCTTGATGTGAAAACCTATTTTAGAGTGAAAATAGATTTATCATCCAAAGCCAAGATGGATATAATTTTCTTTCTACATTAAAGAAGAATATCATGGAAAAAACCATGAAAAACATCATGCATTTTTTTTTTTAGTTTTATGACACTGAGAGGCGCATTCTTCAAGCCAGTGCAACCCCAACTTTGTAAGTATGTCTGTGCTAAAAGTTAAATTTTACCTAATATTGACAACATAAAAATAACAAATTAGAAATCCAAATAATGTAAATATAAATATTGTCGGCTTAAAAAAAAAATTAAATAGCCATATAAATAAACAATTAATAATCGAATAACACAACAAAATGATTTGTTTTCATTGGATATTATTCCCACTACGTGTTCTTTCTCATCTATGTTGGTTCTCATTAACTGGATTCGTGTTTTCCACTTGTAGGTAAGTCATCTACCCACGCGTATGATTTAAATTGTAATTATTCTATTCACCAAGCATATGTTTTAAATTATAATTATTTTTAAATAAACATGTTCACTTGGTATGCTCAAATAGAATGACATTTTGATAATAAAATTTTGTCCAAATCAAAATTGTTTCTCTAATAAGATTCAAAATAAGGGTGAAATTCAAACAAACTATGGGTAATTTTCAAACAATGGTAGAGATTATTGTCCATTATAGATCTTAAAAGTGCCTTGACACTTGATGATTATTCTAAAAAAAAAAAAAAAACGACCAAACAAATAAAAAACATGCATTGTAGTGGTCACACAAAGAGTTGACATTGTTCCTACTCCTACATAATCAAAATTTTAAATGTTTTATAATAATAGCATCCATATATTATTTAACATTGTATGAATCAGAAATTGTGTTTAACATCTAGGGTAATAATAAGAAGTAGCGATTCCCTTTATAATTTATATGAAAACATCCTATTTTCTCTTATTCTTTCAATGTCCATGGTAATAAAACATATTGTGTGCAACATGAACTTCCTATGTTCAAAAAACACAATTTAAGGCTTTGTAAAATATTAGGATATCAATAATCACTCAGAGGCTTTGAAGGTAAAGCATTAGATGTGCTAAGATTAATAATCAATTACAAGCTTTTAAGCGAGAATAATAAAAAATCAAAGGATTTTGGTTGTTCAAATTATTTTCCTTTCACTTAATTTATTTTATTCATTGTGGTCTCTACATTTGATTCCTCTATTGAAAACCTCATTTACAACTCCCTACAATCCACACAGTAATTTAATATTGACCTTTCATATTGATATAGATCTCATTAACCTGAACCTAGATTATTTAAATTTTTGACAACCATGCATGTACAATTTCAAAGAGGTAGTGTCTATATGAATATGTTTTTATAATAGTGTTAATTTGATGTTTTTTTCAAATTAATATTGTCAAGTATTTAATAATTTAATAGGGCATTCGTCATCACAAATGTTCAAAACACAATTACTAAAGCCAATTTTATTAATTCAAAAGTTTAGAAAATAATTAAATGATATATGGATGTATTATTGAAACTTTATTTTTATATTTATTGCAATTAAAAAACAATGAAACCTAAAGTGAATATATATATATATATATATATATATATTATTTTGAGATTCAATTAGAAGATCCTAGTGAAAATTATGCACCTACACTAGGATGGAGCCTCAGGCTATTTTTAGGTGGAAGCCTATTTTTTAGATGCATGAGAAAATTCTATTTATAGATGATGTCTATTTATAGATGGTGAGAAAATTCTATTTATAGATGTATGTGTGAGTTCTATTTATAGATCGCATGTCTATTTATATATGCATGTCAACTATTATTATCCCTTAATAATAGTTGGACAATAAATATTAATCTATTCTCATGGAGCACTTGGAATCAGTTAACTGAAGTGGAAAACCAGTCAGCTAAAGGAATTTCGAGTTCAAAGGTTGGTTGGTGGGACATGCAAGTGGACTTAGTTGTAACTAAGTGATTTGAAGTTGTAACATAGTTGGATGTGTAGTTATGTGAATTTTAAAGTAGTTTAACTCAATTAAGTGAGTTAAACTCAGTTGTGCTAGTTGTAACTGAAGAGACACTAGTGAGAGACCAGTGAATTAAATATTAAATTAATTTAAATGTAGTGATATCACATGCAACTTAAGATTTACTACTGTTAACTACATGCATGTTAGATCCAATGGACACCCAGTTGAGATGTAGGTGAAAGGGACAGTTGACTATCAGTTGTACCATATTGGGTTGCACTCAAGAAAGCCAAACACACATTGGATATTCTCATGAGGATTTTGCAGTCAAGGAGGGAATGATTGCATCAAATTGGTCTTTGTAATCATCTTGGATTTCGCAGTGGAGGCAGGCTGTTGGGAGGAAAAAAATTGGCTAAGGCATTTGCCAATTTCTACAAGACAGTGTGAGAAGATTGTATATTCTACTGAGAGATCTTGGATTAGAGTTTTATATGATATTGTTTCATATTACATGATATATACATAATATATTATAGTGGGGGTTTTTAGCTTTATGTTTTCCCGGTAAAACATTTGTGTTATGTGTGATTGATCTTTCTTCTTGATATTGCAATTGGCGATCGTGTTTTAAATTCTGCAAAAGAATTTTGTAGAAGCGATTCTGTATTTAACAGTGGCATATAATTTTTAGATCAGGAGAATCCAAGCAATACATAATTTTATTAAAATTTATACATGGTATTGGAGCATAGAAGATTGCAATTTTGAAGCAGGAGTTGAGTTTGTTGGTGGAAACAATTTCAAATTTACAAAGATTTTCTTTGGTGCCAAGGAAGTGATAAGATCTAAATGGCTTTCAATGGCTTGGGACAGAGTATACACTCAAGGAAGCCGAACTACATTTCTTGGAAGGACAGATGGAGGCGTGCTCAAAGACAATGGCTTGAAGTAATTCATTAAAAAGGATGTTCGTAAGCCCACTTTGCTGCATGATGCATTACTTGATGCATGGAAAAACAAAGTGGCAAAGGCAAGGAGGATGGCTGAATGTGTATGAGACCACATTGTCTCTGCCTTCATGGGAAAGCCACACCATATGCTATGTGGAAGGCTTTACGCATCTTTTCCAAACCAAATAAGGATAATAGGAAATTGGCGCTCAAAGACAAAACCAAGGAAGATCAATATGGAAAGGAAAAAACATTCCAAAGTATCTCACAAAGTTTGTCCAATGTTAGGATGAATCGGGGAGTGTGAGAATGGGTCATGATGCTTTAGTGATTCTAGCTCTCTTGGGAATTCCTAAGAGTTGGAACAATTATGAAGACTCGTGTCAATCTTATTGGAAAAATCGCCGAATTAGAACAACTGGCTCGTCTAGTGCAAGGAGGAGTTCGTGCAGAAACCGAGAGATGGCCTTTTCATCAAAGCATGATGATGAAGAGGATTTTGCTTGGATGCCATGGAAAGGAAAAGGGGAAGAAATTCCATTCAAAAATCCATGTCTAAAGGCAAGAAGTCAGATTTGCACAAGGTGAAGTGTTTTCTACCATCACTTAACATGGACATCTCGCTACCAATGTACCGTGGTATGAAGAAGAACAAGAATTTTATTGCGCTTGGCAAATGGTGAGGCCTTGGCTCGCAATTTGAACTTGATTTTTATTTGATTTCATGCATGGTGTCAAGTACATTGGGATCATGGTGGTATCTAGATAGTGGTGCTTCCTTCCACATGACGGGAGATAAGTGAGCTTATCGACTTGGAGGAGAAATATCTCCAAATGCATATAAAGATGGGAAACGATGGATGATACTGTAGACCGGAATTGGTACCAATGGCCTTCAAGGAGTCGTGTAAACCATTTCAATTGAAATATGTTATGCATGTTCCATGTCTGAAGAAAAACTTAGTCTCAGCCACAATGTTGAGGACAAGAGGCAATGACATTGTTTTCAAATATGGAAAATCTTTTCATTTACAAAAAAACGGTCAAGCCAAGAGGATAAGGATTCGAGTTAAGAATATCTACAAGTTGGAGGTAGATGGTTACGCCGCAATGGTGGGTAAAGCAAAAAGAAGTGGTGAGCTCAGATGAGGGAAAATTATGGCATAGGCGATCGGGGCCATCTTCACACCATGGCGCCCTCTCGAAATTTTGCAATGTATTTCTACCGGACTCTCAGGTACACTTGCACAATCGTACTCGCGGCAAGGGATGTATCAAGGAAAGTATGTAAATTCCACCTTTCATCAAAAGGAGAACCTTGCTCGTGATCCCGAGAGAGTTTTCGCGTACGTGTGTGGACCATTCTTGGTTTCTTCAATACAAAACATAAGTATTATATTATTTTTTTTGATAACTTTTTCGTAATGTTGGATCTTCTTCATGCAGAAGAAGGATCAAACATTCTCAAAGTTCTCGTGAGTTTAAGGTATTGGTGAGAAAGAATCAGAAGCAAGTGAAGGCTCTTAGAGCGATAATGGTGGAGAATACATCTCTAACGAATTCAAAAAAAATTGTAGCACAGAAGAAATTCAAAGAGAACTCATAGTGCCTCATAAACTCCATGTGAAAATGGGGTCGCGGGAGAGGAGAACAGAACGATCACAAAGCTCTACAAGAAATGTTGCATGTGATCAAGGCCTACTAATGGCATTTGGTGGGTAGAAGCATGCAACACTACCATGCGCAGAAACCATTGTCCTCACAGAGTACTTGGCATGAGCACACTTAAAGAAGCTTTTCATCGGTAAGAACCGTATGTTTCACACTTGAAGATTTTTGGCTCATATATTTATGTGCATGTGACCAAGGACGCTGTGAAGAAGCTAGAGTCAGATCGCCGAACTTGGGACATTTGTGGGGTACACGTAAACACCCCATAATTATCGTGGTGTATTTTCCAAACAATCAAATGACTATGGTGCTACCAGATATAAAATTCAATGAGGAGAAATCCATGAAGTTGTCGTTTGAGAGGGAGTTGGACATACATGTGGAGGAGAACTTTGGTTCCCAAAGAGTCTCTAGATGTGGATTAGTCGTAGGAGGAGGTTCATGGAGTGTATGAGTCCACTCACGCAGAGCTAAACACATCGAATAAAGGCAGTACATGCATCACGAAGCCGATAGGTCGAGATCGATGTTGGCCGCAGAATGTAGGAAACCCTACTTCACAACGTAGACAAAGTTATTACCTCCTTATCGATTTACTAGATACATAGCTCTCATGATAAAATGTATTATGATCGAGCCATCTTCCTTTCAGAAGCAGCAAGAGCCCACATGGGTAGATGAAAATGGTGGAGGAGTATGACCGTCATCAAAAACAATGTCAGAAAAATGTTCCAAGGTCGGTTGATAACCAAGGTAGTTCAATATGGATCTACAAGGTAAAGAAAATGCTAATGGGAATGTTGGAGAAATACAAAGCCGGATTTTTGGCCCTAAAGATTCTCACATCAAGGGATTGATTATAAAGAAAGCTTTTCAATTGTCAGCATTCGCATTTTTCCATAAGGACCATCTCGTTTCCTCAAATAAAGAGATGGGTTGGCACATTCATTAGATGGATGTGAATAATGCGTTTCCTTAATGGGATAATTGAGGAATAGGTGGTACATAGATCAACCTAAAATGATTTGAGATCTTCAGCAGTTGAGTCACATGTGTGTCGACTCAAAATAGCGTTGTATGGGTTGAATCAAGCACCCTATGCTTGGCACATCGTAATAGACAACTATTTCACCGAACTTGGCTTCACCAAAAGTGAGGCGGATGCAAACCTATACCAAATTGTGGTGGAGGGTAAGCTTTTAATCATTTTTCTTTATGTTGATGATTTACGATCGATCACAGATGAGCAATGATACGCTCATGCAAGGAGGACCTTGCAAAGGAGTTCGAGATGAAGGATATGGGCCTCCTTCATTATTTCCTTGGATTGGAAATATTGGGTAAGTATGCAAGGGAGATATTGGGTAAGTTTCACACATGGAGGGATGCAAACCCATGGATACTCCTCTTCTAGGAAACCGGAGGAAAGAGGATGCCACATCAGAGAGGTAGTGGAGGCCATCGCTTACTTCCACAAGAAGGGTGTGCTAATGTATCTAGTGAACACGAGACCGTATATATTCTGCGTGGTGAACCAACTTATTCAAATGATGGTTAAGCCTACCAAGTTTCTTTGGAAGGTGGACAAGCATGTCCCAGACAATTAGGGGCACATCCGAGTATGGCTTATGGCATGAGTAGACTACGAGGTGAAGTTGCATGGCTTCACTTGGAGCGTGCATTGGGTGGAAACCCAATGGACAAATATCACATCATGGGGGATATTTAGTATCCGATCTACATTTTTTTATTGGTAAAATAGGAAACAGTAGATCCATGGCACTCAAATTAGCTAAGAAAATACATGGCAAACAAGTCAAGCCGCATGTGAGGCGATTCGGATGAGAAAGATCTTGGTTGGTTTGTTCTGGTTCATTTAGATCCGATAAAGATTCATTGTGATAATCGCAGTTGCATTAAACTCTATTAATCTATGTGTTTCATGATGTATATACATATAAATATTTCATATCATCATATCATAGATTGTGTACCCAAGATCATGTTGCTTCACTATTGCCATGGAAGATCGTATGCAAATATTCTAAAAAGGCGCTCACCAAGAGAAAATTCGAATACCATAGAGACTGTGGATTCGGGTTAAGGATATTCCCTTTCTTGTTGAGAGGGAGTGTTGAGATTCAACAAGAAGATCCTAGTGAAAAATTATGCACCTATACTAGGATGGAGCCCTCGCTATTTTTAGGTGGAAGTCTATTTTTAGATGCATGAGAAAATTCTATTTATAGATGATGTTTATTTATAGATGGTGAGAAAAATTATATTTATATATGATTTTATATTTATAGATATATAAAGCAGTTATATTTATAGATACACATGTTCATTTATAGATGCATGTCGACTATTATTATCCCTTAATAATAGTTGGACAATGGGCCATTAACATATTCTCATGGAGCACTTGGAATCTATTAACCTGGCGGGCAAACTAGTAAATTGAAGGAATTTCGAGTTCAAAGGTCATTTGTGGGATATGCAAGTGGAATCAAATAAATCGATTGATTCGAAGTTTTAACCGAGTTGGATGTTCAGTTATGTGAAATAAAGTAGTTTAACCCAATTAACTTGTTAAACTTAGCCGTGCTAGTTGTAATCGAAGAGACACTAGTGAGAGATTAGTGAATTAAATATTAAATTAGTTCACATGTAGTGATCTCACATGCAATTGAAGATTTACTACCGTTAACTACATGCATTTCGTATCCAAAGGGACACCCAAATTGATGTAGAAAGGGACAACAGACTATCGCTTGTATTATATTGGGCTGCACTCGTGCAAGCCAAACACACATTGGATATGCTCATGAGGATTGCACAAACATGAGGGAAATGATTGCACTTAATTGGTCTTTGTAACCTCATCTTTATCTTCTAGTGGAGGCGCATCATGTTGGGGAGTGCGTAAAAATTGGCTAAGGCATTGCCAATTTCTACAAGACAATGTGACACGATTGTATATTGTACTAAGAGCTCTTGGATTAGATTTTTGTATGAGATTGTTTCATGATCCATGATACATAAGTTAACAATATATGATAGTGGGGCTTATTTACGTTTCCTCAAGAAACATCCGTGTTATGTGTGATTGATCTTTCTTCTTGATATTGCAATTAGCGATCGTGTTTTTAAATTCCGCAAAAGAATTTTATAGAAGCGATTATGTACTTAATAGTGGCATATAATTGTTAGATCAGAGAACCAGAACAGATAATTGTATTAAAATTTCTACATATTATTTTCACAAGAAAATATTATTCATTATTTCTCGGAGAGGTGCATTCTACAATCCAAAGAGGCCAGTGTGTAAATATGTACTTACAATAAAATAATAATAAAAATAAAATAATTAAAGCCGGCCCTAAAATAAAATGAAAAAAAAATTATAATAGAATTATCTCAAGGTTTTATGTTCTTTTATGATATACTTTGAATTTGAATGGATCATAAATTTACCTTCAACAAAAAAATTTTTACCACATTAAAATTCCAAATTAGGTAAGATTTTAAACATATTTACTCTTTACTAAAGCCAATACCATTTCTTAAATCAAAGGAAAAAGGTTAATTCAATACAAATAATAGAAAATAGTGCTCCAAAATATTTTAATATTGATTTTAATTAAATATTTTTAAAATTACTTCAAAAGGAAAAATCATATCTTATGGATATATTAAAATATTTAAAGTTATAAATATTTCTACGTGAAAGTTGTGGTCTTTGGAAATAGTAATGTAGTTTTATTATAAATTTTGTTATCATGCATTGTAAAACACATAGTTAAATCTAATATTAATATTAAAATATTTATATTTGTATTTATATTATTAAATACAATATTAATGATATATATTAAGATATCATGATATATATTAACTCTAGATATATATGCGAGGGAAGAACAAAGAAATAGAGTGATAGAGGAGGAAAGAGGGAGGGACAAAGAGATGGTTTTTTCAGGTGAGAGATGGGGAAGAAGAACACAGCAGAGACAAAGGGGGAGCGCGAGAGAGATGGAGAGAGAGTGCGTATGTTTGGGGTGAGAGAGAGAGACAAAAAGGGAGATATGGGTAGAAAGAGAGAGAGTTAGTGACATATAGAGAGAGGGAGATGAGGGGGAAAGACATAGGGAGGTGGGGAGAGAAAGGGGCGAGAGATGAAGGAAGAGAGAGAGCGCGCGGCGAGAGAGAGAGGGAGGGGAGAGAGAGAGATGGAGTTAGGGGGAGAGGGAGATAAGAAGAAAGACAAAGAAATAATGGTGGAGTGAGAGAGAGGGAATGATAAGGTATAAAGTGAGAGAGGAAGAGAGATAGAAGGGGGGAGAGAGAGAGATAGAATGGGAAGAGAACGAGAGAGGGAGAGGAAGAAGGAGGGAGAGGTAGATAGATAGAGAGAAAGAGTGTGTGTTTTGGGGTGATATAGATAAATTTAGATAGAGATATATATGGAAGGTGAAGAGTTTGAAGAAGGTAGTGATATAGAGAGAGAGGGAGTGAGAAAGAGATAGATAGACATGGAGAGAGAAAGTGTGTGTGTTTGGGGGGATGGGGTGGGGTGAGGTAGAGAGACAAGGAAGGAGAGGAGGAGGGACATATATATATATATATATATATATCCCTCCTCCTCTCTCCTTCCTTCTCTCTCTCTCTCTCTCTCTCTCTCTCTCTCTATATATATATATATATATATATATATATATATATATATGGAGGGGGGAGAGAGGAAGAAGATTTCTTGCACTAGGACATTGATTTCAGCTCAGATGATGATTTATGATGAGTTATATTGTTATCTGATTTTAATATTTATAATTTGTTTTAATTAATATTTTTACACTTACGTTAATCATTTTAATTTTTGTGTCATATAGATTCTTATTTTATTGTAATAATTTTAATTTATTTAATACATTATATAGAAAATATTTTAGTCACAAAGTGTATATATTGTAGAAAATGTTTTTGTCATGATGTGACAATTCATATGAAATAGATTTTCTCATGATAGTTTAAAATACACCATATTTGGCTTTTATCATGACATGTGAAGAATTCTTTTACAAAATTTTGTTTCATATGGTTGTAAAAAATGACAAAACAAGACCTTATTTTGTGTCAAACTTTCCTTACCTATTATATTTAACTTAATGGTGAAAATCACACAAACCTGAAGAAAAATATAGAGACTGGTGTAGAGTGCATATTTTATCCTCTTGAGTGCCACTTTGTAGTGCTTAATCGAAGACTTTAAGATAACATATTTTCTATTGTATCTTCATCATGTTGTTAATAAATTAATTTTGGATGACTTTAGTTCCAATAATATTATTTTTCAATGTTTTAAAAATTATCAAATAGAGACAGAAAGAAAATATTAAGCCTCACTCACCTTCTCTATATTTTGTTTCTATTATCAAACAAGGATGCATAATGGAACTAATTATACCAAAGCATATTTGATTGTATATCACAGTATTTTATTTATATAGTTTTCAACTCTTTCATAGGAGAATTCACTTCAATTTAATCATTCATTATAACCACAAAGGCCATGGACAAATGTCTCCTTTTTTTTCTCTTAATTTTATTTTTCTTAAATGAAAATAGTTTATATACAATGTGTATTGTATCCTCTTATGCTATTCTTGTATAAACCATTTCATATGGAAAATTGATTTAGAAAGCAAAAATATTAATAAAATAATATATGATCAAACAAAAAAGGGAGAGTTAAATAGTAATGGCTAGAGCCTACAATTTGGGAAAAATAAATGACAAGAACCAATATAGAAGTGAAGGAAATTATTTTTTTAGATGATAACATATTTTTTTCATGCTTATCACCCTAAAATCACTAAGCACAACACAAGCAATTAAGAGAATGTTATTATCATAATAATACAATTTATACACGATAATTAAACCTTAAAATCAAAAGCAATGAAAAATTATAAAAAGTGAAAATCACTCATGACGCATTAACTATTAGCCTGAAAATATCATATTCTACCACAGCCTATGGCTATTTTCTATTTAGGCCCTTTCCGATGCACCTCCGAAGAAGGAAAAATGGGCTTTGGGCATTGGCACTGGTGCGCTAGAGAGTTGAACAGAGAGGTTTCTTGGCTTCAACATGTGCTCATGCACTCAAACGAAGAAGAGAGTTTAAGCAAGGCACATGGATGAAGTCCCAAGGGATGAAAGTGGTGCCTACGCCTTCTCAAGTTCATTGTTCACTCAAGGGAGTGATGGAGGGCACAGATGCACTCCTAAAGGCTAAAGGAGTAAATATTTAGTGTTCGGTGTGGTGCACGCTCATGTGCTCAAGAGGACCAGGCTGGCACATGAACTCGGAGTCTAAATTTTGGTGCCTCATGACTTCATAGTGAGATCATGCGCCAAAATATTCCACAACAACGCATGATTCATCGTGGAAGGATAAATGGAAAATATTAAGGCCTTCGGTGGTTCACCTATGCACTCAAGGAGAGCACAATTATTTGAGTCAAGGAGTGCACTCAAGGAAGAATTGGTTTTTTTGAAGGGCGTAGTTTGGTGTAAGGAAGGAAGAGAGTTAAAGAGTGTGCCTCGTGCCCTTGGAGGGTTCATGTAACACTTCCGAACAATGTAGGATTCCCTGCCAAGGCTTTGGCGCTCATGAGCTCTTCACCTTAATGAGTTCACTTTGAACCAAAAATTGTCTACATGAAATATGAAGTAGGGTAAACGGATGATTTATTATAGAACAAACCTTTACTAACGCACTAATTCATCAATAAAAAATATAAAATATTGAACAATGGTAAATTTTCATATAAACTCCACTTTGTACATATTCTCTAAGTGCAACAAGTGTAGTGTGCGACTGTGACCCAAAAGTGTCGTTTTATGGCACTAAACATGCTATGGCCTCAAATGCACTAAATGATGTTTTATAAATGAAAATATTACAAGCTTGAGACCATCCAAAGACACTTGAAACACATCGAAACAATATTTGGTGATTAAAGTGACTTAAATACATCAATGATGGCAAGTAGCAAAATTTTGGAGGTGTTGTAGCAGTAGACAATATGTAGCATCATTAATCGGTGGAATTCCACTTCTCTCTATCAGAATATTCAATTACAAGGTCCATAGCTTCATTAAGTATGTATTTCCTTTGTTTCCCTTTTTGAACTATTTTTGTACATAACATATCACTTTTCTCAACTTGGTGGAAACACACATAGAAGATACACCATACCACAATGGATGTCCAAAATGAGCTCAAGGGAAAAGGTTAATTATTGAAATAATCTTAAATCGTAGTAGACCTCAAATATGAATGGGGTGAAAAGTAAACCTAATGCACCATTTGACTTATCTAGAAAGCATAGAATGGGTGAAGAATGAGATGAAGAAGAATTTGATACCTATGAAATCCCAAGAGAAGTCAAAGAGATGTCACTAAGACATTAAGCAGCATTTAAACTCATAGCACATTAGAATCCCTTATCGGGTCTCACAAAATAGCTTTCTATTGGAGCGTGAGGAATAGTAAGACTAGAACAAGAAATCGGGAATAAAAATTAGAGACCGTGGATGTAAGAAACAGTTACTGCTAGAAGGACCCTGGAACTCATTTAGTATGACATCATCGTAAAAAGCATGGTGGAACCCAAGAAGTTTCACACAATTATATTTACAATTTTCTAACCAAGCACAAATAGATAGAGAACAATGATACTTGATGCTCTTGAATGTGAAATCGGATTCAAAAATTTGATATCCGCAAAGTTAGATCCATCGTATCCAACTACAAAGCATGGCATATTGTTGGGTCCTTCGTTTTTGGATAATTTTTTATTAAATTTTATCGTAAAATGGTTCTAGGAATGTTCAGAAGAATAAAATTAAATGATCAAACTAGCTAGAATTCGAGAAGACAAAAGGACAATGGAAAGTAAGAGTTAAAAGCAGTTATTTTGCAGACTTGAAGAATCAGAAATGGATCTATGCACCGGATTTTGAAGAGATCAAAGAGATGTAGACCAAAGCACTAGTTTTCGTCGTAATTTACCAAATCAAGCCAATGGGATCAAAGTGATTAAGATGAACCAAATCAAGCCACTGGGATCAAAGTGATTAAGATGGACCAAAACTGCCAACCTAGATTGAAGGGAAATCTCCTATAAAAAGGCAAGCAATGAGCATGAGAGATAGAAGGAAAAGATGATACTGGATTGAATTTTAAAGCTCCGAATTTGAATTTGGATTTTAATTTGGTCTAACTTGAGCCTCAATTTATTATGTATTCTGAATGACCTTGAGAGCTATCACTATCCTGTACGTAAGGTCCATTTATACAAACAAATGAGTTGTGAGGATTAATTTTTTAATGGTGCATATGAAACAATTATGGTTTGCACCTGCTTACACAAATTTTCATGATGTGTCATATGTATATTATGTTTTTCTGTACTGCTATGTGATTGTTTTATCTTATTCATATACATAATGATCTCTGAAAGTATTTCTACTAGTGATGTACATATGCCTACTCACTAAATTATCTATCTCGTTAATTTGCTCATCATCACTATCCTACGATCCCTTCCATCATTTCATGTCTCGAATGCCTCAGTGAGATGTTTCTCCCCAGGAGGAATGAAAATTTCGGGTAATGTGTTAGAATATAGTGAAAAACATTTTTTGGCAATCAAAGGAGAACCCCGGGTCTTTCAAGCTTAATTTCACACCAACAAATGGTTCTATTTTTTAGACACATATATTTTGAGGGGACGTATATCATGGTGTCGAGGGATTTTCAAAAAGGCGATATTCAAGAACAAGCAGTAGGAAAATATTGATCCATTTGTTCTACATCAAGCTCAACTAAACAAAAAATAATTTAGAGGGTTAAGGAGGAAATACGTAAGTGCGTAACCCTCCGTGATTAGTATGAAGTTTTTTTAGAAAATTTCATAAAGCAACTACATATCTTGTTACGTATATTGAAAATTAAAGCAGAGTTCGTAACCATAATAGGACTCGTTGAGCTTGGAATACAACCAATTTAGCTTAGTTGCATCGGTTGGATATTGAGTTAACCAGAAATTGTCATTTCTAGGCATGCAACTTTACAAGGTTATTTCATTGAATTTGTCACGTAATATCACCAATCCTTTTCCAAAGTCGAAGAATTATTCGAAGTACGGGCTGCGGGGGAATATTTTTGAAATGAAACCTTTATGGATTAAGGTTTTGATGCGTAAGAAAAACCTACTACTATTTCAAGAAAATAAGGCGGTAGCTTAAAAATCCTAGGGTACTCGAGATAGGTTTAGGGGAGAAATGATACTTGGTTTTCAAGGATGAAGTTCCATTGCATGGAAGCAAATGAATCACCAAGAGCTTGAGACTTAAATGAAAATAGAAGAGTGCGTATACTAGACGAGTAGCAGAAAATATGTTGCGGGAAATTTGGATATGACAAAGAGAGTTACACTAAATAGGATGTGTTGAGGAGCTTGAGGTTTCAAATAGAATGGATGTGTAGCTTCCGCAGTTACGAATAACAGAACAATAGTAAGAAATTATAATTAAATAGGGAGGTGTTGGAAGTATTCCCGTAAGAAATATGAATGGAAGCATTGAGCCCACTGTGAGTCATAAGGAGTCATAACGCCTGGAATCGCCTAAACAATTAGTAGTTGTAGACTAGAGCACTCTCCTTTATGATGAAATTAGTTTTGTGATGGGGGATATTTTTTTCTAAAGATGATGTATCTCCCACAAGTACCATTTTGTAGATTAACAACATTGGTGTTTCTCCCCTAACCTCCCCTAGTACTTTATCAAAATCCTTCGCCTCTTTTGTTTCAAAGATAGTTATGACTTTAAAATTTCAAAATTTCCATATTATGTACACAATTGGTACTTATAGTAGTGGTGGTTTCCGTACAAGTTCTCAGATCTTTGTAATCTAGTTTATAATTATTTATATCGGTTTCGTCCGGTTATTCTTAAGCAATGGTTAGTAACGTAGTAGGTTCATTCACTTGGTGCATCTCAAATTTTTAAGGTTGGGGGAATGAGGATGTATAATTGTACTGGTATTTGTATGCTACTACATAGAGGCCCAAAAATCTAAACACTACTAATATTATGATTTTCAAACGGCTTTGAGAGATAGAGTGCTTAGGTGGTTTATTAAATGGCTCCGTACGACTTCAAATACCACTCTTAATGAAGTTAAGAGATAATTTATCGTGAATTTAACCTCCCAAAACAAATAAATAAGGGTTATCTAAACTATGGGATATTAAAACAACATGAAGAATAAAAATGGCATAGGAATGCATGCAACAATTCAAAGATAAAATTGGTAAATTAAGTTATAAGATTGATCCTAATCACTGCAGATATTGGTTCATTAAAGCCTTGTTTCCATTGACCCTAACCCTTCACGCAATAGAAAATTGATACTCTACAAGATGCACTTGAGAAAGACATGAATATTAAATCAACGGAAATATAACTTCCATGGGGGTTATTGCTTCTAGTACCCTACCATCAATAAGCTACAACTTGGAGATTACACTCTGATGAGAGATTGAAAGACATGTATGGGTTGGCGCTACTTGTCCTCATGTATGGTGCACACCAATTTCCATGTTGAGGAATCATGCGACCGAGTGTCGACAACTGAATATTCTAGGACCAAATATTATGCCTACAGGATTGAATCCACCACTTCCCATTGTTGGAGTTGTGCAATTTAATACAATTTCTTTGTATCAAGTACATACTCAATATCATGCTTTCTTCTAATCAACTAGGTACATTTTTCCAATGAATATTATGATATTTGTCGTACTTATGGACATCCACCTCATTCTTGTCCTATTTTTAAGAAGCTCAAATGTCCCAAAAACATATTTTTGTGAGTTATTTGGGTCCATGAAGATCACCATATACCAAAGGCAGTAGCCGATGCTTTGTTCGATCATCTTAATCACATATGTTTAGATTCAATGTGAAGCTCCTCGAGGGCAAGGAGGGAGGAATTTCAAAGGAGGAGAAACTGAGGAAGAGGCTTAGTCATTTTCTATAATTATGATCATTAAGGTCACATTTTCCATGAATATTTGTTACCTAGAGGCCTTAAGAGATCCCATTGTAGAGTAAATATCCATGGGCCGAAGCTTGTCCCGAACCGATCACCTGCCAGTAGCTACAACAATAGAAAAGAGGAGCAAATTTGATCAATACAAAACCTCAAGGGACTCAAACCAAACCAATTCCTAACATTAATATCCTTACTATATTAGGAACATGATTGAGCAATATAAGGAGAACTCTTACCAACTCGCTATAATAAAGCCTACATCACCAAAGATGTCTTATGGTCATAATAAAAAAAGAATACTACAAAGATGCAAATAAAATTTTTAATCGCTTAGTTTCTTATTATAGTCTCATGCAGAACAACAAGACAGTGGTACAAATGAGGAGTCACAATTTTTCTCAAGAGACATCTTCATCCTGTTATGGAGTGGTTGAAATTATTTTTTCATATTATGAACAATGAAAATTTATATGGCCAATTGCGCAAGAAGCTCAAGAAAATTTCTAAGTGATGAAGAATTCTCTGAAAAACATATTTATGCCAATCTTCCTAAACAAAACTCTAGTCAGACCGTTAGAATAAGAGAAGTTGTAAAGAAAATTTTGTGTTGATTCGCAAATTACAAGATTTTCCATTAATGATTCTATGCCAGCATTTGGGTTCGGATGTAAATATCTTGTAGAGGAAAACTTGGGAGGAATTAGGGAAGCCCAAGTTAGTATTTTCTCCTATTTAGTTATGTATGATAAATAAATATTGTGTTCTTCCCATTTGGCCATCTTGAAGATTTTGAAGTTGATATTGCTGTGGGAGGAAGACATATGTAGATTTTGAGGTCATATATATCATGGAAGATAAGGATACTAACCCAACCTTATTGTAGATTGAAATTCGTAAATTTGATAATTATGTTTTACTCTACCACAATCGAGAGACTATGACATTTGAAGTAAATGGAATCCACGTTATACAACCATTGGATTTGTAACAAGGCTCAAGGTTTACAATGCTTTGCACAATGTTGAAAGGCATAATATTTTTGGATCGACACATCAACTCATTGTGGGAAAGAGAAGACTATATTAATCATATATTTGATGGTCTATTATTTGGAGGAGTGTCTACAAAGCATGTGTTTGCTTTAGATGTTGTGATAGATGATTGGAGACAAGGATATCATGAGTTGCACTCCATTAATTATGCAATTTTTCTTTGTGTTCATTGGATTGGCACTAAGGTATGGTACTTGCCTACTTTCAATGGTATAGGATTTGTTGTTAATTTTATTAAGGAAATATATTTGCATATTGAGGAAGTGCAAAATATCCCTTTGTTGGATGTTTTTCTCTTTCAATCAAACCCTTCAAATATGGTGGGGAACTCATCATAACCGCCCAAGGACCGGAATCAATTTATTTTACTATGTTATATCAATTTTCTATTCCGTAGAAGCCTTTAGATATAATTCCCATATATGAAGGTTATACCACCACAGAGCATATTCGTACTTGTGTTGCTATTTGGACAAAATTTGGGTTACCTACCGAAATGTGGGTACATCATTTTATTCACATACTAGGGACATTTACGCAAGCCTGGTACTTTAAATAAGAGATGAAGAGGTATAAAACAATTGGGAGGTGCTAATAGCTCAATTTTGTAGTGATTTATCATTTTCTAAATAAATACGCAAGGACAGCGCAGGTGTTGAAAGCCATTACAAGAGTGTTGTTTCCTGCCACAAAACCTATTGAAAGGGTTTTTTTTCCCACCGGAAAAACCTATTCTTGACTATCGCAACTTCCGCAGATTATGAAAAATTATATCAATATGTATTTCATGAAGATGTTACTTGCGTAAGATCAATAAGGAGCCGAAAGATGGTGATCCGGAGGGACTAAGGCATTTGCCTCTTTAGGAATCCAAAGGAGAATGAAATATAAAGGATGATCCTATAAAATATGCTCTACAATTGAAGCCTCCGAATTTACTAAGCATGATATTGAACCTAGAATAGAAACCTAAGCCAGCTTCTACTGACTATTGCGATGAGCAAACTACAAAAGATATTTTTGACTTATTAAAAGGACAGGAATTTTTTTTTCCTACACTCGCCTTCGTAACTCAAGGAATCAAGGAGATCTAGGGGAAATGAAAAAATGTTTTCGAAGCATGATGCAAAATAATCAAGCACTACCCATACTTTTTGAATCCATGATTTAAGGAGAAATTTAAGAAAGAAATTGACAAAATGCTAGTCGTGGGTCATATTTTCCCGCTGATGAAGCAGCATTGTGGATCAACCCTATTTTCATTCAATATGAAAAGGATTCAATGATATTAGGGTTCCAGAGCAGACCATATAAGTCTTAATAATGTCCTGGTGTCCATGATCTATTTCCGCTCTCTTCAGCCGATGGAGTATTGGACAATGTTCTAGTTACGATAGTTATTATTTTACTAATGGATTTCCTTGGTATCATCAAGTTTGTATTGCAAAATAAGATAAATAAAGACTAGTTTTACAACCAAATGGGGTTCTTATGCTTATCAAGGTCATGTCATTCAACCTCAAAAAAAATGCTTTGCCTCTCGTTCTCTAGAATTTTTATTAGTGCTTTTAGAGACTATATTCATAAATTCCTTGAAGCGTACATGGATGATTGGATAGTATATACATCTTAATGAAGCACTCTAGTTTATTGGTGTAATGTTTGATCGTTGTGATGTATTGGTACATTTCATTAAATATCAATAATTGTATTTTTATTTTTCTATTTGTACCTTTCTTGGACATATTGTTTGTAAATATGGCGTTTGTGTTGATCTCTGGCCAAAGTTGCATTAATTTTAAATATGTCACCACCCACAAATTTTCAGTAGTTGTACTACTTGGACACACAAGCTAATATATTTAGTTTATCCACAAGTATGTCGTAATCACTACACCATTGCGTGCTGTTGAAGAAATTTGAACATTACG
The DNA here is from genome assembly GCA_034641835.2 of Pinus albicaulis. NCBI lineage: Eukaryota > Viridiplantae > Streptophyta > Pinopsida > Pinales > Pinaceae > Pinus > Pinus albicaulis. The sequence goes on along the minus strand of CM076570.1, from coordinate 1,055,780,047 downwards.
TATGGATTTTTGAATGGGATGTTACATTTCCAACACCTTAAAATTAAAGCTTGTGGGTGCTCTAATTTAGTTTACCTATATTGGAACAAGGAATTTATGGTTCATATAGATTATTGTGTGATCTAAAATTGTGTGAAAAAAATATTTCTTATACAAAGATAAGACAGAGGGGACTTTTTATCAAGTTATTTGGCCCTTACTAAAGGGATGAAACCAAGCTCGCCCTCATCGTTCGCTAAAAATTATAAGTAAACACCATATCGATCCGGCAATGAAAATATTTTTTTATGCTTCCGCAAAGTATTCATTAACCAAATTTTATGTGTGAATAAGCAATTTCAAGTATTCTCGCAATTGAAGTAATGTGGTTTGAAGTGAAACAAATGAATTTTGATCACCGTATAAGTCTCATTGTGAAAAGTGGACTTATTAAAAGTTACCGTTTAATGTAGTAAAATCGGAATATAGTAAAGAAAAAATGCACAACATAACAAAGAAGAATTTTTTGCCAGCTCACCCATCTCTTGGCCACTTCGCTGGGAGTCCAAAAGGCTACAATAGGCTTTTTCCTCTTTTCATATTAATGCTCGAAATAAGTATTACACCGTGAAGAAAGCCTCAAAAGGCTAAAATAGCTGCAAATTCATAAACAAAGGACTAAAAGCAAAGAAAATTGACTATTCATTCACCTCAAATGATGAGTATAGTCCAAGAGTAGCTAATCTTTTCACCAAGCCCTGTGGCTCCACAAGCAAATTCGCTGGATAAAATTACCGACAGAAAGCCCGATGGCTCGCAACTATCCCAACAGCTCTAGAATGCTTCAATACCCCAAATCAAAAAAACATTCGCTTCAAAAAGACTTCCCTAGCCCAAGTTAGTGATCAAACAACTTTTTCCCAATTAGGCTAGGAAAAACTCGACCAACCGTGGAACTCAGCTTAACCCCAAAAAATATGGGGTCCGACGCTATCTTTTGGCACTAATATTTTTATCACCAACCGTGGGTGTTAAAGAGATAGGCCTACTTTAGGACCATAACCTTCGAAATCGGTTGAATGACTTTTTTAGTTTTACGCGGTGTTTGCTGTTTAAAAAACATATATTAAATGAACTCCACACCAAGTGTTGCATCGTGTACCATACTGCCGTGTGCGTGCTAATGGAGTAGTTCCTGCCCGAGCCAAGGGTCGTCCGAAGAGGGGTGGCTGGCCCTCTTTCGGCCCCCGCTCATACAAAATATAACGTTTAAATATAATCTCTAACCCATGGGTTTAACAAGAACCACCAGGCTCATCGTCGTGCCTTCCGCTGTGTCCTCCCGACCTGCACAACCTCGTATAACAAAAAAATTTATTACAATATTTCATTTGACCTCAAATACGCGCAACTTCCCAAGTTGGCCACATGGCACCCTTTTGATTGGTTTCCAATGGAATATTCCACGAAAATATTCCTGCATTATTCCGTGGAATATTTTTTTTTTAATAAAAATTTTTGTAAAGTCCATTTGGCCATTTTTTTACTTAAAATTGGCAAATTTCAATGTTGAATAACTTTCTCATACAATATCGGTTTTTAGTGTCATTCACGTCTTCACATGATCGTTTCCAGTTTTTTCAGCTTGTTCTAGCTTGGACCAATTCTGAGCAACCAAACTTTTTGGGTAATGTCACAAAGGACTTGACTCCCCGATCACACCTCCCAAATGGGAAGCTTTTGGACCCCAAAAGCTCTTTGACTAGGTGAACCGATAATGTGGAGACCGATTCTCCACTCTTCCACCCTTGAATAATCGAAATCTACCCGATTTCATCAAATGAAGCTTTTGGAGAAATGATAAACCTGCCTCTCGGATTCAACCGATTCAATATTGCTAAGATCGATTTTAGTCATGATGCAAACGATTAAAATTTGAAGAACAAATTGTAACTTGCAGAAAACAAACTTTTTCTACACTGATCAAACTTCCTAGAAGACTTAAAATAACTTTCACCTTGCAAATTGTTTCATGGCGACCTTACCATTCTAAAACCAACTTTTTCCCACGCCGAATCGTGTGTCCTTTGCTTCTGAACTCGCTTTGCTTTGACACTTCATTCACTGCATTGGTTAACCCAAAAGGTAATTTGTGTAGCATAACATCATCTTCTTTCAAAGAAAATTGTTATTAAACTGAGACAAATCATTAGCAACATCATAAAAAGGCGAATGCTCAAAATCGTCGTTTAACATTAACAAAGTTAGACTTTGGACTTGCATTAAATCTGGAATATTTTCAATCATTGATTTGCATGGAGTAAAGAATATTCCAAATTTTCTTCTTTCTTGTGAGCTCTCATAATGTACTTTTTACCATCTTTGAACAAGTGATATTTGTTTTCATGACGATGAAATATAGCCTTCCCGTCAAATAAATAAGTGACTTCAAAAACAATACTTGAGATATCAAGTAAACACTACCATCAAGTTCCACTTCACAATAAGTGTGTTACTGCAAAGCGCAATATGCACTTCCTTGAGACTTTCAAGTTGGCATCCTTGCATATCCATCCAAGTGGATAAGGCTTCGAAATGTGGAATGGTCTCAAGTTTAAGTCGCTTGACCAAGTCTTCGCATATAAGATTCGGCTTGTGACCCACCGTCAGTCAGTGTGTCAATTTTGGTATGTTTTGAAACTACCCTCACATGGAAGAGCTCTCCTATCCTCCTTTTTCTTCATGAGTATCCGTATGACAATTTAAAGAGCTAGAACTGGGAGTTGTGTCTTGCACCACTTCTTTCCCTTAATTTTCTTTAAAACCATGGCTATGATTTTTGTCTCATCTCCCTAGTCCGACCCTAAGTCTGGCTTTAATTGTTGCTACAATTTCCTTTCTCCTTTTCTTTGGTCTTGTTTTTGTTCTTGTATTTTTCCTGCCTTAGCCAGGATGAAGCTTCCACAATGATCTTCATCATGACTCTGCCTTGGAATGCTTCTGCAAAATAACTTTCCCTTTGCTTGAATTTGAAATTCTTTTCTTTCCTTTGTTTTTTGGAAATTATTATCCTCATCAAAAGTATTTTTTCTCTCTAGCTTCTAAAATGTGTAGCTCGCACACAAACTTCATCTAATGGGTAGGATTGAACATTAGGATAGTATGTTGCAGATAATCAGCAAACCTCCTATGTATTTCAACAAGGTGTCTTGACTTTGTAAGTCTACCCCAAGTAGAAGTGCCTCCTTCTAAACTCTTGGGTATAATATTGCACATTTTGACCCCCCTAAGTTGCCTAAAATTTTGCCAACTCATGATTGCCCTCTCGAATATGAGCAAGAGGACAAACGTTTCTTAATAGCAAGACAAACTGTACTCATGTTAGAGTTATCTTACCATGCTTTTTAATTTCCTCCCTGGGTCTTGGCTTCCTGCAACAAACCAAAGCTGTTCTATCCATTCTCAATGAGGCTAATTGGATTTTTTTGTCATCATCATGCAAATTTCGAATTCTTAGACAGCATTCTCAAATGTCTAATCCGCTTATCCAATTTTTCCGCATTAACATCACCATTAAACATCGGCAACTCAAACTTCACATCAAGCTTTAAAAGGATTTCTAAGAGATGTTTTTATTTGTGCGATCGATTACCGTAGTTGAAGAGGATGATGTGGAGGAAGAGGATGACGATGGAGATGAAGGATCACCATTTCCTCCATTCCCTTTCATAGACTTATCATTGCCTTTCTTCCTCCCCGAAGAATCTCCTTCTTTCTTTTTGGTTTCCAGACCCTTCTCCAACAATCCTATCATTTTCTCCGGCATAGGATCCTAACCATCTCGCTCATGTCCAAAAGCTTTTCAAAGACTCTTTCTTCTTCCTTGGGATCCATTTCCTCATGTACTTCTCCTTCTAAGAAGACATGTTTGTGGTCGATTCTAAGGCTTATGAGGATGAAATGGAAGGTGGAGATAATGGCACCCTGTACTCTCCTGGTTGAGGATTATCTTGTTCTCTAACCAATTGACCTTCCCCTTTTCAATTTCGGCTAGTAAGCATCAAATTTGGTGTATCAACACAATATTCTTTTTTGCACAAATTTCACAAATTGTTAAGCAAAACCTAGAGCTCGATACCAATGATCCGAAATTGTGTGAAAAAAATATTTCTTACACAAAGACAGACAGAGGGGCTTATCGGTTATTTAACCTTTACTAGAAAGGATGAAACCGTGTCAGTCTCTCATCGGCTCGCCTAAAGAAATATACAGCAAACACTAAATCGTATCCTACAATTATGAATATTTGTTTATTTTTGCAAAGTATTCATTAACCAAATTTTATGTGTGAATAAGCAAGTTCACATTCGCAATGGGAAGTAATGTGGTTTAAGAGACAAATGAGTTTTCGATCGCCGTATAATTCTCATTGTGAAAAAGTGGACTTATTAAAAGTTATTGTTTAATGTAGTAAAATCTGAAATATAGTTAAAGAAAAAAATGCACAAGATAACAAAAAGAAGTATTTGTTTAAGCAAACACCCATCTCTGCCACTACGGGTCCAAAAGCTCCAAATAGGCTTTTTCCCTCTTTCATTAATGCTCAAAATAAGGATTACACCGTGAATAAATCCTCAAAAGGATAAAATAGCCGCAAATTTAGAAACAAGAGGACCTAAAATGAGAAAAATTGACTATTCATTCACCTCAAATGGATGAGTATAGTCCAATACAGCTTGATCTTTCACTAAGCTCCCCGTGTCTGCCAAGAAAATTCGGGCCGATAAAACCACCCATACAAAGTGCTCCGATGGCTCGCGACCGTCCCAATAGCTCCGCACGTTTCAATACCCCAAATAAAAAAAAAAAATCGTTTTCCGAAAAGGACTTCCCTAGCCCAAGTTATGACCGTCAAATTTTGCCTGCTTAGGGGCTAGGGAAAGCTCCACCAAACTGTGGAACTCAGCTAACCCCGACAAATATGGGGTCCTGGCGCGGGACCGTGGCACGTCTGCTTGCCACCGCCAACCGTGGTGCTAGCAGATAGGCCCACGAGACCACAACCTTCTTAAATCGATTGAATGACTTTGAGTTTGCTGTTTAGAAACCATATATTAAATGAACTCGCACCAAGTGTTGTGTTGTGTGACCATACCCCAACGTGTGTGTGCCAATGGGATAGTTCCTCGGTTCCGAGCTAAGGGTCATGTGAAGAGGGGGTCGTCTCCCTTTCGGGCCCCGCCCATACAAACATAATGTTTAAATATAACTTTCAACCCATGGTTTAACAAGAACCACCGTGGCCCATTGGTAGGCTCGCTTGTGTCCACTCAATTCGTGGTCGAACTTCGTCACGTATAACAAAAAAAAAAAAAATTTTATTACAATATTTTTGTTTGACCTTTAGCTACAAGTGCTGCCTGTGTCGCCACGTGGCGCCCTTGATTGGTTGCCAATGGAATATTTCGTAGAATATTCTCGTGGAATATTATTTTTTTAATAAAAAAATTTTAAAAGTCCATTTTATTATTTTTTTCATCGAAATTGGAAAACTTCAATGATGAATAAATTTCTACAACATAGTTTTCGGTGGTTTTCACGTTCACAAGATCGTTTTTCGAGCTCTTTCCATTCGTTCGGCTTGGACCAATTCTCGAGCAACCAAATTTTTGAGCATTTTTCCACAAAGGACTTGATCGATCATTATGGTATTGCTTTGAGTGTTATTTTAGCATAGCCGAGAGAAGGTAACTTAGATCATCCCATCTATTTTTCATATAAACTCCATAGCCGAGAATACCGTTATACTACCACCGAATGTGAAGCTCCTACCATGGTGAACCCCTCCAAAAGTTTAGACATTATCTTTCGGGTGGTCCTTTTAAATTCTTTATTGATTATTTTACTTTAAAATTATCTCAATAACAAACCCGTCTTGGAAGGGAGAATATGCAGATGGGACTTGTTGCTTTATAAATTCTTGTTTAAAGTTATTAAACCAGGGTTGCTCTAATGTGGGCCCAAATCACCTTTCTCAAATATGAGTTTGGCAAAGAGGAGGGTCAAGAATGACTAATTTCCTAATGCATATTTGTTCCGAATTGAAGTAGTACCAAATTATTTTTGACGATATCATGTTATTTCTAGAAACCGGTAAGTGTTATGATGAATACACAATGACTCAAAAGAGGCATATGGTACGAGTTGTAAACTATCACCTTATTGTAGGTAAGTTGCACAAAATGGGGCTTGATCACATTTTGCGCATGTTTTTTGGATCATGACAAAGAATTTTTTTTGTGGGAATGCCATTCTAATGTTACAGGAGACCATGTTGGAAGAAAAAATCTACTACAAGGAAGATGTTACAAGCTCAAATTTTGTGGCCTACTCTTTTTATAGAGATGCAAAGGAATATGTCAAGAAATGTGATGTTTTTTTGTGGGTTGGGAAACCATGTCATCGTGATGAACTTATAATGCATCTTAGTCCGAGCTCTTGAGGCTTTTGAGAAGTGGGTTATTGACCTTTGTGGGGCCATCAACCCTCCTATGCAACATTCTCATTCCCCCACATTATTACCACAATTTACTATTTAACACGTTACAATGGGCGTTTATTATCAAAGATTGCATTTTTTATACCATCGCAAGGTTTATATTTGAAAATATCATCACTAGATTTGGTTGTCCAAGGAGCCTTACTAGTGATCAAGGATTGAATTTCATTAACGAGACAATGTTGCAATTGTTTTAAAATTATGATCCAACACCACAAAACAACCCAATATCATCCGTACGTGGAAAATGGAATGGTTGAATCCTTAAACAGAATTCTAGGAAAAAGGGCTTACTAAAGTTTTTTTTCCACAAACCAGGATGATTGGGATGAACGAGTTTAGGTTACCATTTATGGGCTTACCGTATAATTCATGAAAATGTTTCTGCATAAGTATACAACATCTCAACTTGTTTATGGATGAGAATCTATATACCAAATTAAGTTTATTGTTTTGAATGTTTTCAATACTCCTGCTACTCGAATCTTTGATGATGAATCCTCGGAGAACGACTATATGAATTGTGGGAGTTGGATGAGGAGGTACTCAGATTTCTATCAAATTATCGAGAAGGAACGACAAAAATTCGGGCATGACAAACATATAAACAAGAAGTATTTTTTATATCGCAGATGAGGTATTGCTTTAAGAAACAATTATCTTGCCATTCGGTAAGTTACAATGTTAAACATTGGTTCTTTCTTTTTTTCGAAGATAAAATATTCGGGTTATTAAACTTGCTCAACTTCTGATGGAGTTATTTTTCCTAGTTGGGTTAATGGTATTGCCTAGGAGTAATACATCCAAATTTAGTCTTCTCGGAGTGGAAAAATCATGGGTTTTTCTTCTCTATTCAAACTTTATTTCCTCATTCTTTTTTAATTTCCTAGTCCTCTACACCCTAAGAGATTGCCTTCATCACTTTGTGGATCTTGCATTGACCCTCTTAGGAAGAAATCATGAATTCCTATTCTATTTGCACTGGGAGTAATAAATGCTTCTTTGATTGATTTTTGAGTCTTCAACTCTCAACCCTCATTAGCTTGCTCAAAGAAAATATCTCTATTTGATAGTCTTCTTGCTTTTTCCGTGTAGCTTTTCCACAAGTATATCACGAGAAATACTACTCAAGAGATCCTAATCCATTGGAACATAATAAAGAGGCTACGGGGTCTTTGGGGAGAAGGGTTTATCCTTATTTTGATTCTTCTTCCTTTGGAAATTGCATAGGCCTGGGATATCTTCAAGTGAATTCATACCTTCTTCCCATTGCTCTCTTCGGGGAAGCTTCCTTCTCATGAACATATTCGAAAAAATTTGTATGTTTCCTCTATATTCTTTATTCCATTTAGTACTTCAAATTGGTTTTTGAGAGATCTTTACAACTAACTTGCATATTGCTGAAGAGCTTATACCATAAAGGGATGTTGAGGGGAAGTGATACCTTATGACCAATATTATTCTCAAGGGTCTAAGGGGTAATTTTGTGGCCTGAGGGACCTCTTCTTCTATTAGTAGTCTATCAATTATATCCTTCTTCCTTCTAGAGGCATTTGAAGATTTTGGATTTACTTAGAAAATGACCATATTCATGATAGACCTTGCATGAAGGGAAGTAGGAATGTAGTCGTTTCCTAGAGGGAAAGGTCCAATTATTTAAATATAGTTTTTTTTTACCTTTTGAGAGTGTATTTTAAAAATAAAATTCAACACAAAATGTGGGCACAAGAAAACATCATATCCTTGGTTCTATTCTATCTAAATACATTCCGAGGGCATTACCAATATTTTTTGAAATTTACACCTTGCAGGAGGGGCAAATAGGAAAGTTTTACCCGTACAAGAATAGTAAAAGGAACATCATTTTTAGGGTCTAAATATGGGACTCCATCTATCTAGATATGTTTCGTAGCCCCTTAAAATAAAGAACACTTATGAATATTAAGTCACTATCAGATTTATCTACAAAATAAAAGGTAAAAACCCTTCTAAAAAAGGAGGCTAAGGCTTTTCCTTTAATCAAAGGCTTCTATTTTTTATCCGGGCCTAAAGGTCTTAAGGATTTGGGGGAGTACCAAACTCTGTGAACTAGCACACCAAACTCGATCCACCAACCGAAGCATCGTAGTGGTGATTTTTCAATATTCAATGTGACTTTGAAATTTCTTCTCGTCTTCTTCACAAATTTGGCAAGTCGCAATCTTGGGATTTTTAGACCGTAACGATATAACAATGTTAAACACATCAATGTCAAGGCCTAAGGGGGGTAGGCCCTACGTAACCAAACACCATCAAAGGATAGAAAGAGATCAATTAGGATTTTGGAGATTCATAGCTCAAAACTTATCATCAACATTCAAGATGGAAATCCTTGATGTTATATCTAATTATTTTTATAAATAAAATTATAGTGTTTTTTGCTTTGGCCAAAGAAAAACAACAAAACTAAAAAGTTTAAATATATTAAATATTCATAAACATAATTAAGTCGATAGGGTGTGCTCTTTAAAATAGGTCTTCTAGAATTTTGATTACGCGGACATGCATGTATATTTAAGAATAGTTATTCCACAATTTAAATTAATTATCAATCATTATTAGTGGATAGTATAGATTTAAGCTCCATTGAATATGTCAAAATATTCATACCAATATACAGAAATCAAGAGTTTAGATTTATGTCTAAGTTAGTTATGCTCTTTTAATTAATTTATCTCGCATTAATTAATTTAAAAAAATATCATATCAACACCCTTATATAAAATGTGTATTATAATAAGTAAATACTTTGATACTTATCATAAATTGATATCTCTAAATATTTATATTATATACTCATTTTAATATATAAATAAAATAACACTCAATAGTTGAAAAATATCATTCAAATATAATAATTATTTTTATACAAACATATGACATAAAATCATATGTGGAGTTCTTATGAGAGCTCATATTTTCAAGTGTGTGTTTGCAATTCAAATGATAAAGGTGAAAGTGTAAACCATTACAATTCAAAATGATAGGTGATAAAGGTAAAATGTAAACTTAAAGTAAAAATGTTTGAGATATTTATCGGAGAGTGTGTGGTGTCAAATTTGAGTTAATAAAAAGTTGATTGTTATTAAGTTGGACATTTTGTTAATTTAGCGTTTTCTTTTTATACTAAATTAAATATAAATAAAAATATATTCCAATTTTATTAATGTGGTTAGACATTTCTGGTCTTTGTTAATTAAAATATATTCCAATTTTATTAATGTGGTCAGACATTTCTTTTCATTGTTCATGTCGGCAGATACCCAATTAAATTAGTGGATAAACGCATTAATTCTCTCTTAAAAAAAATCATCCACTGATAGAAACAAATTCTCGCTTAAACCTCCTGAGATTTGATTAGGTTTGATTTTCATTGTTGTAATTCCAATTCCATTAGTAAAGACACGTGTCACGCATACATTGCAAAAGCGTGTTCTATCTCAAGTTCCTGTCTGAATCCTATCGAGTCGGCAAAGCACCGAAAATACAGAATACTCGGGTATTGATCAGGAAAAATGACGGAGTCAGACGAAGGTGGTTACCTCTTCCCGACTGGCAGGAAGAGCCAGGAAATGACAGAGAGAAGGACGACTGGGTGATGCTGCGGGTGGGAGGTCAGGTGTTCGAAATCCGCGGACCACTCTGTGCGCGGACAAAAATTCCATGCTCGCTGCCCTGGTGCTCCGCCATTGGCCTAAAGATGATAAGAATAACAAGAATTCCGTCATCAGAATTGATAGAGACGGTCAGAGGTTCGCGCACGTCTTGAATTATCTCCGCAACGGCACCGTGTGGCTGCGGGACGTCTGCTTACTGCGTGAGCTTCCAAGAGGAGGCTGATTTTCTTTCTGCCTCGCCGGCCTTAACGACCTCTGCGAGGAAAAATACAACAAATTGAGGAGGCGGAAGAATCGAAGTGGAGTATGCATAGAAGTACTGCCGAGGCGAATCACAAAAAACTCCGCCGGGGAGAGGGATCCTGCAGATCAAGGCCCCGCCACCACCTTGGTGGCTGGGCTTGAGGTTCACGGCAAAGAAAATACAGGTGGCTCCGGCACAACCAGGATTTTCAGAGGATCTTTGAATTTGTCACTTCTGTGTTTCCGGAACCCTGGCCGTTTCGATTCCAAAGATGGTAAGGTGTTTATAATTTAAGATCAATTAGGAAGACTTACAAAGAAAATACAGGGTTCCGGCACAACCAGGATTTTCAGAGATCTTGAATTTGTCAGTTCTGTGTTTCGAACCCTGGCCGTTTCGATTTCAAAGATGGTAAGGTGTTTATAATTTAAGATCAATTAGAAGACTTAGTAGAACTTAAACTTTTAGAAGACGTGTAAATATTTAAAAAAATATTTATATTTATATTATTATACGGAAATTTTGTATGTTTACATATTATACAGTTTCAATTGTTTTTATATGAAAATTAAAACGTATATATATATATAATGATATTTTTTTATTATTAAAAATTATAGTGATATCTTTCAAATTTAAAAATATTATTATTATTTTTTAATACAGGTTTAATTTAAAATTTATATTTTCTAATTATTTATTTAATAATTATTAAACTTGTGAATTTACCTGTTTTTACATGGGCTTACATGGGAAGTGGGAGAGAGAGTTTGTGTAAAGAGAGAAAAAATGACTAAACCATCATATTATATAAATTTATAATATGTAGGTATTTTCTTAATTATAATAAAAATTCATTGGTTAAAGACTAATATATAAGACGTATTTTTATTTTTATAATAAACTTTATTGCTTAAAGATGTTCTTAAAAGTTTAATAATATTTGTTTTAATATTTAATATTTTTTACTTAATAATTAAAAAGTAATTATAAATTTTAAAATTTCCAAAATTTTAAAAGTAATCAAAAGAATTGGATTCAAATATGTAAGTATAATTTTTAGAGATCCTCCTTATTCGATTGTATTTTTCATTACATTTATATTTTTTTTATTTTTGAAAAACATATCATATTTATGTTATGTTTAAAAAAAATGTAAATGTAATGAAAAATATTTATTAGATGTTTGCATATATATTAGATTTTTTGTTATGAGAGTTTCAACAAAGTTGAAAGAAGAATATTACATGTATATTTAATGATTTGTTTTTGTAGAGACCAATACCAAGAATATTACATATATTTAATGACTAGATATTTTATTTATGAGAAAAATTATATACAATATGGATTTTAAGAGGTTTTTAAAATTGTTTTAATTCTAAAATTTTCACTTTAGGCTAAGTGAGGGTGGCATAAAGATAAGTTAGTATTGACTTGCCCATTGAGAAATAAAAAATAACATCTTGGGAAATATGAATAATATTAAAAATGTTCTATAAAAAAATCTTACTAAGTATTAATATATTATTATTCTTATTTTTATAGTTAAAACTAAAATGTTGGGAAGTAATTTTCTATTTCACCACATTATTTATTCTCATGCTAAGATGAGACTTCCTCAAGTCATGATGATGAACTACAATGATGAGTTGATTCAACAACGATCTTAATGTGATTTTTATTAAAATTGTTTTCAAATATACAATATGAATCGTAATAAAACCCTAAATTTAGAATATTAAAAATATTATTACTTCTAAATTTAAGGAGAAATTATGTGAAAATAAAGTGCTTGAGGAAAAAAATTAATTATGATGCATAAATATGTAAATAGAGAAACGATTAGTTAGAATGGGGAGATACCTTGGTATGTGAACCCAAAGGTCACCTCTTTGTGTATATAATGATGTTCACATTAATGCAAATCATACAATTGGGAATATCGGGCCTCATATGGTATTAGGAGTGTAGGTCCAAAATTTAGTCATTCTATGTCCTATTTCACTTCATTGTCTATTCAATGCCATCTCACATCAAACCTACTACCCCCGAAGGATCGTATGTCATCTTTATCCGTCACTCATTTCGTCTCAATATTTGACTTGCCCTCCTAAAAATTTAACAGCTTCCTGCTGGCATAATGTTCTATCCCATGTTTGTTAATCTTGGTATTGGTCTCTACAAGAAAACTGTGTGATATAACCAAGTAATTCATATTGTGATATAAAAGAGTATAACCAAGTAGCTTAAACACATGAAAAGAAGCAAGAAATAATAAGAAAACATGAGATCAAAGACACAAGACGATTTGATTTCTGGAGTTCTACCTAGTGTGGGCTTGGTGTCTTCGGGCTTTGTTCAATGTGGAGAGGTCTCTTTCATTAAATTGGCTGCAAAAATGAATTACAATCAATTTACAAATGGACACTTATACCTCCATTTTCGGAAATGGCCTAAAAATGGGAACTCGGCTAGAGAAATGAGATGCATAGTTGATTCCTAGCAAAAAATTGTGTAAAAATGACTAGAAACTTGTCCTGCTTTTGACATTGGCACTTCTAGACCCCATAGGAATCTTTTCAACATCAACAAAGATACCATGTTCAAAGATTCGCCGCCTAAACGAAATCAAAGCCACAATGATCCCGCTCCACCCCTCTCACTCATTGAATGGGAGTATGTTGAGGTTTAAATAATGTTAGTGGGCATACCAACCAATGTTGGCTTGTTGGTGGCGGTGGAAAATAGTATAAGCATCAAAATAAAACCTAGCCACCCCAAACATGGGGCGGAATTTTTGTAATATGTACACATTTTTGTTTTCTTTGATTATAATATAGATGGGTCTGCCTAATTGGCAAGCCGACCCACCTGTTGAGCAAGTTTAACCCCTACCGACTCCCCTCGTTTTGGTAACAAGAACATGCTGGTCACATTGTTTGGTGGGTTAGCAGCTCTTTGCCATCGGTGGGTCGCCCACCACACACACAACATATTAGTTGAACTTTGAAGGTACAATGCCATATTCCTTGTAGTTAATACTGTGGGATTGCGGTGGCTTGACCACCCGCTCAAATCAGCTTTGGTTTTGTTTTTAATTTTTTAATAATAACAATTATGTGTGTGTGTCAAAATTTCCGTTGGTCATTTTTAAAGGTCACCGGGAAAATTAATGAGGTGACAAATTCACCAATTCTCGGTGGTCGGATTCGTGCGTCGAGACTCGCCAAATTGTTGCCTCGTTATAGTGATTACCACTTGGCCTAGTTTACTTAACTTTTACCTACTATAACTCGAGCAAAGTTAACCGTATTTGAGTGTCATTCACACATTGGAATCAAGATGACGAAGACTACGATATGGTCCCTGCTCTCCACTTAAATCTAATGACTTTTATTTTTGAGCTATTTCAAGGCCAAAACTATTTCTCAAACCACCCAAGATCATTCCTCTACCAATGAGCTTCTCCGGGCCACCAAAAGCTTTATCGATCACTGGAAAGTGAGGGAATTTCTCCCTCACTTTTCCTTTTCGAACCCATCGATCCTTACTTGGATGCATTCCCTTGAAACCAATACGTACGTACTCACGTCTTGCCGCTATAAATTCCTAGTCTTCCTCTCAAGAATGATATCCTAGTAGCTTTTCCAAGTATTTGGGTGCAAATTCGTCCACCCATAGGAACCTCGTCTAACCTCTTCGTTGTCCCCCGATCAAAGGAGGTTCATAAAATTTCAAATTTTCAACGTTCACCACTACACATCCGCATGTACGCCGGAAAATCGAGATGAGAAGAACTATTCCAATCTTCTACATGGTGAATGGGCCATGTTGAACAGTATTGACTTATATCCTTCTCCTTTCATCTCACTCTTTGGCCGATGTGGAGCCACACTTTGTCTCCAACTCCGGGAATTGGCATCGACTCGTTGCTTGTCATGTTGAGCTTATATCAAGCTTAACCTTTCTCCAACTTCTTGCATTTCCGGTGAATCATTTGAATCAACCGAGCAAATTTTTGTTCTTTTCCCTATTATCTTTACCATTGAATCTTCTATCACCAAATACCATGTTAAGGGGTCCTTGAAAAATATCCAAACCATGTCTCAAATGGTGAGCTTTGAGTGAAATTTGCACCTATTCATTGTATGCATGTTATGATAAGGAAGCCGTTTGTCCCACAACTTCTGGGATGCTTGCTGTAACAGTTTTGGAGTAAGTGTACCATCATGCGTTGAAAACCTCATTTTTTCGTCGTCCGCGATGAAATTTTGTGCTCCTCTTTCATTTTGATTCCATCATTCTCCACAAACTCATCCAAAACTCTCCAAGAAAACCAAAGTCTCTCAATCAAACACAATGGATGTGGGCAGCCCAAATGGACCCATAAAAATTGGAAGAAGAGATGAGTAGTTTGCTTTCTTTATGTGCTGACCTACTTCTTACAAGGCACACACATTTTGGATAAATTGATCCACAACGACATACAACAAGCATGACCTCTCCCGTACGAAGGAAAATCGCTAACAAAATCCATTGATACTTTTCCATGTGATTTATCTTGGAACACGGCGTGTGTAGAGCCCCAATTTTCTATTAGAGGGCTTGCAAATTCAACACAACACATCCTCACATATTGAGTCACGTATTTTTCATGTGAGGCAAATAAAAACCTTCGTAAATGACACAACGTTTTTTCTACACCAAAATGACCTAAATACAATAGAGGTATGTGCCTATCGATTACATGTATCCTTTTACTAGGGAGAATACAAAGTTTGCCAAGATGGTGGCCAACAATTTTCCCCGCAAATGATTATTATCCACTTTCGATCCATGCATCAACTTTGCATAAATCTCCTTAAAATCGTCATCATTAACATATTAACCAAGATAACTTTCAAAAGATAAATAAGCATTTGAAAATTTATAGATGCAAAAAATTGGAGGGCGAGAAAGCATATCTACCACTTTGTTATTGGTTCCTTCTTCTATTTTATTACCAAGTGAAACTATTGAGGAATCCCATCCATCTCAAAATGACATGCCTATTGAATCTTGGTTTACCACCTGAGGTACTACAAGAGTCGGTGATTTGTGTGAATGATGGTCTCCTTGCCAATCAAATAGTGCTTTCACTTCTTCACACTTTGAACCAAGTCATACAACCTCGTCATATGTGGGATAGTTCACAACAACATGGGAGAATGTCTCGAATGGTAACATACATGTTTCCTCTTCCTGGCCGCATCAACATCGCTCCCATGGCATACCCACTAGCATCTATCTCAATCTCAAAAGGTTGTTGGAGGTCGTAAGGCCAAAATTGGTTCAAAGATGGATCTTCTCTTTCATTGTATCACATGATTTCTATTGCTTGCCTCCCTAGTGAAAGGCTTTCTTCACGCTTTTCAATGCATGTAATGGGGATGCAATGATGAAGAATTTTGCAATGAACCTTTCCCGCATTTCACCCAGCACCCCAAATAGCTAGAACCTTGTAATCTGGTGGATTTAGGCCACTTTACAATCACATCAATTTTAGAAGGATTCATTTTTGGAATTTCCACTCAAGCAATGTGACCCAAGTAAACCAAATAAGTCTTACCAAATTCCCACTTAAACATTTTGACATAGAATTTTTCCTTTTGGTAAAACATCATGCACCTTTTTAACATGACTGCTGGTGATCTTCCTATGTCCAATGTAATCAAGAATGTCATCAAGATACACAAGTACAAAATCATTAAGAAAAGGACCGAAAATATCATTCATCACCCTCATGAATGTGGCCGCAGCACTACATAGTATGACCGACATCAATAGCCATTCAAACAACCCTTGTTTACTTTTGAATGCAGCCTTCCACACATTCTGCTTTGCAATCCGACCTTATGATAGCCATCGCGCGGTTCAGTTTTGTGAAATAGGACATCCTTTTAATCGATCTAACAAATCATCAATACAAGGGAGAGGGTACAGATTTTTCACCATTATTTTGTTGATTTATTTGCAGTCCACGCACATTCTCCATGTTCCATCCTTCTTTTGGCACCAACACATTAATAGGTGAACCGCATGGAGAAGAACTACATCTTATAACCTTAGTTCTAAATTCCCGCACCCGTTTCTTTTTTATCTTCTCCATTTAACAACTTATACATATCAATGTTGTAAAGGACATCCTACTACAAGTGAATCTCATGTTGGATCTCATGCTTTAGAGGTCGCAACTACTTGGTTCCTAAAAATTCCATCATAGTTAGAAACATTTGCATACAATTCCCTTTTTATGAGTGGGATAACGACCTTGGAAAGCTTCTTATGTCTCTCGCATCTTTTTTTCTCACAACCATGAGCTTGCACCTTCACGGAATTTACCAACCTCTTCATCTCGACCTCCATAATTACAATATTGGTACTGCTGGCATAATTAGCTCTAGCAATGTATTCCACCTCATCTTTCATGATATGATACTTCTTTTCATGGAGAAAGAAAATTGATTTTCTCATACAAATATGGACTCCCAATACCATGCCACAGACATTCAAAGGTACAACATCAATATCAACCTCATTTACTAGTTTGGATGCAATCACAACCATTCAACATTGTTTGGTTACATGTAATTTGGATTTATCACGCACTCACAAGAGGGTAAGGTTTTTCATGAGGCTTGGTTTCCAATTCTAATTTCTTAACCAAGTATTTTGAACTCAAATTTACTTGTGAGCCCAAACATCAAACAAGGTTTCCAATGTAGTATGTTTCATTACAACTCTTATGTGGAACAACTAACTTTTCGTTCACTAACAAGAGGCTCACTGAAGAAAGCAAAGCCATATAACTATAATTCTCATTAGCATGAAGAGAAAGTTTACCTGTATGCCCACTTTTGTGATCTATGTCTCACTGTACTGCACCCAGCCAAGGTCCCGATGTACAATTGCCACCGTATTTTTCTTATTCTCCCACCAAATCTCTTTTCAACCCGAATGCAACTTCCAACAATGTTCATCATCATGGTCTTCCTTCTGCACCCAGAAAAGATGATTTTCCTTTCACCTTCTTCGTCCTTTCTTGCCTTTTTCCTTTGAACTTATCATAGAGTTTGAAAGACAAATTTCTTTGCTGCTCTCTTTGTCATTCTTTTCCTCTACTTCTTCGAAGGTGAATTGCTCTCTACATTGGTCACATCAATAGTGGCAAAGCAAATAACAACAAATAATGCATGATGTAACTATGAAGCATCAATATACTTTGTTACAGGCCTAAGTGAATCAAGTGGAATGTTCAAATTAACACTTGTTTCCTAAAATCTTATGTGAAGATTTGCATATTTTGACCCTTTCCTTGTCTCAAATATTTTCACCATTAAAGTTTTTGCCGTATAACCCAAAGGACAAACCCATATTTTAATGCAAAACAAAATTGGACCAAGGAAAGGATATTACCCAAGTATTTGTTGCCTTTCTACAACTTTCTCCTCGCATTTAAACAAGATAAAGCCATTCATCTGAAGGGATGCTAATTGGATCTTCGTCTTCATCCTCCTCGATCTATTGAATCCCTCAATAAACCTCTATTTTTCTAATCCAATTGTTTAGTTTCTTTGCATTACACTCTCCATTATATGTGGGAAAATCCGAAATTTACATCTAGCTTAAAAAATGGCTTCTTAGATGTATTTTTATGGTGCTTATTAGAATGATGAGAAGAGGAAGAAGAAGAATTGTCACCGGTGGATGGAAGGAAAATTTTCCTCCACCTCCATGGTGTATAAATGTATGATCACTGTGCCTCTTTTTTTCTCATGCTCCGATTGTCTTCATATTTTCCAAACAACTTGTCAACTTTCTCTCATTATGGTGAATAATATCTTGTGATAATTTCTCACTTCTTCGCTCTTGCATCCTCATCTACCATATTTCGCCTTCATGTTTCATGCCCCACTTCGGGATCAAAGGATTTAAGTTTTCCTTTTCCTCCTCTTTGGAACTTGTTCCCGATTAGCATCTACCCATGCAACTCACATCAAGAAGACCTCGATCTAATACCAAACTTGATCTAAATATTTTACATCATGGATCCATAACTCAATTTCTATGAGTCAAATTTTCCAGCATAAACTTAAGAATATCCCACCATATCCCAAAAAATTCCTTATAAAGAACTTGCAAATTTCTACTCCATGAATCAAAGAAATGGATGATATCTAATGGCAATACAATTCAACGAGTGATGTTTTTTAAGATACATTTCCATACATGCTTATAAAACATGCAATCCAAGATTAAGGGGTTATGATTTTTTCTTCTTCTTTGCACAAATTACATCTTGAGGGCCCCAGCTATTTCTATTTTCCGCAAATTTTTTAGTTTCAAGCTTCTTTTTTTGTGGGCTAACATCCAAATGTAAATACTAAGTTTGGGAAGATAATATGAGTTCCATAAGCGCTGGACACATTTTCACAGGATGTTTAAATCGGTCACCTATGTTTCGAACTCGGTCGTTTTGATTTGAAACATAGAAAAATTTTAAAATTTAAGATCAATTACGAACTTCCGTGGTGCACAAAAACTTGTAAAGGAATCTAACATTTATATTTTATATAACTTTTCTCCAAAATATAATTTGATCTCCTTGATTATATGCTTTAATTTTTTTTATAATAAGGAAATAGAGACATTAATTAAATTATTGATTATATTATATTTATATACCTGAATTTAAAAACATATATATTTATTTTTTTTAAATGTATTTTATTTATATTTTATGTTTTTTAATCTATAATTATTATTATTATTTATTTATTTTTAAATTTATTATTTTATTATTATTGATTAAATTGCGTATATATATATATATATATATATATATATATATATATATATATATATATATATATATATATATATATATATATATATATATATATATTCACTCACACAATTTAATCAATAACTAATAAAATAACAAATTTTAAACAAAAATTTTCCATTTCAAACAAAATAAATGCTTGAGTAGTCGCTACAGAATCGAGGCTTGTGCGTATTTCGGACTCAGAGCTTCTAAACCAATTATTTATTTTTATTTTTATTTTGGTAAGTTTCAAAGCTTATATTTATGACAAAAATTAAGTATATCTTATATAATCATTGCTCTTTTTTGGCACACATATTAACAAGAGCTTAGTTGATAGCAAAGGAGACATAGAGAGCCTAAGAAACAATTACAAAAGAGAATCACCTTAATTTGGGGCAAGTCCCCTGAGCGACTTTTTCTTTCCTTTATTTTTTGAAACCTTAACCTCATTTGTTGAAAGGAGTTTTTTTTAAAGTGATCTAAAGATTATATTTGCTTGTTGAAGGAGAACCTTGTTAGGATATAAAGAAGAAAAGCTATGAGCTCACTAATGTGCCGAAGAAGCATATATTTACTAACTTTGTACTCTCGAGGGAGAATGGATCATAAAATGATCTCAAGAGACTTTTGAATATTTTATATTACAAGCATTTCATCATTAGATCCTTCATCATTCTTTGTTTGAATCAAAGGAGGCTCTGCTTCTAACAGGGAGGGTCATAGGGCTTCCACTTTAGCTCTAAACTACAAATGTTCACTTCTAGACTTGAGAACAGGGAAATAATTTACAAGTGACATGTTTTACAGACAAAAGAAAACAATGAAAAGAAATACCCCTTAAGTTAGTCGAGATTCTAGTTCCAATGAAAATATGTTATTTTTAAATTGATTTGATCTCAGTAATCCTTTAGTGATATTGATTTCAATGCATATTTTACTAAAGGTGTAAACACCAAGCTTCATACGAGAAACACCAATTATAAGGAAGCATCAAACAAATTTTGAATGCCCCAACGATCGAGAAGTACCACAAGTGAGCAAGTAAATTAGGAATCCAGACTCAAATTGGCAAACTTTGGTAATGATTGTTTTGGAAGGGTCAGAATATGAAAACTATGTAGTTAGAAAGTCTAGCATTGCCCTATAACCAAGGCAATTTTTAGATAAAACTTTCTAGTAGTATTTGATTCAACAACAACACAATGAAGAAGCCTTGGAGCAAAAAATAACTTTGCAATTCTTGGTCCATGAAGAATGGATCCACTTATAAAGACTGGCCGAGCACTTCCATAAATCGTTGAAATGACATATATGGGTTAAATCTACATAGATTTCACAGAGATCCTCAATACTAGGGTGAGAGATTTCTTAGGGAACTTCCTTCTAATTATTTTACTAGAAACAACCCAAGAATGTCCAGGGATCGCGCTACCTTGGGGAGGGCTTAACATGGACAACATATTTGTAAGAAAAACTCGAGAGGAGGAAGGGTATTCCATAGCCCTCCCTCGTAAAATGAAAGGCCATAAAAACAATGACATATTTACCAATATTATAGACATAATGAAGGGAAGAATCATCCATATTTTACCTTTCGAAAAGCAAGCGATGGATGACAGAGGGAATACCCACCCATAATTCCATGAAAATATTTAGGTCCAATACCAAATATGTGGAACAAACCCTAAGGATCAATAAACACATAGAGAGAAGCGAAAAAAACTTAAAAAATAAATTGGAGAACTAGTAAACAACCTCCTCGCTACACATGAGAAGGAGGTCGCCACTTTACCCAAATCGAGGCCTCTCATCAACTACATCTCTTTCTTCTAAAATCTAGTGCACATTGTCAAACCATACTATAATGGCTTCTATATTGCACAATATAGAAATTATTGTGAGGGAGCTTAGCAAAAAAGGCAAGAATTACAGTGCAATCATCCCTCCCAAATACAACATCTTGTTCAAATAGGTTTTCTCAAGAATACAGTCTCAAACCTAGTGACCACTAATAGTGTCAATGAGATGACCAAACTTATAAAAAACATTTCCAAAATCCTCCCAAAGGTGCCCACGACAAGCCTCCAATGAAACAATGATATTACATGTCTAACATGGATCAAAATTATTTAGAAACCCTATTAGCAAATGAACTTGCCTCAATTCCTCTTTAAAACCAAGGCTTTATTAAAAAAAAATCTTAATTAACATAAACGAGGCATTCATCAAATTTATATTTAACTTATAAAAACATTTGTATTACATAATTTTCTTTTGTCTCTTCATAAATTTATACACTCTATTATATTTAGCATTTTGGCATTGTTTATTATTATAATGATATTTAATTTTATTAATAAATTATAACTCAATAAATATTAATGTTTATATATATATATATATATATATATATATATATATATATATATTAGTTATGTTCATAATTATTAATGTCTACTAGTATTTATCTATTTATCAACTCGTTTACTATATATATATATATATATATATATATATATATATATATATATATATATATATATATATATATATATATAATAAAAAATTCTTATCAAAAGAAGTATAATTCTATAAACTTTTACATTAGCATACTCCTATATTATAAGGATAAAAATCATATATATATGGAAGGGGATGAGAGAGGCAAGGAGAAATTATTGGATTAAATTGGCAAGAGAGAATTTTGTTGAAAATGGGAAACCGTAATTCCACATCACATGACAACCTTGTGCCTAGCACTAAGCTGGCAAGAATACTTACTTAGCTCAATCAATTCGAGTTGAGGGTCAAATTAGAGGCATGTAGAGTGTTCCCTAAGTTTTAGGAGGCCCGTAGAACCGTATTTTGAGTTGTAATTAATTAACATAATTATTTGAGTTTAAAATCGCCTTTAACTAGTTCTAATTGATGGAGGAACCAACGAGAGTCCCGGTGATTAAAATGGTCGACCACATGCATTGATCAATCGTAAGAATCGATAATTCACTAAAAATAGCTCATGCACGTCAAACATGAAGACCTAGTTGAGATTGGAGTTAAAGAGAAGTGTATTATTAGTTGTATAATTAGAAAATCAGCAACAGCATGGAGTCGGAGGGAAGAACTTGATTTATTTGTGGAAATCATTATTGAGGAATTTCCTAATTAATAAATACCCAAGAAAATTCCTAAGAAAATAGGGAAGCCCTCGAGGCCAAGAAATTGGTTACAAATTGAACCACGCTAGCCTAGGAATCAATGAGATAGATAGAGGTAGTGCAAAGAACTATCAAGCTCGAGAGGAGAATTTTATTATTCTCATATTCTTTGACTTACGAACATATAGATAGAAGTAGGTTCTGTAATGAGGCTTTCCCCGCATAAATATTTGTGTTGTACGATTGAAATTTTCTTATTGTTCATGTGATCTTGTGATCGAATTGCCCTCAATTTGTAGATTAGATTCAAGTATTTTGTTTTAAAATATGACAAATATCAATTGAACTACATGCATTTTCTACATGGCATCGCAGCAGGAATCACTATAGAAGAGAAGAATATGAGTTTGTTTTGACAGGTGAATCGAATTTTCATATCTACACTTCAAGACCAACAACAAGATTGATGTTCTTCTGTGATCGAGACTCAAATATTCACTTCGAGGGTAGTTCGAATCATATAGCTTGAAGGAATAGATGGAAGCAATGTTGAAATACAACAGGTTGAAGGATTTCATAGACCATATGATATCCCATGCCCGCAACAACAAATGCTCAAAATTTGGATGCATGGAAGAAGAATGTAAAGCAGAAGGATTCGATTAGAAGGAGTTCGAGAAATATTGTCTCAAAATATCCATGGAAAGGAAAAAATCTACATGTTATGGAAGGCCTTAACATATATTTTTTCAGAAAAACAACAACCACAAGAAGTCGGTGTTGAAGGAAAATCTCAAAAATCAAGATGGAGAAGGGTGACACAATACTGTAACATCGAACTATGTTCACTCAATGTAGATATGATCTTGGAATTGTTGGAAAGCACAGCTTTCGAGGATGATCTGACAGCCTAGCACTTCTAGGCCTTCCCAAGAGCTTCCAAAACTACCAATCAACCCACATCCTTCCAAGGGCTCCAAAGTGTTTCCGTCCAACCCTATCAGGACTATTTAACTCAACCCAAAAAGGGCTCCGCAGTGTTTCTCCCAAACTAGGCTTCAAGACTAGTAACTCAACCCAAGTTTTTCCATGGCTTCTAGACCATTTGATCCAACCCACAACCATAAGGAATTATATTTAACCTAGAAAACAATCAAGTGGAAAACCTAAAACACCATGGCTATGCGGTGAAATGAAAGGCAAGGCTAAAATCATCACAAACCAATCAAATATCCATGCCAATGACAACACATAACTATAAAATCACATGCATATACTATGCATCCATAAACTGAAAAAGAAAATATCACATACAACCTATTACCTACAAAGAAATCTGTGATATAATTGTTGACCCACCTATTCTCGTGCTTTCCTACTTTCCTTTGCATTTTTTTCAAATCCAATGTATGCCAATGTTCTCCAAGAATGATCCAAGAATACTCTAAGTTTTCAATAGTATGAAATAATGAGAGAATAGAAGAGAGTTACACCCAAAATTTTCAAAAGGATAACAACAAAAAAATTCATGAATTGATCCTCATAAGCCTTTTTTTCACAAAGGAAAAATTCATAATCTTTCATTATGTAGAAAAATTACATGTTACATTTTACAAGTATGCAATCAAGTAGCCGCAACATAAAAGTTGACTTCATGTGTATAGTCATGATAGTACAAAAATAAAGAGTGTTCCAGCAACCATAGTAAGTTCGATGCATAACTTACTAGTCAAACAACTCAAAAAAAGAAAAATTGTTATTTACAATATTGTGAAATATCTTTCAATAATATGGTATCAAGATCATATATATATAAAGTTCCAAAATAGATATATATTAAAAAATTACAGCCATGTTTCAACCTGGCCAGGAGATCTCGGATTGCTTCGATGAAAGGCTAATGGAAGTATCTATACACATGTGCCATCAATGTGTTCAATAATGTGCCAATCACCCTAGTTTAGCTCTGCAGCTTCTTTGGAAAGTTTTTCTGCCACTTTGTTCCTATTCCTGTAAATATGAGTGACAGAGATGGAATCAAATAATGATTTGAGATGATGAACTTCCCTCAATAAAGCAGTGAGTGTGTGTGTGTGACACTGTGCATGTGAGTTGAACTAGTTAACCATAATAAGGGAGTCTCCAAAACTCTGTAAGGAGTTGCAGTTCTTTTCCCGGGCAAAAATCAGAAGGAGTCTGAAACACTGAAGTTCAGCAAAGTTATTTGTACCCAGACCCAAGCCCATCTTGAGTTGATAATGATGTAGCTCATTAAGAGAGAGTATAGCGCCCCCCCCCCCCACATCCCTGTTGGTTGGTCATGCCATCAAAATAGGCCCAAGGCCGAGAGTGATCAATTAATTCAGGAGTATTATTTCGCACAGGTTGATGTTTGTCATCATCAGGTATCAGCCTGTAGTAAGCCAGGTTCATAGTATAGATACAATCAGTGTTCACCTGTTTATTTTCAAAAATGTGCTTGTTGCAGTGAATCCAGATTTCCCATGCAAAGATGAAAGGAAGCTTGCGCAGCTTAGTGGAGGTAGCATTCATCTGCCACCAAGTAGTCCAGGCATCCAATATTGTAATCCCCCGCCAGAATAGTATGCAACCTAGCCCATGTGTGACAAGTTGCTAGATGCATTGTATAGTAGGGCATTCTAGGAATAGGTGCGTGGCATCCTCCACATGAGATTGAGAGTAGCAGCATTTAGAGGGACCAATCCTCATAAGCCTTATTATAAATGAGGGCTCTATTTTCTTCATTTTCCTTCATTTTTCCTTCAATTTTCCTCTCATGCAAATGTGTGACTCTTCACCTTCTTTTTCTCCTATTTTCCTTTATTTCATAAATAAAATATCAATTATTGTCAATTTTTCTTTGTCAATGCCTTTGCCAATTTTTGTAGCCATAAATTAATCATGAGTGATACCCATCACTATGTTCTACACAACATTCAGCTTGGAATATTTGTCCCATGACTTGGGTCTTATATTTTATTTACATAGAAAATCAAGAAGGGTTTGTTACACATTGATTAGTTATAAATCACTCTTTCCACTCTCTTTCATTTGAGGTTTCCTTTATTATAAAATCAAAGAAAATGGCATAACCCTTTTGATATATGATATATATTTAATGTCATAAAAATGAGAGGTTTGAGGAGAAGATTTATCTGGTTAAGTTTTTCTTATTTGTAATTTTATTTATGGTAGAGATTCATATTATAAGATCTAGTGAAGATAGTTATATTTTTTCTTTATTTTTCAATATACCTTCATCTTAATGTCCCTTTCTATAAACCTAAAAAACAATTCTATTCAATTTATATAAAAAAATCCAACTTCCTTTCCATAATTTTTAAATACACATTAAAGTGAAAAAAACAAGATTTGTTTTTAAGAAAATGTTGATGAACATTAAAGGGATTACCATAATGATGGAATATTTTCATCCTACCCCTAGTTATCATTTATCAGTGAAATTCATTTCATGGAATATGATAAGTCTATATGGAAAATGTAAACACAGACTTCTCAAGAAAAAAATTAATCAAGAAAATCAAACAATCATGACTTATGATACAAAATGTTCAATTGAGAAACTCTCCAAAATATCAATTCTAGTTTGGAGAGGTTTTCAATCAAGTGCAATAGATTCCCAAGGAGCCTCAGGAGGAATTTCTCTCTTCTGTAAACATACATAAATTACCTTATCATATTTCTTACCTACATAAAGGACTCTAAAATATAAATTTTAATTGATAGGATTTGCAAATTATGGGTTCATTACCAATGTATAAGGCCCTAATATATCGGAAGATAATTTAAAAAAAAAATATCAACTCTCAAAACCAATCACTGATATGGATTGGATCATTATATATTACTTTTCATCCATATTGATGCTTTCAAAGTGGAAAAATTGGAGGAATCAATGAACAAGACCATTTTAGTGTGTATTCCTTCTTTAGTGTACCTTATTCTTTTCATATTTCACACAGACATACCTTTCCAGTGGGGCAAG
This sequence comes from Pinus albicaulis, assembly GCA_034641835.2. NCBI lineage: Eukaryota > Viridiplantae > Streptophyta > Pinopsida > Pinales > Pinaceae > Pinus > Pinus albicaulis. The sequence continues at coordinate 1,055,753,552 of CM076570.1, read as the reverse complement.
AATCACATCAATCACAGTGTTTATGTAGAATTTATGCAACTTAAAAGTTGATCACCTTCCTATTTTCACCTTAATAATCTGAGAGGATGTCACGTCGGCCCCCTTATTCATGGAAAAGTGGTTATTCATGTGATTATGATGAAGAATAATTTAGAATATTACATATTGTAACTCTAGTTAATATTTTAGGAAGTCAAACCTAACAACTAATAGCCTATTAGGTTGTGTTGTAACCTGATCACTAGGAGGAAAATGGGGTTTCATTTTTTTCAAGTGCCTTTGTTCCATAAATTAGAAAAAATAGACAAGACGAATAGGAGATGGAGCACACATAGCCCATGGGCCATAGGCCATACATATTTTTACTCACAACCATTTTCTATTTAGATAAAGAGAGTAGGGTGGCCTTACCTTCGAGCAATGTTCTCTCCTAAAAGGGTTTCAGAGGGAATATCTATTGTCAAATTGTATTTTGTGAGATTTTATTTCATTGTTCTCTATTTTCTGCACAATTTTAATTTTCATGCATACGTAATTAATAGTAAACTACATATCCAAAAAAATAAAGAGAAATAAAATCCTAATAGTGTAGGTTTTGATTTTGACGAACTGTCCAATGGAATATACATGACATTTTACGGGTCATATTCGGATCAGAGCATGATTCTTTGGGTGCATTGTGTATATTTGCAGGGAATCTAGATCAGCTAAGCTAAAACTCATATAACCCTAGCCATGGTATATGAATCTATATAATCGTATTTATCCTATAAAGGATAGGTTTTCGCAGCTGGAAGCACAAGTCACAAATATAAACCATATTGCAAATATCCTTATGTTAGCCCTGAATAGTAATATTAGACTATTTGGAGAAGATGAGGTTTCTAATGTAGAGAATAAATCAAAGGGGAGATTAGGAGATCGGGAAGAAATAGAGAACCAACTGAAAAAAGGACCTGAAAATCATCAACTCAATTTGAGTATCATGAATCATTCATAGTCCCTATTTAAAATGGAAGAAAAGGTTTATATCAAGTCGTACCAAGGTTATATTGACACTCTGAAGTTAATTCATTAGTTTCATCAATTAGAAGTGTATTTTAGGGTCCACCATATTTAGGAAGAATAGAAGATTTCATTTTTGTGGTTGAAATTAGATGGCCATGTCTTGAATTGGTTGGAATTCCAAATGGAGACCTTGCGGTTGGAGGGATATGCTCTAGTGACTAAGTGGGAGGACTTAAAAACCCTCATAAAGTCACAATTTTACCTTAATTAGTATGTAGAATACTAGTGGATTTGATGGCACTACTACATGAATATAAGGATGTGTTCTAGATCCTAAATGGTTACCACCCAAGATGGAAGTGGAGCACAAGATACAACTATTCTTAGACTCCTCATTTCCAAACATTAGGTTCTACAGGTAGTTTGTTATAGAAGCAAGTGAGGTGAATAAATAGTTGCAACAACTACTAGAACATCATGGTGTCATTCGATGAATTACATCACCATGTGGGTCAACCATCATGATTATTCCAAAGAAGGATGGGACTTTGCAAATGTGTATTGATTACAGAGCATTGAAAAAGATCACACTCAAGAATAGGTACCCCCTACCTAGGATAGATGATTTGTTGGATCAATTTTACCAAGTGAAATATTTCACCAAGATGGACTTAAATTATACATATCACCAGGTTCAAGTCAAATAAGAAGATACCTAAAAAACCACCTTCAAAACTTGTCAAGGTTTGTAAGTGTGGTTAGTAAATCCGTTTGGCCTATATAATGCACCAACTACATTTATGAGGTTAATGAATGATATATTGTTCCCTTTTATAGATCCATTTGTTGTTGTCTATTTGGATGGTATATTGGTATACACTGGTACCTGGTAGGAGCACATCTCACATTTGACGGAAGTTTTGGAGACATTAAAGAAGCATCAACTGCTATAAATTCTCAATAAATAAGAGTCAAGAAATAAGATTTTGCACAAAATTCATTGTGTATATAGGGTGTGTGAAAGGTGGAGGAGACTTGAGTATAGATCCTGCCAAGATGGAGGTCATCATGAAATGGATAGTTCTTACTAATTTTTTTGAGGTTAGGAGTTTCATTTCTACAACACAATATCTAATGAATTTCATAGCCTCATTTTCAGTGATAGCAACACCGATCCACTCCATAACAAAAACTGGCAAGAGTTTCCAATGGGGAAATGGTCAGTACAGAGACTTTGAGGAGCTAAACTTGTAGCAACCCTAAGAAGTGGATATGGATATGAGAGAGTATGCTATGGGATCAGTCTTGATGCAAGGAGGAAGCCATGTATGCTACCATTTTGAAGTATTTCATGGGGTAGTTCTTAACTACCTTACCTATGAAAATGAGTTATATTCCCTAGTCCAAGATGTGAAGAAGTGAAAGCACTATCTGATGGGAAAAGAGATAGTAATCCACACATATCACTAGCCACTATAGTACATGTGGGCCCAAAGTAAGATACAACAGACCAAACATTACAAGTGTATGGGGTTTATACATAAGTTTCATTAAGTGATCAAGTACAAGAAGGGAAACACAAACAAGTTGTTTGGCATGCTTTCAAGGCCACCCACATCAAAGATATTATCTTTGGAAACTTTGATTCACATGGAGACATTCACCCATGATGCACGCAGAGATGCATATTCCAAGGATTAGGACTTCAAGGAGGTGTTTCAGTAGTTGCAGAACCAAATTCATGTACATGATGATGACAAAACCATTTAAAACCATCTTCTGGATGGGTTACTCTACAGGCTAGATAAGTTACGTGTTTCCAAATTTGATCACTTGTAGTTGATCAAAGAGGCTCACACCTCAAAGGTTGTATTCAACTTTGGTGTCAGGAAGACATTTTCAACCATGTAGAGGTATATTTATTGGCCCAAGATGCAAGAATAGGTAGTTATGTTCATAAGAGGATGTGTGCTTTGTTGTACCAGCAATCCTAGTAACATAAAACAGGGTCTATAGCATCCCTTACCTTTACCCACTTTTCCTTGGGACAACATTTCTTTGGATTTTATGGGAGGTTTATTAAAAAACAATAAGTGACATGACTACCTATTTGTGGTAATTGAAAAGTTCAACCAGATGTATGTTTTGATTTGTTGTAAGAATACCATCAATGGGAAAGAAGTAGAGAACTTGTTCTTTTGGTAGGTCTAGTTGCACTCTAGGATACCAACGAGCATCATTTTAGATGGGGACACTATATTCCTCAGTGAATTGTGGACTACATTGTGTGATAATATGAACATGAAGTTGAAGAGGTATAAAACATTTAATCCTCGAACATTTGGGAAAACAGAAGTAGTCGATGAGACTTTGGTGAATATTTTGAGGGGTTATAATCAAAAACATCTCAAGACTTGGGATGAAAATATGGTATATATAAAACACTCTTATAACAAAATAATCCACACTTCTACTGGTAAGTCCCCATTTGAAACTTGTTTTGGATATTTTTTTTTTCCTTCAACTTTTGATATTTCATATCGATAACAAGGAGTGAGGGAGGATCGTATAGGGGATGCCTTGAGGGCTTAAAATTTTGTTGAAAAGATTTGGTATATCCATATACATGTACAAGAGACACTACAAAAATCACAATAAAATTAAAAGGTCGAGCTTGATCAACACAGAACTAACAAGTCGTTCAAGGTGGGAGACTGAAAATGGTTATAGTTGAACAAGGAGAGGCTACAAGGTCCTCGTAATAAAATCAAGGCAATGTGATATGGTCCCTTTAAGATACCATAAAATGAAGGAGATAATTCCTATAGAATTAGTCTACCTCCATACATGCATATTTACTTATTTTTTAATGTGGAGAATATGAAGCTCTATGATCCTTCCATGCGACATCAGGAAGATGAATAGGTTCTACCTTCGATGAAGGATTTTGAACCAGATGCTCAAATAGATTTGAAAAAAGATACAATTTTTTAGAAGAGGTCTAGAACTACAAGACAATGGAATCATGACCTTTGGCAGATTGGGTTGAAAGAACAACTTCTATGAAAATTTAAATGGTACACCTGAGAGAAGCTGGAGGGAATTTCCTCACCTCATTTAGTAGAATCATTTGGGGACTAAAAGCCTCCAAAAATGGGGAGGTGTGATTCGAATTAGATCATTATATTATTTTTCATCCATCTTGATGCTTTCAAAATGGAAAAAGTGGAGGAATCAACTCATATGACCATTTTTACCAGCAAGACCCGGTTAGGAAAATTAGGGTTTGAAATTTTTTCTAGATCATTTTGAGGCATCAAATGATGTTTTTTTGGGGTAAAAAATTTTGACATCAATGTCGCATATATTTTTTTCATATTCTATGCATAACTTTCTTTCCAATGATGCAAGAATCACCTCAATCAGAGTCAATATGAAAAAGTTGTGCCACTCAAAATTTGACCTTCCTATTTTCACCACTATAATTCGAAAGGATGCCACATCAACCCCCATTATCCATGGAAAAGGAGATAGACATGATATTATGATGAATTAGACTCTAGAAGAGTCCATGTTTTATTTTTTTTTAAGAATTGAGGTAGTCAAACCTAACCACTAGTAGGTTATCGAGTTGTGTTATAACTGGGCCACTAGGAGGAAAAGGGGGTTCCATTATTTTCAAGTGCATCTGTTCCATAGATGAGAAATTAATAGTTGATAATGATAGGATATAGAGCACACATAGAGGATTTTTTCATTATAGTAGCCCATGGGCATGTTGTTGCTTCAACAAACACCCTCCAAAACTTTTCTCACACTAGAATTTTGGATCCTATCGTGGATCTTGTGATCAATCATTCCATAGTCACTTCTTGGTCAGCTGAAGCTTTTGAGATCCCTCTTAGAGTGAAAATGTTGAATTCACTTGCACACACGTGCTTAGTCTGAAATAAGTTCATGAGTGCATTTTTTTATGAAATCTTGTACAACATATCACGTTCCATCAAGACAGTTCCTGTGCGATGTCCAATCCATGTTGACAGTCAATGCACACTTACAACGAAAGTTTCTCTCATTCTAGTTATGCTTGTACTTCTATTTTGGTTAGTTTTGAAAATTGTCTCTTTTGTGCACCTTTGTTTTTTTGAGTGTCATTTTCATATTTTTGGTTGTCTCTTTCACTTTCCTTTACTCTAATTAGTGTTGTTTTCATGTTAACTTTGCTCTGGCATGTGTTACTTTCACTGTCATCCACATATCGCAAAAATCGTTCACACTTTAGAAATTGGCGTCTTTTTGCATGTTTGTTGTTGCACAATGTATAAATGCTTATTTTGGTGGTTTCAAGAGGGTATTCATGTGTGAATGAGTTGGTCTAACCATGTAAGCATCAGTTGCACTCATTCCAAAAGTTTTAAGAATTGTCACACAAGTGCTCGGCCATGATCGTCGCAAAGTATATATTAGTGTCGCACTTGTTGTGAAGTCATAACAAGGTTTTCATCGAGGTAAATATGTTTTCAACATGTATGGATTATCTACATGGCTTTGTTGTTAAATTTTTTCTCAAGTGTTTGACCACATTCAACTCATATCACTATTCACATCGCCTCCCTTCATCTCCACATTTAGCCAAATTTCAAAGTTCCCACAACCTGTCGTCATCTAACCTTCCTCAATTTGGTGGATCATTTAATTCCAACCCTCAAGTTGCATAGTGTCTAGTTACTAATTAGCATCGCACTTCACACTCTACCAAGCCCGACCTGCTCTGCTAACGCACCATCTTCCCATCCTTACCTCAACCGCACATTGCACAATCACTAGCCTCAATCTCATCCCTCGATCTCGAGCCGTACACCCGCAATGGCCAGCCCTTCTTTTGTCTCCCATAACTACGCAAAGCCCCAATTAGTGCATATTCCCACAACTGCATCTCATTGAGTCCAGAACCGCGCATTTTTCTCCCCAATCGTGTCTAAACTATGCTTTACCAACCACAAGTAACCCAACAACTGAGCGTGAGTCTAGCATTAGGGGAATTTTGAGGTCTAAAATGGGCCTCCTAAGGAAATTATAAAATAATAGTGGAAAAAATCAAATAAGATTTGATGACATCATCAAATTTTAGAGGGAAAAATGAAAAAACTACTTTTTCAATTCATATTTTCAACTCATCTCCCAAATTTTTTACTCAAATTTTCGAGCGGGAGTACTCGTTGGATGAAAAAATTGATTCCTCATTCAATGAGTACCCATGGTACATCCTTTCGACGAGTCCTACTACACGAGAAATGAGAAATACATGAAAAACGTGATTCTAATCATGTTTTTCATGTATTTCTCATTTTTCATGTAGCAGCAGTCCATCAAAAGTGTAACATGGGTACTCTCAGATGAGGAATTAAATTTTGCATTAAATGAGTACTTCGCCAAATTGGCGTAAAAAATTTGGGAGATAATAAAATATGAGTTGAAAAAGTAGTTTTATTATTTTATTATTTTTTAATCTTTTTACCCTTTTACTTAAAAAATGGTGAATCATCCCCCATGGTTGACATCATCATCTTGAATCCTATTGGTTCCTATAAAGTTTATTTTGTTTGTACATTTTTCTTAGGAGGCCCATTTTAGACCTCAAAATTCCCCTAATGAAACTACGCTTTTTTCTACCCAGTAGTTTCTGAACTGCTCACTATGTAGTCTCACAACTCAAGCTTCATCCCTCAACTCTTGAACTGCACAATCGTACAATAACCTGGGCTCATCTTCCCTCCATAACTGTGAAATTAGTTGAAACAATGCAAAATCCCTTAGCCTGTCACCCTATGCTCTAAAATTGTGCAATATTTTTCCTTAGTCCAGCCTAAAGTAACGCATTCTTGCGATCCTCCAGCGCAGTCTCAAACCCTAAGATCCATCCCTGACTTCCTGAGTTGAACAATTGCACAGTTACTAAGCCTCTCCCTTTGCCTACCACCTAGTTCCAGCTCAATGAGTGGATCATCATGCATCGTCTTATATTATGGATTTATTAGACTGGTGTCATACTTTCATGAGTGAATTGCAAATGCAGGAACTTTATCATTCTATGAAAATATGATGAATAAGGAGATGGAGAAGGAGGACATTCTAGAAGACACACATGGAGCTAAAGATATAACATGATCATCAAGCAAGAAGACGAAGGAACACCAAACTACAACAGAATATGAAGATCAAGAGCACATGGAAGACTCCTCATATTCAAGTCATAAAGAGGAATAAGAGGACATGTATCATATTTTCAATAAGACACAAAGAAAGAAGTAGCAAGAAGGAAATCTTATCATTCTCATATCATCATATAATCCATGTCATCAATGTCATGTCATTTCTTTTCATAAGTCATCATATGCCACATCATTATTGCCGATCATGTAAATTTTATTCAAATGTATTGTAAAGTGGATGTCCAAAGGACACACATGGAATATGAAGATTCATGTAAGTTGAAAAGTAATAGGAAGTCAAATAGTCATGAGGGTAGTCAAAGTGTTGCAATGAGGGTGAAGCATCACCCCTTGCTTATATATACACCCTAATTGAATGAGAAGAGGACATTTTCACCTATGACTCCACCTGAAAAGCATTAAATATATAAGCTAATTCTTTTGTGGAGCAAGGAGTTGCTCCAATGGTCCACTATTGGAGCTAGTGATGTTCATTGTATACATGTGTCTTAGGAATTTTACTTAATAACATAATCCTTAAAGGCCAACACATTCTTCATGCATGAATTATGAATGTTTTTAAGACTATTATGCATATGTTTGTATTTCATATTTGCTTTCACATGTGTTAAGGTAGTTGAACTATCTCACTTATTTTAGTACTTATCTTATCGATAATGTGTTGTAATAGTTATTATTGTTGTCGCATCCCTATGGACTATTCCACTAGATATTAGACAGAATTTTATCATTCATTGGTTGTAATAACTGTCACATCCCTTGTGGAATATTCCAATGGATGTTAGATGAATCTTGTTGTTTGCATGTGTCTCTTCTTAGGCGGTACTATTAGCTCTCTCTTGGAGGCCCACCTTTAACTGTCCCCCCGTAGTAGAAGGAATTTGACACACATATGATTGAACACTCACTAGGCACAACCCCCTTGCTTTTGAAGGCACATGTGCACTCCTCTCTCTTGCTAATAGTTAGATTCAAGAAAAATATGTAAGGATACATGGCAACCAGGCCGATCTTTCGGATGGGGCTCCTACTCCAAACAGTGTGAGGTATAATTTGGACTTTACATCAGGGATACCCTTGGTTGACGTATTTCCAGCACTGTCAAAAATTCCACAATTCATATTTATTTTTACTCGCAACCATTTTCTATTAAGATAAAGAGAGAAAGGAAGTCTCGCCTTCCAGTTGAGTTTCTTCATGAATGGGTTTCCTAGGTTATATCATGGTTCCTAATTTTTTATTTTTTTGTTCTCTATTTTCTACATAATTTTAATTTGTATGCATATGAAATTACCAATAATGTATAGATATATAAATATAAAGAGAAATAAATCCCTAATTGTGTAGATTTCATATTTTTTAAGTATATTTTTATCGGATCTATTGTGACAAACTTTCTAGTGGAATATTGAAGCCAGTTTACAGATCACTCACAATTTGATAGAAAAAAATATTATTGGATATTAGGAAGAGACTTTAATATCATAAATTATTTAAGTGAAAAGAAAGTATTAATTATAATTTTACATGAAGAAACCACTTGTTTCAAGAAAATGATAGAAACCTTGAAATTATTTAATCATGACAGCTAATGGAATTTATTAGTGGAACAATAGAAGAGGAGAAGAAGCCTAAGTGGTTGAAGTGTCTATTTTGTCAAGATATGGTTCATATCGTTGGCCCATGTGTTTATCAACGGACTTAAAAGGAAGCCCCAAAACTCACCCTCCTCATTTTAAATCATTTTATATAAAAAAATTATAGGCTTCAAGGAAAATGTAGAGAAATGGTGGAAGGAAGCTCGACAGACAATGGATTGATAATGTATAGTTTTCACTAATGCTTAAAATATGTCAAAACCAAACTAAATATTTGGAACAAATAGGAGTTTGGAAATATAATTGAAGCAAAAATATAATTAAGTTTATAGATGGAGAAAACATAATAAAAAACAATATTGGAATGGAAAACTGAGTATTTGACACAGAAGGAAATGCATGCCTAAGCCTAATTGAAGGAATGCCAATATCGAGAAGATATTTTATGGAGGAAAAAGTCTAAAGTCTTATGGCTTAAGGAAGGTGAAAGAAGCACCAAATTTTTCCATCGCATTATGGTCTATCATATTGAACATAATGGAATCTCTTTTATTAAATTTCAGCATGGAAATAAACCAAAAATGTCAAGAAATTGAAGAGGAAATCATATCCTTCTATTTGAAATTGCTTACTAAACCCAAATATGATCATTACCTAACCATAAGGAAAATAATCCAATATATTATGTATCTTGTTACCCCCACACATAACGCAACCCTACTAAGTGAAATCACTCCCATGGAAGTTGAAAAGGTGGTTTTTATAGGCCATTTTGTCACATCTCGTCAATAGGCCTATAAACTGGATCAATCAACATCTGTGAACACTTTCTCATCATCCCTTCACAAATACCTAAGAATGACCTTTCTAAAAAGTCTGAGTTTCTAGGATTAACTGCTCAAAATAATTGTTTTTATCCCTGACACATCCAGCCCCTTTAGCCACTTGTGTTCATAGTTGGTTTTTTCCTTCTGCACCAACATTCATCAACACTAGTTTCTCCTTTATGCAAGTGTTTTGATTCTATAAATTTGGGAAAATTGAAAATAATTATGAAGCCTCCACTTCTTGAAGATTCCATGGGTTGTTTTAACCATTTACCATGGATAAGAGCTTGAATCGTGTATGATCCTACCTTGGATACTTCACCTATTATCCATTGAGATCATACTCCCATCATATGTGGATCTCAAGCCCATAATGGTAAATCCTAAACTACCATCCTTCTCCTATAAATTTACTGACATTCATGATCAGGTGATCAATTTTAGCTCAAAAATTAAAGTTCCAAAAAAGTATTGAACCGACATCAAGTCGAAGTGCTCATCATTCTGAATCCAAAAATGTTCATTTCACCTCAATAAGACACTGTATGCTCAAGTTATCGTGTTTTGATCGTTTGAACCAACAGTTAAAAAATGAGAAGCTGTGCTAATTGGGTGACCGTACAGTTGAGTCAGCAGGGTGACTATGCAGGTATGAAACAATTGGGTCCCACAACTTGGAATATTATGGTTCATCAGTTTAGGGTCAATTTTGATTGGTTGGTGATGTGTACCAATTGAATGGTTCCACGTGGCACTTCCAAAGCGCATTAAAACTTGGTATGGTAAGACAGAGGCCAAGGGGATTGAACCCTCAACCTCCTATTCATCATTACAACTGTTTACCAAAAGTCCTCATGGTGGGTATTAACCTACATAAGTCAAAACTTGTATATAAATCTCCATAGGCACACTTTTGGGGAGAGTGGTTGGGTTGACGACCCCGACCCCCAATCATGTCTTAACCACATGACCCATAGCGTAGCAAGAAATGGGGCCCAGGGACCAGCCCCAACCCCTAGTAATCATGCTACCATAAAACCATGGCAGAAACGGTTAAGAGCTTAAGGTAAATGCTTTCAGAGGGGACTAGCCCTTGGTCCCATCATAACCATATGACCCGACACACAAATATGAGGATCTTGATGGGAAGGGTGGGCCATTCGCCCCGCCCTTGATCCTGTGGCATCAATGTGACCTTTGCCCGAGAATTAAGGGGCTATGTCTGCAAGGGCAGGCGTTAAGGCCCAACTCATAGCCTTATGGGCCATGTCGTCTAGTTTTTCGACCTTAAGGGTTATTGGGCTAATTAAGTCTCCAACAATTTGCACCATCGGAGGGCAGAATTTTTGCCTCGTTAGCAAAAAATCGAGCATATTTGTAGGACAGTTAATATGCTAGTCCAATTTTTAGGACAAATAACAACAAAACTACATGGAGATCTTGTAGAGTCATATCTTTGTGAGTTTTTGGCCAATTTGAGCTCAATAAGTGTCCACTCAGGGGGTTTTTGGACGTTATGGATCCAATGGTGACCATTATTTGCTGATTTTAGCACATCTAAGGGAGTTTTTGTAGGTTCAATTCTAAAGGTGTATGGATCATTCAGTTTTTTGGAGTTGTTCTTAAAGGTGTTGGAGCATGGAGAAAGCCTTGTAAGAGTTTTCTTATCATCATACGTTTACTACAACATATATTACTTACAAGGTTCATATCATATTTACTTTTCTCACTATGTCATGTTGAGGAAATATTTTTTTTTGTACTTCATTGTGGAATTGAAGTTTTTTTATGCTCATGTATGCTCAATTTCAGTTGGAGTATAGGGTCTTTGTAGGAGACAACTTGTGTTGCTGAAGTTTTCATGGCTGAATATAGGTTTTCATGATGCTTATGTGAGATTTCTTTGAAGGAGAACTGATCAGGAAATCATTTCCATTGTTCAAAAATGCTCAAAAATTGAAGTGCTCAGAAAAAATTTCAACCTGAGCAACCGGAAAGGTCTCGTCACTGTGATTCTAGCATCGTGAATGGTTCACAAAACTGAGGTCATATGCATAAGTTATAAAGGTTTGAAAATCCCAGTAAACTCCAAAAACTGGACCTTTGACTAAATTTGACTTTGTATAAAAAATTTCAAAAAAGTATATATTTGAAAAATATTTTTATATTAAATTTTTTTGGGCCAATGAGCGGGTGCCATGTGGTCATCCCAGAGGATGTGACGTGGCCCTAAGCTGGAGGTCAAATGTTGTTGTAAAAATATTAGAGGGCTGCAGGAGTCAAACGCGGGACCCTCCCACACACAGTGCACACGCCCAACCGCGACGCCACATGGGTGTTTCTTAACCCCTAAGGGCTCAACATGTATTTACATGTTAACGTAAAGAGTGGCGGGGGTTGGGGAGGCCAGCCCCCACAATATGACCCTCCGTCCAGAACCATGACCATATGAAATTGTCTAGTGGTTAGTTTGGCAGTCAATACGCGGAGTGTTCACATGTCTATTTGCAGAATTTAATGCAACTGTCAGTCCATCCAGTGGTTCCATTGGTGGACCACTATATGCGGTGAAATTTGCTAAATTTTCGGTGTTAACTGGAGTTCCTCCAATTTTGGAGGAGGTTTCTTAGGAGTGATTGTACAAATTACAGTTTGGGCCATAACTCTTGGAAATTTCGACCATTTTTAGGAATGAATAGTAATTTTTGGCTAATTTCAACATTTTGAACACATTGGAAGAGGTTTTAGAGCCATCAGAGGTCATCTTGTGTAGTTTTTGCTTCAGGATAGGTCAAGGAGCCACTAGGGCCACTAGGGTGTTTTTAGTGTTTTGAGCATCCATTCTCTATTTTCTATAAATGAATAGTCATTCCTGAATAATTCAAGCATTCAAAAGCTCTTTTTATAGAGATCATATTCATTTGAGGCTTTTTATCACATGTACTTACCATTTCTGAGCCATAATATATGAGGGACATGCCATTGGGAGTTGGACCAGCAGATGTAGCCCAGGAGCAGTGAACTGCCTCATCAAATTGTTGAGTATTGTCATATGTGATGCTTTATTCTCTATGATTTACTATTGTACAGTGTTATACAAGCTAATTTACATGATTTAACCTCACATAAAAGTCTATTTAACTAAGTTAAAACCATTTGTTTCACCTTCAAACTCTAGTGAACCTTATGCGCACAATTTAATTACTTTTTGGATACTTAGCATAGAAAAAATAATGCATTCCATTCAGATACAGTTGGTATCAGAGCTTAGGTTAATCTTGAGTTAAGATAGAGTATTTTCTCTCTTTAATCTTTGTGCAAAGGATATGTTTAACAGTTTGCAAGAGTTTTAATGCTTGCTAGGTTGAAGCTTAAGAGAGGAGAGGGTCAATTGGTGAAATTTCAAAGTAATCCTCAGCCCAGGAGGGCAAGAGTGCCATTATCTCCACCTTAAATTTCACCTCAAAGAGAAGAAGAAGAATCTGTAAGCATGACTTCAAGGGAGGAAGGAACCCATGAAGAAGTTGATCCCAAAGAGGAAGAAAGAGTGTTCAGGAATGGATTCCTTGACATGACTGAAATGGTGAGAGTCCTTTATCAAGAAAGGAATGAAATACTAGAAGGAAAAGGATCCAAACTTCACAAGGAAAGACAAGGATCATCAGGAGGCCATAATGATGAAGACAAATCCAAGAAGGGTAATGGAGGAAAATGAGATAGTGAAAAGTCGCCATCATCACCCTCATCCTCATCTTCATCATCCTCTACTTCATCTTTAGTACACCAGTCACACAAGTCAAATAACACTGGTAAAAATCCTTTTCTAAAACTTGATGTTCAGTTTGAATTGAAAATTTTTGATGGTGAAGTTAATTCAGAAAATCTAGATAATTGGATTAGGCAATTAGAGGTCTATTTGAAAATCCAAAATTTTCATGATGATGACACCAAAATCCAACTAGCTTCATTGAGAATGGAAGATGCAGCACTTGTTTGGTGGGAATCCAAGACAAAGGAGGAGATCAAGAAATATGGTAAGATTATCTTATGATGGAATGATTTCATTTCTGCAATAAAACAATAGTTTTATCCATTAGCTCACATGCAGAAAGCCATAATGGACTAGAAAAATTTTAAACAATTTAAAGGACAAAATGTACAAGTGTATACTCAATAATTTAGAAGAAGAGCTCTTTTACTAGGAGTAGATTTGCATAGCCAAGACACTTTGCTCAAGTATATAGGAGGTTTACATACCTACCTAAGACATACAATACTCATGTTTAACCCTACAAGCCTAGATGAGGTTTGTGTTCAAGCCAAACATTTAGATGCAAGGGGGAAACAAAATATAGATGGGAATGAGGAAAGTGAGTTTAAAGGAAAATTAAAGAAAAAGAGAAATGCAAATACTAGAAAAGAGAAGGGAAAAATATTTTGCAAACACTGTTCTAAAACTAGCCATAATGAAGACCATTATTGGAAACTTCATCCAGAGTTGAAACCAAAAAATTTTAAAGCCAAAGAGAAAGCCAAGGAAAAAGGCAAGACAGTTGCAATAGCTGAACAAGACCTAGGATCAGATTCAGGAGATGAAACAAAAATCATAGCTATGGGACTAGAGAGAATAAAGGGGAAAGAGAATGAAAACAAACCCAGTTCTAGTATTTCTAACTGTCACATAGAAGCTCCAAGTGAAGAAAAGAGAATTGAACGGTTTCATGTGAAGGTCATTTCCAAACATACCAAGGTTAACACTTTGTTTGATAGTGGGTTGCAAGAAAATTTAATCTATGAAGACTTGGTCAAGAAACTTAATCTTGAGACCATTCCACATCCGAAACCATATCCACTTGGGTGGATTTGTAAGGATGAAAATTTACAGGTTTCAAAGAAGTACATGTTGTGCTTTGCAATAACTGCACATTTCATTGACACGGTTGAATTAGATGTTGTTCCACTTGATATAACAGGTATGGTGTTGGGCAATCCTTACTTGTATGATAGGAAAGCTATCTTCCATCGCCATGAGAACAAATACCATTTATTCAAATATGGAAAGGAGTTCATTGTGAGAGCTCATAGCAAAAAACTAGACTCTTATTTAGTTAATGTAGGGCAGATGAAGAGGCTCGTCAGTGCAAGTCAAAACTTGACATTGATGATGATTAAACAAAGAGAAGTTTTACATAATCATTTTAATGTAAATGCTGATATATGTAATGAGTTGTTTCAGTTTGAAAGCAGGTTATCTTTGAAAGAAGATGAAAAGCAGTTGTAGCAATAACTTTCGTGTCAAACGGTGATGAAAATAAAGTGTGAGTGCAAGAAGTTGCAAAGGTCCAAGAGAGGGAAAAAAAACTTAGCAAAGAAGGCACGAAATTCAAAAAATTTCATTGTTGGTTTCAGAAAGGCATGGTACTATGGCGAAGAAACTTGGTCAGGAATCGACACAAGTACAAGATGCAAGGTGAAAGTAAATTTAAGTTTCCTTTGATTATAGACCAATGTAGAATGATGTTTACTCCAAATTTAGGTTGTTGTTTTGCAAGTTTCGAAAATGTGGAGCATGAAAAGGTCAAAGTCAACAATGTTTGGTCAACGGAATCAAGGGAAAATTGTCGTTTCATGAAAAGCTCCAATTAATGAAATTCGAGAAATTTCAGTGGATTAAGATTGGAAGAGTGGGGACATAGTTTCCGAGTCATCTTCATGTTCACTAGTCCAGAGAGCTTTTGGGGTCCTAAAGCTTCCCAGTGGGGAGGTGTGATCAGGAGATCATGTCCATTGTTCAAAAATGCTCAAAAATGAAAGTGCTCAAAAGTGTGTGCAACCTGAGCGAACGGAAAGGTCTCATTGTTGTGATTCTCGCACCATGAACGACTTGAAAAACTAAGGTCGCATGCAGAAGTTATGAAGGTTTGAAAAGCCCAGTAAACTCCAAAACCTTTGACTAAATTTGACTTTGTATAAAAAATTTGCAAAAAATAATATATTTGGAAAATATTTTTATATTAAGTTTTTTTGGGCCAATAAGCAGGTGCCACGTGGTCAGCCTAGAAGCTACCACGTGGCCCCAAGCCAGAGGTCAAATGTTGTTGTAAAAATATTGGAGGGCTGCAGGAGTCGAATTCCGGACCTTCTCGCACACAGTGCACGTGCCCAATCGCCACGCAAAACGGGTGTTTCTTAACCCCTAAGGGATCAACATGTATTTAAATGTTAATGTAAAGAGCAGCAGGGGTTGGGGAGGCCAACCCCTAAGGGGCAGCCCCCACCATATAACCCTCTGTCCAGAACCGTGACCATATGCGACCGTCTGGTGGTTAGTTCAGTGGTCAATACGTGGAGTGTTCACATGTATATCCACGACATTTAATGCAACTGTCAGTCCGTCTAGAGGTTCTTCTGGTGGACCACTAAATCTAGAAAAAGTTTCTAAATTATCAGTGTTAACTGGAGTTCCTCCAGTTTTGGAGGAGCTTTCTTAGGAGTGATTGGACAAATTAAATTTTAGGTCATAACTCTTAGATATTTCGACCATTTTTTAGGAATGAATAGTCATTTTTGGCTAATTTTGACATTTTGAACACATTGGCAGAGGCTTTAGAGCCATCAGAGGTCATCTTGTGTAGTTTTTTCTTCAGGAGAGGTCAAGGAGCCACTAGGGCCACTAGGGTGTTTTTAGTGTTTTGAGCATCCATTCTCTGTTTTCTGCAAATGAATAGTCATTCTTGACTAATTCAAGCATTTGGAAGCTTTTTTTATAGAGAGAGAAGCCATTTGAGGATTTTTATCACATGTACTTACCATTTTTGAGTAATCAGATATGAGGGACATGTCATTGGGAGCTAGAGCAGCAGATGTAGCCCAGGAGGGGTGAACTGCTTCATCAAATTGCTGAGTATTTTCATATGTGATGCTTTATTCTTTGTTATTTATTGTGTACAGTGTTATAAGAGCTAATTTACATGCTTTAACCTCACATAAAAATATGTTTAACTAAGTTAAAACCATTTGTTTCACCTGAAACTTCAGTGAACCTTATGCACATAATTTAATTATTGTTTGGATACTTAGCATAGAAAAACTAATAAATTACATTCATATCAAGAAATTTTCCTTGAAGGGGAAATAACCACATGTTTTATCAGCAAAAAATTTTATACTCCTTTTCCACTGACTATATGGTCTAGCTATGTTGGCAAGCTCGAAGATGTAACCCAGGAGGGGTGAACTCTGTCACCAAATTATTTGTTATAATCTTCATGAACTCATGTATGAGTTATGTGATGTGATGTTACTTATGTTTAAGTTTACTTGTGAAAACTAACTCATAACTTGAAGAGTCCTTTGGAGAACTTGTTTTGTGTTAAGACTCATTTTTCCTTTTAAAGTGTTAGTGAACAATCATTTTCAGGAAGGATAATTTCTCCTCCAATTTCAGATCAGGTGGTATCGGAGCAAGGTATGACCAACTTGCAAGAATGGGCAAGAAGAGTCTCCAAGAGCTAGAAAAAATGAATTTGGCTCTTCGTATGGAGAAAAGTGAGTTGAGAATAATGCTAGAAATGGTTGAAGAGGATAAGAGGCATATGCACCTTCAGTTGCAGCATGTTCTTGAGGAACAATTTGTTGAAAGTTCCACTCCTGTGATAGAAAAATACACCTTAAAAATGAAACCAATATGTGGTCTTGGTTCAAACATTGGTTATGGACCATATGAGGAAAATTATGCATGTGCATTTTCCAAGCATCTTCAATATTCTCACCATATTGCAGTTGGTAAAAGTGAGTGGATAGATTCATCTGCAGTGTCATCATCATCATCAAAAGCTGAAAATATGAACGACAAGTTTAAGGAGGTAATAAGCATTTCAAGTAAAATTCCTTTTTTTTATGTTCAGTACACATATTTTGTATCATTTGAGCAACATACCAAAGGCATTGGTATGAAGCTTCTTTGTAAAATGGGTTATAAAGGAGGAGCCATTGGCATCAATGGCCAAGTGATCACCAATATAGTCATGGTACAAGAGAGACCAAAGTACGAAGGATTGTGATATGGCCAAAGGGAGTTTGGAGAATACTCAAAACGGTTTGAGGCACATCAATAATCACAGGATGATATTTCACACCAAGATGGTGGTTACAATGTTCATTTGTCTCCCAAGAAAGATGAATTCTTAAAAGGACCTTGCATGTCATCATCCGATCCACATCGTCAAGCCTCCAGCTCCAAGGAAAGGTATAAATCTCACGGATGTTTTCCAAATGATGGTAATTTTGACTATTTGTGGAACATGTACTCTTGTATGTTTTGTGATGCATTTGACCATTTTTTTGTTGTCTATGAGAAACACACAATAATCATTAAAAGAATGGATCAAATTCTAGGCATCAAGCATGTTGAATCTCCTTCACATAAGAGGACCAATTTTTTGGTGGGAAAGAGAAACTTCTTTTGTACCCATTGCAAGATGCATGGGCATGGAAATGAATGATGTTGGAAATTACATCCATAGCTTCATTCCAAGAAGGGAAAGGATATTGTGAAAAATAATGCAAGGGAAGCAAGAGGTGGCAAAGAGGATTCACAGCAATCCTAAGGAAACCTTAAAGGAAAATTTTATGCAAAAAGAGAACCCATAAGTCTAAGAGAGACGGAGATTGGGTAGATTGGTTGTAAAGTTGATTTGTAATTTGTAATTACTTGTTTTTATTTACCTCTTGGGTACTTTTGTAAAGTGAAAAATAATAGTCACTATGTGCAACAAGTATGTGTTTTTCATTGATTTTATGTTATTGGCTTGTTTATAAGTCCATATGTTCAAGGAATTTTGGAATGTACAAGTTGTCGTCCAATTTTATCTACAATTTGTCATGTACTCACTGATGCAAGTAATCAAGATGAAACTTTTTGTGATTCACAGAATATTTGTTATAAGATTTTACAATATGACTATGTTTTTATAGGCAAAGCCAATTATGTCATTGAAATTTTGCAACAGTGTACTTCTACGTACAAGCTCAGTTTGAGGAATGTAAAGAAATTTTATGTTGCTTCTAATTTCCAAGATGGAGTCAATTTTGTCATCAATAGTTGAACTTCAAGATGAAGTTTCTTTGAGCTGTGAATTTTAGATGAGATCAAACAGAATGTTCAGATTCCACTCATCATCATTTTATTCCTGCATCAGTGATAATAATTTCTGCTCAATTCTTAACATGATAGTATGTCTTCACGAAGAAGATAGGTGAAGTGCCTTGATTGGGGCTTGAAGGGAACCAATTAAAAAGTAAGAATTTTGGATTGAGTTTTTGGGTGATTTTGAGTTTCAGCCTCATTTTATTTCCTAGGGAAGTAAACTTTTGGAGTCCAAAGGTTCCTCGTGGGGAGGTGTGATCAAGTGATCAAATTTTAGCTCAAAAATGAAAGTTTCAAGAAAGTCTTGAAACCAAATTCAAGTCTAATTTCTTGTCATTATGAATCCAAAAACATTCATTACACCTAAATCTGACATTGTATGCTCAAGTTATCACATTCTGATCGTTTGACCCAAAAACTAAAAAATGAGCGAGTCTCCTGACTAGGAAGCTAACTGGGAAACCATACAGTTGAATCAACAGGGTAACTGTGCAGCTATGGACCAACTAAGTGCTGACACTTAGCATGTTATGTTTCATCAGTTGAGGGTAAATTTTAATTGGTTGGTGGTGTGGACCAATGGAATGGTGCCACATAGCCCAATCATGGGATGTCACGCAACACCTCCAGAGCACATTAAAATTGGTTATTTTTGGACAGAGGCCCAGGAGGATAAAACCCCTGACCTCATGTTCAGCATTGCAGTGGCTTACCAATAGGCCTCATGGTGGGTCTTAACCTTCATAGGTCAAAACCTGTATATAAAGTTTCATATGCATGCCTCAGGGAGAGGGGTTGGGCTACCAACCCCGACCCCCTATCAGGGCTTAAAAACATGACCCATGGCACAATAAGTAATGGGGCTCGGGGACTAGCCCTGACCCCTAGTCACGATGCTACCATAAAACTATGGCGGAAGTAGTTAAGAGCTTAAGGCGAGCACTTACAGGGGGGGCTAGCCCTTGGTCTTGTCATAGCCATATGACCTGGTGCACATAAATGAGGAGCCCGGCATGAAGGGTGGTTCATTACCCCAGCCCTCGATCTTGTGGCATCAATGTGACCTTCTCCCATAATTTAAGGGGCTCAGTCGGCGGGGGCGAGCTTTAAGACCCAACCTGCCACCTTATAGACCATGTGGCCTGGTTTTTCTCCATTAAGGGTTATTAGGCTAACTAAGTTTCCAAAAAATTGCACCGTTGAAGGGCAGAATTAATTCCTCGTTAGGAGAAAATAGGGAAGATTTGTAGGAAGGTTAGTGTGTTGGTTTGATTTGTAGGACAGATAACAACAAAACTACATGGAGAGCCTGTCGAGCCATATCCTTGTGATTTTTTGGCCAATTTGAGATTAAGAAGAGTCCACTTAGGAGTTTTTAGACATTCTGCATCCAATGGTGACCTATATTTCCTAATTTGAGAACATATAAGGAGAATTTTATTAGGTTCAAGTATAAGGGTGTATGGATCAATCAGTGTTTTGGAGCAATTATTAAAGGTGTTTGAGCATGGAGAAGGCCTTGTAGTGGTTTTCTTACCTTAAGAATTTTACTGCAACAGTTGTTACTTGCAGGGTTCAGCTCATGTTTACTTTTCTCACTATTTCATGTTGATAAAATCTTTTTTTCCTTCCTTCAATGTGGAATTGTAGTTTTTTATGCTCATGTATCCTCAATTTCAGTTGGAGTATAGGGTATTTGTAGGAGACACCTTGTGTTGTTGAGGTTTTCATGACTAATTGTACATTGTCATGATGTTTATGTGAGAGATATTTATAGGAGAACATTTACTTGAAGGGGAAATAGCCACATGTTTTATCAACAAACTTTTTTGTACTCCTTTTCCACTGAATATATGGAGTGGTCTAGCTATGTTGGCAGGCCTGAAGATGTTTCCCAAGAAGGGTGAACTCCATCACCAAATCCTTTGTTATGCTCTTCATGAATTCTTGTATGAGTTATGTGATGTGATGTTACTTATGTTTAAGTTTACATGTGAAAACTAACTCATAACTTGAAGATACATTTGGAAAACAAGTTTTGTGTTAAGAACCATTTTTCCTTGCAAAGCGGTAGTGAACGATTATTTTTAGGAAGGAGAAGTTATCCTCCAATTTCATATCAATCCATAGCATCAGGGTTGGATTTTGGAGATTGAAAGTTCCCTTACGATGTTTACTTGAACCCAAAGGAGTCATCATCTTCATGCATTAAGGTTGATATTGAGGCGTGCTCTATGACAAGGAAGGACAAGTCAACTTGGGGAGACATCTACAAGATTAGATATTATTTATGGTTGTAAACTCTCTCCTATTTCTATTAATAGAAAGAATATATTGTTTTACTATATGTATTTTGTTATGTTTACACTCATGTATTTGAATGCCTTATCGATTCATCAAATAGATATGTTATATTATGCTAATTGGATGGTGTGGATCCTTTACTTGTTTTAGTTGTGTGTGGAGGTTATAATTATAACACTTGTAGCTACAATTGGAGCTTACAAGCATGGAGGAAATGAAGGCTCACTACAAATTCCAGGTACGCTTATTTCTCATAATTTAATTTCTATAAGTAAAACTCCATACTATTTGTCTTTTGTTGTTCTAGGTTACACCACTAGACCTATGCAATTCACCTGTGCCTGAAATCTTGAAAATTCCTCATAACTGAGGTTATGGAGATGCCTAGAGAAAAATATCCAAATCCTAATGGATTCGCCTCATATTTCTTCCAAGAATGTTGGTTAATCATTCATAAGGATATCTAGAAGCAAGTAGAAAACTATAGAAGAACTACTTCAATCCACTCATCATCAGATGCTACCTTTCTTATTGTTTCTAGTGAAGAAATCAAAGTGGATAATTTGAACTCATTTAGGCTCATTGAACTATATAGTGTTATTTGTGTGTTATTTATAGAAGTATTTCTAAGGTCATTTCCAACAAACTTAAACCCTTTCTTCCCCTGATCATTTCTTCATAACAATCTAGTTATGTAGAGGGTAGGAAAATTCTTGACAACATCCTTGTTATACGGATTAATCCCTCTTACGGACAAGAGTGATCTAACTAGTATCCTAAGGATATCTAGAAACAAACAGACAGATGTAGACCATTTTCTCTAGACTATTTGCTTACAAATTATTAATTAACTCTAGGAAGATGCTCCTACGTAAAGTCCAACGCTTATTTGATCTTCAATCCAATCGCTCTTGAAGTTACCAATCCAACACATAAGATCTGCAGTTAAATACAGGAAAACGGGATCAAAAGCATCTGTGAGATATAATAATTAAAAGGCATAAATCTATCTTAGTGATCAAGGAATCCAAGAATTAAATTATCCAAAATATACATGAAAAACTTAATGAGAAAATAGAATCCATTTGTATTAACTTTGAATAAAAGAAGAAACCTTACAACCGTGACGCCTTTATTTTTGTACAGGTTCTTCCGGGGTCCCGACCAACCATTTTCCTCAATTTGAAAATACTCTGGCTCTCTTTATCGACATCAAGCTATGGCCATGAGTTCGTAATCTTTCTCATGCCAACGATGCAGAATATGGAGAGTATGTTCACTCAGAAATTCCTCTCAAAACTATGAATTCTAAGTACTCTCTCCAAAGCAAGAAGCAAGCACTTAGTACAAAAATACAATCTATAATCTACCCTCGAGATTGAATCTTGGCCTTAATTTATAGCAGAAGGGAGGTAGTTTCAGCTCCAAAAAGGAAGGGATAAAGCACTCTCATCATGGGATTTTAGCTCCAAAAACCAAGGGATTACTCCATTCATGAAGGGATAAAGGTTCATTGATGGAAGGGACGAAGCTTGACCAGATAATGCTTTTAGAAGGCTCCAACTAGGAGAATATTCGACCATCTGGGCTTCTAGAACTTACTTTCTATTTTTTTACCTTTTACAGGGGTTCGCAGTTTTAATGAGCTTTACGTGCAGGATGTACCGCAGTTTTGACAGCAATTAGTTGCGGTACCGCAAGGAATGACTAGGAAAAGTGCAGGAGTAGGCTTTTTAGTACTTTTAAGAGCTTCTTCCAATTCCAAGACTTGATTTGGGGAACTTTATGTTTTTAGAATTATAAGTAATAAATAGATAATGATGAACCCATATAAATAGCTCAATGTCCTGGTGACAAATTTTGGTGTAACAGATTGCCCCCTAAAGTGTGAAGTATGAAGAGTTTTTTGAAGAATTTTGAAGAGTGAATTGCTTTATCATCCTGAGTATTGGGCTATCAGCACATCGGTCGAAACATGGAAAAAACATCCAATGCAAGCGTATATATATATATATATATATATATATATATATATATATATATATATATATATATATATATGTGTGTGTGTGTGTATGTATGTATGTGTGTATGTATGTATGTATGTATGTATGTCATCGATGAGGTAGGCATTCCCATACTCAGATCAAAACTAACTACATGTTCTGATACATAAATGATTTTAGAATTACATGAAGTAGTAGACACAGCATGGACACAGCCATCTGTTATGAGTATTATACTATATGATGAATAATAGAACTCCTCGCAGCCTGGATGGTGGAAACTAGATCCAGGGTCTTGCTTTCCATTTCTCGAACTAGTATGATTCTATCGATATGATTGATTGTGTCGAAGTCGAATATGGTAGAAACCACTAGATTACTAGTCAATGATATGAACTGTTAACAAGTGTGAGAGAAACCACCAATAATGACAATGGCTCTCAAAGTACTCAGTACAATTTATGAAATGTGAATTTGTGATCTGAAGTCGAACATTTCACAGAATCATTTGATCGAAGGTCAATGATGCAACCTGTCATCGAAGGCGAGAAACATGCCATTAAAGCATGCAGATCCCAAGGTACTGATAGGATTCTAGATCAAATTTTTAGATGATGAGCTGTCGTCAATAGAAAGTAACCCGTCGTAGGAAAGCCCGTGACACAAAACCATTAGATCAAGTTTTGAAGAAATATATAGCAAGGATTGAATCAGGGATGGTCAACGTGAATGGAGACAAATGTTTGCAATGAATGGTTTATTTAATTGATCTCTTACACACATAACGACACTGGAGATGGTTTGGTGACGATTGACCTAAAGCTAATACCCAGAAACTGGCTGAAGACTTTCAATGTGGTTTGATTAACTGTTGGTCAAAGGATTTTACCAACCTAGACATGAATGTGACAAAAGTGTCGTGTTCAAGAGTGGTATACAATTTTTAAAATGAAGTGTGACCAATGGATTAATTTTCTCTCTTTTCCCCCACCATTTCTAGCAAGTACCTCTTTATTTTTTACAAGCTTGAGGAGGATAACATTTTCTTGTAATGTAAGCTCATCCTTTGGATGAGTCCAACTTAGTATTAAAATCAAACCCTAAGAAGTAGTGGTTCGTTCCTGTTTATAATTGACAGGTCCTTTACTGTTAAGTTTTAATGAGTCCAATATAGGTAAAACTCGGTGTTTTTCAGTTCTAGGGAGTCAGAAGAAAAACTTAAGAAAACTCCGTGGGTGTAATTTTTCATAAATTTAGTCCCCCAAGCCCGAAAAAGGATAAAATAATGCAAGAGAGAACTCTATTGACTATGATTAGTAAACGTATACCTTTTTCGTAAATAGTCCATTTCAGTCCGGAAAAGGGGTAAACTTCTACTGAAGAGATGACTATTCATTTCCTTTAACGAGTTCGAATAGTCAAGTACTCGGCAATATTTTCATGTTTAGAGAGTCTGAAAAAGGCTTAAAAGAGAACTCCATGGTTTCACTTTTTCGGTAAGTTTTAACCAGTTTGAAAAAGTGATAAAAATGTACTCATTGGTTTCGCTTTTTCTGTAAGTTTTAACGAGTTTGAAAAAGTGATAAAAATTTACTCATATGATATCGTTTTTTCATAATTTTTTAATGAGTTTGAAAAAGTGACAAAAATCATACTCTTTGCCAAAATGATTATTTCACCTGAAAATCTTGTATTCTTCACAAAAACTCAAAACATTAAACATACATGTTCTAGATAAGTAAAAATTATTTGAAAAACCACTTTTCAAAGTGACAAATAAATAAAATATTATTTCATTTATTCAAAAAAACTTATAAAAAGGGGCTAAACCAAGTCATTTTTACTAATTATATCCAGAGTGAAAGTTGAGAGCTTTTGGTAGAAAAATTTCCAAAGGAGATATCAGAAAAACTGACCATCCGAATCCAAAACCGTCGACTCCAGGTAATGGAAAACTCATTTGTCTTCATTTTTGTCTGTTTACATTTTCTTTTTAGGCTTTAAAATAATTTTTTTAGAGAAAAATATGTTCAAAAAATTGCCCTTGGGGTACCACAGGTAATAGACACGGTACCTGCTGAGCCCGATTATTTTCCATAGGAAAATTATCAGACTCTCGCACTTTCTGTGTATAACGCGTGTGGTAGCTCGCACTGTTTTAATGCAAAAAGTGCCGAGGCACCGTGAACCAAATTAAAAAATTAATTTCTCTCAAATTATGCCAAATTTTCCATTTTGATTGTGTCTAATCTTTTGATGTGTTTATTGTAGAGCATCCACAATGCTTGAATGGAGAGAACTTGAACATGAAGAAGTGGATGAGGCAACTATTGCAAGTTTTCCCACATGGTATGTATTGAGAAACTGTGGATTATACAAATATTGGACAATGCAGGGCATGAGAGCTCAAGTAGAGTTATTGACATGGCTAGTGCACAGGTGGGATGTTCAAGAATAGTGCTTCATTATTGGTGATCACCTGCTCTAACTTGAGCTGGAGGACATTTACTTCCTTACAGGTTTGTCCAAAAGAGGAGAACCTATTTCCTTGTTTGGGGCTAGGCAAGGTGGCCAGCCTATAGCTAGCTACCAACAAGATTTTTTTAACGAAGAGGCTAATCCAAAATACAACCAAATTGACATAAAAACAATTATCAGTCTTGAACTCAAAGTATTTGCGTTCACAGTGACCATATTGTGTGGGAGTGCAGCTTCACATGTGGCTACTAAAGCCCGGATTCTAATAGCGGTTGAGTGCTACAGAGGCACCATATTTGACTGGTATGAAGGATTATTGGCTAATGTAAAAGGCCAATTAACCAGAGCTAAGAACGCAAAGTTGAAAAACTTTGGATATGGAGCCATTGTAGTTTCTTTTGCTCTAGAGATGATTCCTTCTCTTGCCCCCCAGCTTATCTCGGTTGATGCTGGTGGGGTTAGAGAGCCTCGGATGGTCCGCTGGGTGCAAGTGATGGCTTGTCATAGTGAGGGTGTTGAGATTGTTCGATTTACACCTGCATACTTTCACTGGTTACAGAACCAGATCTTCACCATTGAAGATTTTTCGTATGCAGGGATAGATTTCCATGGTGATCCTTATATGGCTCTTCCTCCTGGAGCCCAATGGGATGAGTCAAGTAAATAAATAACTTTGATGTGTTTCTAATTCTAAATTATTTTTTTTTAAATCGTCCAATATTGATAACAAAAAATTCAAATGCAGATGTTGGTCCACGAAGACCAACGAATCTGCACCGCTTCAACAGGAAGCGAACAGATCCTATTGCACCAACAAAGAATCAAGCAGTAGAGATTCTCACTGACTTAGAGCAAAACCTGGAGAGGTTGACCAAAGACTAGTATGGACGATATTCCTTTACGCCTCCAAAGGCATGTTGCTGGTGTTCCTGGCCAGTTTCGGAGATATATGCGTACAGTGGCACAAGCAATAGTGTATTATCATGATCATCACCACGGATAGTGGATGATTATCGCAAACCATTGTATTTTTTCTTTTTGTATCACCACCTTTCTGATCATAAGGTGTTTTAAACCTATGATCCTAGACGATGTAATATTTTTTGAACACAAATTCTATCTATGATATGACTAATTTCGACGGCTTTATCTTGTTCAACAACTATCGAATGTTATTTTAATTTACTGCTTTAATGTCACAAATGTCTATTTATAACATTATTAGCTAATGCATCAGCCAATGTATTTAAATTCCTTATAATGTGTTGATATTCAGTGTAATCGAACTGTCTTTCCAAGAGACGAACCTTCAAGAATAATCTCAGCAACACTGGATTTTTAATTACGTATACCATTTTTAAGTGTATTACAATGAGTTCTGAATCTAACCTTATGATCAAACGTCGAATGCCAAATGAAATGGCACCAGACAATAACTCAATTACTGTGCTATATTCTGCAACATTATTCGTTGTTTGACCAAGCCTTTCCCCATGCATAGAAACTAACTCATCAGTGGGTGAATAGATAACCCAGGCTACGGAAGAGATGTTCTATGTATTACAACAGGCACCATCAGCAAAACCGATGCAGGCTTGAAGAGATGTCGACATCTGCAATATCAAGAGTAATCAAGATAAGCAGGGATAGTAGTTAGCGCAAACTTAAACTAGACACACTCATTTAATATAAAGCAGCGAAGCTAGAAAAAATAACTAATCTACTGATAAGATATTCACACAAAATAAAATATAATATCTCTTCAGATAAATTCCATTTATGGGTTTATCTAAATAGACCCCGTCATAATCAATCAATTCATAAGCCCCTTTTGCAAGCACTCGCTTGAAAATATAAGGACCATGCCACATGGGTTTGAATTTCCCAGCTCCTAGTTTATCATTAACTTGGTCGTATACCAATACTAGGTCACCCTCTGAAAAAACACGAGGCGTAACACTTCGATCGTACTGAGATTTAACATTTTTTTTTGTGAGCTTCGGTTGCTAATGTAGTGGTGCATCGAGTCTCATCTAATTGTGCCAGAAACAAAAAGTGTTTCTCCTCCTCAGAGGTAGTTGGTAGTAATTCTATGGCTAATTGGAGTGACAATATTTCGCATTCAATCAGTAACACAGCTTCTAAACTGTAGACCAATTCAAAAGGAGTGAAACGTGTTGCGGTTTTTGCTGAGGTTCGGTATGCCCAAAGTGTTGAGAAAATCATAGTATGCCAATTCGATTTATGAATTCCGATTATCCTTTTAATCATAGTGGTTAAAACTTTATTTACAGCTTCAAACTAACCATTAGCCTGCGGGTAATATGGTGTAGAACTATCATGGCGGAGGCCAAGTTGGTCATAAAGTTCGGTCATCATAATGTTTCAAAAATGCCTCCCATGATCAGTAATGATTGCTTGGGGTACACCAAATTGAGTAATCACATGATTGAATACAAAAGTAGTTGCAGTTTTTCCATCTGCCGCAAATGTAGGCATCGCCTTGGCCCATTTGGTAAAATAATCTACTGCGAGAATAATATACCCATGCCCCTCGGTCGAGTGAGTGTTACATGTAATGAAATCAATGCCCCATTTTGCAAAAGGACCAACAACAATTATGGGGTGAAGAGGAGATGGTGGTGCAGCATTTTCCGATCAAAGATCTGACAATTATGGCATTTTCAGACTGTTAGAATGCAATCTTTAAATAACGAAGGCCAAAAATAACCAGTGCACAATATCTTTTGGGTTGTGGCATACCCATACATATTACCGCCACATGCTCCAAAATGACAGCCATTTAAAAAAAAATTAGCCTCTTCATGGGTTAAACATCGTCGAAATATAGAGTCTGCACCGCGACGATAAAGCGTGTCTCCAACAATATTGTACTTCTGAGACTGGTATCAGATCTTTCGTCGATGTGAATGCGAAAGCTCAGGCCGAAAAGTTTGGGTTTGGAGATAAATGATTATATCCCCATACCAAGGATCTAAATTACTGATAAGAAACAAATATTCATCAGCGATTGGATGTTCTACCACAGTTTCTATCTCAGTATTTGGGAAGTCACACATCAGTTCGGCGAACACTAGTGATTTCTTTGATTTGGATTTTTCAAATTCTAAATAAAAATCCAGAAGGATAACTATTCATTTAGAGTATCTTCCCCCGAGAAGTTTCTTAGTCAAAATATACACCATTGGGTTGCAATTAGAAATCATCATTGTTTTTTGTAACAAAATGTAATGACGAAATCATTGGACAGCTTGAACTGCTACCAAGGCCAATTTCCCCACATGCAAGTATTTGATCTCTGTTGGATTGAGATTCCGACTAAGATAGTAAATCACATGTTCGTTGTGAAACTCATATTCTTGAACTAATACCATTTCAATAGTGGAATCGGAGGCTTCTAAGTATAAAAAGTAATCATGGCCGTAATTTGGTGGATGAAATAACGATGCATTGGTTAACGCGTGTTTTAGAGCATCAAAATATCGATCAGTGATCTAATCCCAAATGAAAGAAATATTCTGTTTCAAAATCCTGGTAAAACCTTTGGTTAACTCGGCATAGTTATGGATGAATCTACGTAGAAATTTTTCTTTCCCTTGCTAACTTTGGAGTTGGCGAATTATGGAAGGAGGAGGCAAATTGATAATAGCCTCAACCTTCAAATGATCAACACGAATGCCTTGTTTCGAAACGACAATTCCTAGTAATCGACCAGATTGTACACAAAAAAAAAACTTGTGTGGATTCAGGCGAATCTTATAATACCTACATCTCATAAAAATCACTCGTAAGTGAGTTGGATGATCTTCCCTATGTAAGGAATGAGCAGGTATATCATCGAAATAAGGTTTCATAATGTGTTTAATGTCATGAAAAGCATAGGACGTAGCCCTTTGAAAATTTTCCCCAGCATTCTTTAGTCCAAAAGGTAATTACAGTAAGAAATTGTTCCCCAAGGAAAAATGAATGATGTTTTTGGTTGATTGGCAGGGAGTATGTTTATTTGATTTTATCCGGAAAATCCATCCATAAATGAATACATTTCATTTCCGGCACAATCGTCAATGATTTGATTGATATAAGGGGTCGGATAATTGTCTTTAGGAAAAGCTTTGTTAATATCCCTATAGTCGACACATACTCGTATTGTTCCTTGTTTCTTAGTAACAGGAACTATATTAGATACCTAATCTGTTAATAGGATAGGATAAATAAATCCTACTTTCAATAGTTTTGCAGCTTCGGCTTTGATAGCGGCAGCCTTTCGTGGATGTATCAGATGTAATTTTTGTCTGATCAGTTTAACATCCAAGTAAGTTTTGATTTCATGAAAAAAAAATTGGGATCGATTCCTGGCATTTCTTCATAAGACCAGGCAAAGGTGTCGTGGAATTCTTGAAATAGGGCCTTATATGTAGCAATGTCATCTAACGTACAAGAGGCACCTATATGAATGTTTTGAATAATTCCTGGTTTTACTGATATGTCAATAGGAATCGTGGAATAAATATTCCCTAAATTCACTTCAGAATCTAAATTTGTGATCGATATCATATTCTGGAGTTCCTTGACATAGTCAATTGTAAAAATAGATGAAAAATTATCTTCGAATCTATCAAGCTCAGGTAAAAATGATGACCTATGATGGAGATCATCCCATGGTAAATCATCTATGGACAATAATTCACAAATTTTTTCGTCAGTATAAAACACTTCTTTAAAAGGATCTGGAATTGATGTTATAGCTAAGCTTGAAGGTGAAAATGATTCTTCATTGACCACATTCATGGGGTCAAAATCAGTTGACGGTGAATTGGAAAATGACTGTACTGCTTGATATGCTAATTCAAACGGACTTAAAGGCATCGCACCATCAAACGAATCCAGTTCTGACTCTAAAGGCACTATCCAAGGGTCATCAAATGGAATAGTACTTGATGTAATCATATTGATATTAGCGATAGTACGTGGTATGTTATGTGGAGGCAAAGAAAAATTTCCCAACAAATTAGAATCTTTAATTAAGCCTACTCCTACATCCTCATAAGAGATAGTTGTTTTTCCAACATGCTGAATACTATCCGTAGAAGCTGGGTCGGATGAATAATATGAGAACGACTTTCACAATATTTCATTGATGAGGAAACATGATTAATCGAAAGAATAAAGACACAACAGCAGTCATAGCATAAGACCAACTTCGACCAAAAAGAAGGTTGTACTCTAGAGGGGCATCAACTACTTCCACATCTAAATTAACGGTTTTATCTTCGACCTCTATAGGAAGATCTTGCAAAATTCTGTATGGATGGAAACCTCTTCCATCAAAATCTTTGAGGATTTTTGGTGATTGGTTGAGAGTCATAGAACCAATTTATTTCCAACAGTTTAATGACATAATACACGTGGAAGCTCCTTCATCAATAACAGTATGAAGGCAACGTCTGTATTTTACCAGTACTGGGATTTGAAAGGCCATTTGATGAGGGAGTCGTGGTGTAAAATTTTCTAAATAGAAGACTATAAGGTTTGAATCCTGAAGATCTACTGCTCTAATTGCTGATAAGAGTAATTTTATTTATGTTGGACATGATTGCAGCACTTCCAAAGCTGACATTGTCGAAGGAGATATTGCCAAATCTTTGACAATGTTGTAATTCTGATAACTCTCGCATGTACGTGGATTGAAATTTGATTTACAAAGTACACCTTTAGGAGGCGGTTTTATTACTAAATCAGGATTCAGTTTCTCGATGTGAAGTGGATCGGAAATTGAAGGAGATGTAGCCGATGTAGAATTAGAATTTTCTACTTCTTTACCAGTAACGGGATTTTTATTACCATAATCTTGTGATCAATTCGCAACCATTACTTGAGACATCATCAAAATATCTTTTGATGTATTAGAAGAAGATCCAATAATTTTACTATCTTGAACTGGAAAGGGATCCTTCAAGACAGCAGGAGTGGGTGAACCTTTGATGAACTTAGAAACTTCAGCCCTGTGTGGACATTCCTTAGTGAAATGATCCTTGTCACAGATAAGACAAGGATAACGAGGTTTCCGTTTGTCATCATTTGATTCATTTTTATCAGTTTTTTCTTTAGGAGATGAGGTTTGTTTATTCTTTTTCTTCCCTTTCTTCTTGTTGCCGAATTTCGACTTTGTATTAGATGAATCTACAATGTGAATATCGGCAGTAGTTTCCAAGGAAGACTCTCCTTTTGGTGAATCAGGTAATATTATTATAGGAGAAGTAACCTTTGAAGATTTCTTCTTATTCTTAGTTGTAATAACTAAACTGATTACACCATCAGCGGCATGAGACCCTGAAGGAGTTGTTGTTATTTGACCAGGATGCGGTAAATCAGGAATTTTCTCGTACAAAGTTCCAGACTGGGTATATACCAAGTCTAGATACTAAGCTTGAGCAATAAATTGTTCTTCCGTGACAACTCCTGCTTTGGCTACATCTTTAGTGATTTTTGGTAGTAATGATTTAACAAACCATTCTACCAATATTTGATCTGGGGTAAAAACTTTTACCAAACGTCTTCTACGTCTCCATTCATGCATATGATCTGATATATATGTATACGTATATTGTTTTAGTGAAGTTAATAATTTCGTGCCATTTTCGTATCTGACTGGCAACTAAAAATGAGTTAAGAAGGAATTTGCTAGGGCGTTGAAATTGTTAAACGAGCCTCGCAGTAGTTCAATTACCACTTCGCAGCTAATCCTATTAATGTTCTCTGAAAAAGTCTAAGTCGAACAGAATCCTCAATTAATGAGTTAGATGCACACCAAAGGTGGTAAGTCATAACATGGTTGGAAGGATCCTCTCCTAATTTTCCTTCAAATTTTGGGATATCACTAGGAAAATTATGAGGCATTGGTGGCCAATACGGATGATAGTAGATGGGATCATTTTTAAGGCGGGGTAAATCCGGTAAATCCAAAGTTGCTATGAATGGAAATCAACGAGTAGGGTATTGTGGATAACCTTGTGAAACTAAACCAGTCCCAGGAGGAGGATATCTAGGATAATCTGGAATATGTTGTGCATTTGGAATTAGATTACCCCCTGGATAACCATAAATAACCAGACCATACTGAGGTTGAACAGGTGTTTAATACGTATATCCAGGGTATGGTTGTTGCGGGTAGACTGGAGTTTGTGGAACAGGTCCATATTGGTATGGCCCCTAATATGGTTGATAAGTAAATTGAGGTTGACTCGTTATAACTGTACGTGTACCAGGTTTTCCTACAAGCATCTGAAAAGTAGTCTGAATTGTAGGTCTAGACTGCGAAATAGAAACCTGAGGAATCTGTACCGATGTTTGAGGGGCGGATGTAACAGGAACTGTAGACACTGTAGGAATAGGTCTGATAGGTTGAACAGAAGTCTGAACAGCTGTTTGTGGCAGAGTACTAGGTGAACTCAGACCAGGTTGTTGAATTGGACCAGATGCAAGTGTTGGAATTTAAGGTTGGACTGGTTGTTGGGGTTGATTATAACCAACAGGTTGTCCTGCTTGATAATAAGGTACTTGCATATTTTGTTTTAAATTCTGTTGGACTTGGGATGGATCCCACACCATTCCGGGATATGAGGGTCCCATCGAAGGTTGTACATAAGATGGCCCGTAACTGGTTTGAACATATGGTTGATAATTAGCTGGATAATTTCCACCTCCTTGTAACATTTGTTGTTCTGGATAGAAATGTTGTGCTAAGGGAGGTTGCAATCCTCGAGCTGGGTATTGCCCTTGAGGTTGATATTGACCTTGAGGCATGTACTGACTCTGGGGTTGATATTGACCTTGAGGTATGTACTGTCCCTAGGGTTGATATTGACCCTGAGGTATGTATTTTCCTTGGGGTTGATATTGACCCTGAGGTATGTACTATCCTTGGGGTTGCCCCCTAGGCTGTATTTAGATATTTTTAGGTTGCCCCCCAGGTTGTATATTACTACCTTGAGATGCGGGGTTCGAAATATTTCCAGACATCATATAAGCTTTCCCATTGTTCAAAGTTCCAGTATTCGATTCATTCAGGCTAGATGATGACATTGGTTTGCTTGGAAAAGGAGATGCTCCTAAGAATATACCAGAGAGCGATTGATAGCCTCCAGGAACAGACAGACCACCATAGAGAAATTTTTCTGGAAATTCAGTAAACATAGATGACTCACCTAACATGTTTATCTGAGGTCTATAACCTATTGGTGTAGAGTAGAAAGGAATTCGGGGTGGCGAATACTAAAGACCTACATTTTGCAGAAAATCTGTCAATGAAGAATACCAAGCGTCTTGTCTATAAGGACTGTAAAAAATTGATTCACATTCTCTAATTTCTAAATTTTCCTAAGTTGAAGGGAGAATTACTTATTCTTCTATATCAGTGATTTATTCAATACTAAAGAGACCAGGAGGAAGATATTTTGCAATCTTATTCCTCACTCTGGGTGAATCAGTATAATCAGGAGTTGGATTAGTGAATTCTAAAGTAGGTTCTGATGTAGCAGGTTCAGTTTCTGGTTCAGAAATTTCAGGTTCTTCAAGTGATAATTCACTTGTTGTAGAAGCAACTTCGGTTAATTCAAAAATTGAAACTATCTGTGGAGTATGTTCTGCTACTTGTGATTGATCTACTTTGAAATCAGGATGAGTAATTATAGATGATTCTCCTTGTTCCGTTAATCCAGTTCTAATGATAACATTTGGTATCATAGATTTACGTCCTTCTAGTTGGCTTGGTGTGTACTCAGGGGGTTTCCCCTCATTTCTGCGTGATCGTCTCAGTAATTCAACCACGATTAAAACTCTTAACACACGAAAACAATGAAAAAATTCAAACAACCCCTAAAGTCGCTAAGGGAACAATCAAATGAATCACACGCCTATAAAAATCTAAGAGATAAACCCACACTCAAACAGTAAATTCTCGTACTAAAAACACTAGTTAGTGATGAAACCCAACATCGTAGAATTTTAATGTAGAAATGGCAGTTGAAACAGTTACCCTAACAACCTGCTTAATGAAACAAACTAGTGCAAGTTTCTCCACTTAACCCATCTCGAGTGAAGATAACCCTCCAGAGAGTCCAAGTGAGTCTAGCTGACGTCTACTCTAGGTATAGTGGGACCTCCCCTCCATTGTCACCTTTGGAAATAGTCCTAAATTTTATGGCAACTAAGGTCACCAAAGAGAATAGATATACCTAGGGGAACAGTCTACGATCCGATATACACACAAGGGTAGAGTAACAAAGCTCAATCCCCTTGAAGGATCCTTGATAATGGTATATCCAAGGTTTACCGACAAGTGACCCCAGGCTCCTCGACAATGGTCTATCCTAGGTTTATTGCTTTTAATACGTGCACATCTTCTATCGTTCCCAATGAGATAGGTATCATTACCTCATTGGTTCAGATATGATCTCATGCTTGACTCCTTTAGGAGGAGCTTCCCAGAGCATACATGCTATAATTAGATTTACCTACCTCAAGATCAACTACTTGTTTGTTTTACTACCTTGGAGAGTTAACGAAAACCTATTCCAAGACACTAGCCTAAGCTATGTTGGTGGAAAGAGCCCTAGAAAATATAAAATTTCTAAATGGATTTTAATTAAGCGTTACTTTTAATTGGCAGTTTCTTAGGACAATGGGTATGGAAATGAAACTTGGTGATGTTTTAATAACCCGACTCAAAACACTCTACGATGCATCTATATGATAATCACTCATTTTTTTCAATGAAATCTAACTAGAGGAAATAGTTAAGAGATTTTCAATAACTTTCAAACCATCATTTTCTTTCCTATAAGAGAAACTTTGAAAAGAAGACAATTTAGAGAGCTTAATTTCAAAAAGATCTTTTGCTCAAAAATGAAATTCCCTATATCATTTAGATCAAAAACAAAAACAAACTTTCTTCCAAAAGAAAAAGTCCTAAATTTATAAAATTCAAAACTAAAAAAAAAAATTAATCTCGAATTCTATCTACAAATTGGAGGATGTTTAAGTCTGGTTTGTAATCTAACCAAGAAATTTCTGCTTATCCCAGCAAGAAACCAAAGCATCCAAAAATAGTTTTAAAATGAAATTCAGAGCTTATCAATCTAAAGGTTTTACAAGTTTTCAAATGAAAATAAAACCAAACTTTCATAAGATTAACAACTGCATGAAGTTCAATGGCTCAATAGAAAATAGTGAAACACCAAATAGCTGAGGTATTCAAAAGTTTTTGATTCAGAGCAATGAAAGCACTAGGAAAATCATTTACTCATAACATGCAAACCAACTGAATAAATCACTTCAACACAGAAATTGCTGAAAAAAATCTGAACAAAGATCTTTGACAGTGAAAATAGATTGGGAAAATAACAAAAAATCAAGAAATTGGATACCAAAAAACAGAATTTCTACTTTTTCTAAAATTTTCCAGAATACCGTAATTTTTAATAGAACAAGGTGCGATACCTCACTTTATCCTATTAAAAACATCAGAGCCTACCGCTCTGTTTTAAAATAAAAAGTGCGGAAGGCAGGAAAAGTAGAGAAAAAATAAAAATATAGATTTACAGTCAGGGATCCTATTTAGTCTTGTAGCCAACCCAGTTTTAAGCTAAACAAAGTCAAATATATTTCAAAATTCAAACTGAAAATTAAAAAAAACTAAGTTCTTGTCCCCAGTGGAGTCGCCAATTTTTTATATGGATTAATCCCTCTTGCGGACAAGAGCAATCTCCCTAGTGTCCTAAGGATGTCTAGAAACAAACAGACAGATGTAGACCATTTTCTCTAGACTATTTTCTTATGAATTATTAATTAACTATAGGAATATGCTCCTACCTAAAGTCCAATGCTTATTTGATCTTCAATCTAGTCTCTCTTGAAGTTACTGATCCAACACATAAGATATGTAATTAAAGACAGGCAAACGAGATCAAAAGCATCTGCGAGATATAATAATTCAAAGGCATAAATCTATCTTAGTGATCAAGGAATCCAAGAATTAAATTATCCAAAGGATACATGAACAACTTAATGAGAAAATAGAATCCATTTGTATTAACTTTGAATAAAAGAAGAAACCTTACAACTGTGACACATTGATGTTTGTAAAGGTTCTTCCGGGGTCTCGAACAGCCTTTTTCCTCAGTTTGACAAGACTCTGGCCCTCTTTATCGGCATCAAGATATGGCCATGAGTTTTTAATCTTTCTCATGCCAATGATGCAGAATATGGAGAGTATGTTCACTCAGCAATTCCTCTCAAAACTATGAATTCTAAGTACTCTCTCCAAAGCAAGAAGCAAGCACTTTGTACAAAAATAGAATCTATAATCTACCCTTGAGACTGAAGCTTGGCCTCAATTTATAGCAGAAGGGAGGTAGTTTCAGCTCCAAAAAGGAAGGGATAAAGCCCTCTCATCATGGGATTTTAGCTCCAAAAACCAAGGGATTACTCCATTCATGAAGGGATAAAGGTTCATGAATGGAAGGGGTGAATTTGGACCAGATAATGCTTCTAGAAGGCTCCAACTAGGATAATATTCGACCAGCGGGGCTTCTAGAACTTACTTTTCTCTTTTTTAACCTTTTACGGGGGTTTTCAGTTTTAATGAGCTTTACGTGCGGGATATACCGCAGTTTCAATAGCAATTAGCTGCGATACCACAGGGAATGACTAGGAAAAGTGCGAGAGTAGGCTTTTTAGTACTTTTAAGAGCTTCTTCCAGTTCCAAGACTTGATTTGGGGAACTTTATGTTTTTAGACTTCTAAGGAAGAAATAAATAGGTAATTATGAACCCATATGGACAGCTCAATGTCATGGTGACAAATGTTGGTGTGACAATCCTCTCAACACATAAGCTAGTCCACTCCTTAAAATCTACTATGAAATCTAGTATGTTTATCAAATTGGAACTATCCAAAGCCTTTGATGATCTCAAGTGGAAATATATTTATCACTTCATTTCAGCCTTTGGTTTTCATGACAAATGGATCCATTGGGTCCTCTCCCTCATCTCAAAATATTTCTTCTCAATCCTTATTAATGGCTCATATTCTTTCACTTTCATCCCCTTAAGAGGTATTAAACAAGGTGATCCTCTCTCAACCTTTATGTTTCTTCTAATGGATTAAGGGATTGATGTGCAATGAAGGTTACTATGGCATAAAACAAAGTCAAAGGTCTTAAAATCCATGAAGGAAATCTTACATACTCTCATGAAATTTTTTTTGGTGATACCCTACTTATGGGAACACCTACTATCAAATTTCCATAAGCATTCAAGAAAATCTTAGCAGAATTCATGATTCTTGGGAGATTCATGAAAATTCTCATATCTTGTTGTTTAACTCTCCTTTACATTTTTAGACCCACATCACTTGTATCCTAGGTTTTCAGCAAACTTCCCTTCCATCCAAATACTTAGGTTCCCCCCTTATGGAAAATACTCTTCAACATGCTTCTTGGGATATATTATATAAAATTTGAAAAAAAATGTTAGTTGGACATTCATGACGTTAAACATAGAAATAATACTCACACTACTCAAGTTGGTTTTCCAAGCTTTTCTACTTTACCTATTCTTGGCATTAGCTACTTCTAAAGAAATTATCAAGAAGATCCACAATATACATGGATATTTTTTATATGGAGGGACAAGGCAAGAAAATAAGTGGACCCTACTTGCATGGGAAAATATTGGAAAATCCAAAAACGAAAGGAGGTTTGGGACTTTGAGATCCAGTAATGCTTAAAGAAATCGTGGAAGCTAAAATTTGTTGGTGTTGGATACAATCTCCAAATGAGTTACGGAGTAAATTATTAAAAAGGATATATACTACCAACATGATAGAGGAACAAAACTTAATTAGTTTGGAAGTTGTAATAAAAGGCTTGTATATTTGGAATGATGCATGGTAGAATTCATCTAATACAAAATCATAGCTTTTGGGAAATAAGTGTGATATCCCTTCGCTTAATGATTTTTTTGTAATTGGAAATTGTTGCTCATCCTTTGTGCAACATATTCATCCTCCTGAGAATGCATTATTGATGACCTATACGGTAAGCTTGCGAGACTAGGGTTTCATTCTTCCTGCAACGGCGTTGCACTTGCAAAAAACTCCACGCTGGTGTCACAGTAGTCAGGAGGCGCAGTTGGTCCGTTGCATTTTGAACACGGGCCATGGCTTCCACAATAGGGGGAGGAACTTAGCTTCCATGCAAGCCCATAGCTGTGGAAAGACCAAATATCGATCTTCCGAGTCACCACATAAATGCTCAGATCCATTACATGAAATACCATGCACTCATCGGAAAGTTCATTGGTTTCTGGCTTACTAAAAAAGCGCTACAAGGATGGATAGCTACAAAATGGAAGCCCAAGGGTCATGTTACCCTTTAGTTAGGGCCAAAGGGCTTCTTCAATGTGGTTTTCAACTACATCGAAGACCGGAATAGGGTTTTAGATGAGGGTCCCTATTTCTTCAACTCAGCCGTACTATATCTTAGAGACTGGGTAGAACGTTTCAACTCGGACAAAGAAAATTTCAACTGGGCGCCAGTGTGGATTAGGTTATATTCTCTTCCTCTAGAGTACTTGGATGAAGAATCTCTCACAGCCATAGGCAGAGGACTAGGAGAATTCATCAAAATTGCTGAGGAAACCAAGCTTTGAAGATATACCTCTTACGCAAGGATTTGTGTCTATATGCAACTGGACAGAGTGCTTCCGGATGCGATAAGTTTATTTCATGATGACTTTGAATGGATTCAACCCCTTGATTATGAGCATGTTCCTTTTAGATGTCGAATATTTCATGCCCACGGGCATTTTTTCAGAGATTTCCCACTTAACATTGCCACCAAGAAAAATGAAGCCGCCGACAAGTCTGAGGCAGATGGGTTTACTAAAGTCTCAAGCCGAAAGAAGCATCATAAAAAGCCCCTTTAAAGCAACAAAGCTTCTAGTTCGCAAACCAATGTTCCCACTACTAGCAATAGCTTTGAAAACCTTGCTCAGTCAGACCCTTCTGGAGCCCCCCCCCCTGCTTCCCCTACTCATCCCCCCAATCCTTCCCATCCCGCTGTCCCCCCGAATCTCGCCCACTCCAAGCCTAACCCCTCAAACTCAGTAAATAGAGATTCTATGAGCTACAAGCAATCCCTCGATTCCGTTCCTGAAAATGCTAAGTCAAAAGGAATGGATGTTGACAATACCCTACTTAATCCTAACCTCACCAATCAAGAAAACCCTGAGAGTAGTCAACTCATTCTCATGGATGAAGATTCAGAAGGTTTCGAGTTGGGAGAACTTGACCTTCCAGGTTTAGAAGATGCATGCATTCGCCAGGATTTCGGCAATATCAAGCCCAACCAGATTGATACCTTGGAGGTTGTGCTATCCAAAGCTCAGCAACACAAGAAATTAGGGATCCAACCAAGAAGTCATTGGGATGGTCTAAATATTACAAAAGAATCAAAGAAAAGAGGTCAGAAACTAGATTGGCAGCGCACCATCATGTTAGGGGAAATGTTGGTGGAGTCGGGACGATACCCCAAGCTCACGAGATTCTATAAACCACTTCCAAGCGCTTCCTCATGAAGCTAATCTCATGGAATGTAAGAGGGCTAAACAGCCCCAGGAAATATAAAATGATCAAAAGCATGATACAGCAAGAAAGACCGCAGATTATCTTTCTTCAAGAAACCAAATGCAATACTGAGGCCCTTGGCAAGATCCTCTCCAAAGCCTGGCCTAATTGTCACTCAGTTGCAGTTGATGCCTCTGGATTTTCAGGTGTTCTAGCTATAATTTGGGATATGCAAGCCATTGAGCTTAGGGACTTTCATGCAACCCATAACTTCATCCAAGCCTCTTTTCATCTTATAGGCACCAACATCCATGGGCACCTATCAAATGTCTATTTCCCACAAGATTTGGCAAGCAATACTACGCTTTTGAATACGATGGAGGTCCTAAACTCCAATAGAACTCATCCTCTATGGATTTTGGGGGGAGATTTCAACATGATAACAAAGCTGGAAGAAAAAACTGGGGGTCGTTCGAGATTGGATCCGGATAGCTCTCATTTTAGAGATTTCATAAGCAGAAGTTGGCTGATTGATCTTCCTTTCTCTAATGGGATGCATACTTGGAACAATAAAAGATCTGGCATTCATCACATAGCATCTAAATTAGATCGATTCTTAATCTCTGATAATTCTATCCACATGGGAGGTGACATCATGGCTTCCATTTGTCCTATTTCAGGTTTGGATCACTAGCCCATTGCTCTACAATGGCAGAGACCTAATCAACACTTAAAGCGGCCTTTCCGCTTTGAAGCCTTTTGGCTTGAACATCCTTCCTTCAAGGATCTGGTTCATAAAATTTGGAAAAGCTTCACTCCTCCTAAAGGATCCAAGATGTTTCAATTCCAGCAAAATCTCTGGTTCCTCAAATCCCAAATTAAAAACTGGAACCATTCAGTTTTTGGGAACATCTTTCAGGAAAAGAAAGCTCTTGAACTCAAAATGGCAGAGATCCAGCTAGAAATCATCAATAAAGGGAGAACAGAGCTCCTTGATAGCCAGGAACAAACACTTCAGCAGCAATTGAATGAAAGTTACAAGCAAGAAGAAATCTTTTGGAGACATAAATCTAGAGTTCGTTGGCTCAAGGAGGGTGAGCGTAATACTAAGTTTTTTCATCGCTCCACTATACAAAGAAGAATGAATAATCACATTAGCCACATAAAAAATCAGCATGGGGAGCGGCTAGAAAATCACGAGGACATGGAGCGTGAATTGCTGGATCATTTCAAAAATGTGCACCAAGAACCTCCGCTCTGCAGACAAACGGCTATTGACCATATCACCCATCTCATTCCCAAGATTATCATGAAGGATCACAACCAGATGCTACTAAGATCTATCTCCTTACAGGAGGTCGAAGCAGCTTTGGCACAAACTAAAATTGGTAAGGCTCCAGGCCCTGATGGTTTCACCTCTAATTTCTTTCATCACTTTTGGGATCTCATTAAGATGGAAGTTTGGCATCTAGTAGAAGATTCAAGAACTATGCATTGGATTTTACCTTCTCTCAATGCTACTTTCAGCCCATCACTTTATGCAATGTGATCTATAATATAATCTCAAAAGTTATTGCTAGTCGTCTCAAGCCTCTCCTTCCCATGCTCATCTCTCCAAAACAAATGGGTTATGTGGAAGGTCGGAAAATTCTAGATGGGATCATTTTAACTCATGAAGTCTTCCACTCCCTAAAAGTCAACAGAAAATCAGGTATGCTCCTTAAAATCGGATTGTCTAAGGATTTTGATAAATTTAGTTGGACTTACATTCAAAAGATCCTGGAAGCTTTTGGTTTTAATAAAATGTGGATAAGATGGGCCATGAACCTTATCTCCTCCACTTTTTACTCTATTTTGATCAACAGGATTCCTTCTCATCCTTTTTCTCCCACTAGAGGTATTAGACAAGGAGACCCTTTATCTCCCTTCCTCTTTGTGCTCATGGCAGAAGGCCTTGGATGTCTTATTAAAA
The DNA here is from genome assembly GCA_034641835.2 of Pinus albicaulis. Classification (NCBI taxonomy): domain Eukaryota; kingdom Viridiplantae; phylum Streptophyta; class Pinopsida; order Pinales; family Pinaceae; genus Pinus; species Pinus albicaulis. The sequence goes on along the minus strand of CM076570.1, from coordinate 1,055,711,332 downwards.
ATTCTATTCATGCTCAGCAACTGAAAGGCATCTCTCTTCATGGCTTACCACCCACCACCCATCAGCAATTCATGGATGATAACATGCTCTTTGGCCACCCCTCAGTGCAAGAAGCCCGCGCTTTCAAATCTATCCTGAACATCTTTTCCGAAGCCTCTGGTACTTCTATTAACGCTGCCAAATCTCAAATTTTTTTCTTCAATACCCCTGCCTCCACTCAAGCTAGCATAGTTCATATCCTTGGCTTTCCCATTGCCTCCCTTCCTGCTAAATTCCTAGGTGCCCCCCTCATTGACTCTGCCATTAAGCATTCCTCTTGGGACATACTTATTAAGAAGCTTGAAGCCTGCCTCTCCACCTAGATCTTCAGAGCCCTTAACATGGCCAATCAGCTTGTCCTCATCAAATTTGTTCTTCAGTCTATTCCTCTTTATCTTTTCTCTGTCCTGGCAGCTCTAAAATGGGTTCTTAAGCAAATCAAAGCTTTGCAGCGCAAATTCCTTTGGGGATCATCAGGACAAAACCGGAAATGGGCACTGGCTAATTGGAATACTGTCTGCACCCCCAAAGAAGCTGGAGGTCTCGGTCTCAAGGACCCTACACATAGCAACAAAGTCATGGGAGCCAGAATCTGGTGGAAGTGGACCTCAAATCCAAATATGCCCTGGGCCAAAATTTGGATAGCAAAATATGCCAATAATAGACCTCCTGAAGAACTGATCTGACTCTTCCCTGAAGCTCCCGGCTCTCTTATCTGGACTGCCACTAAGCAGCATAGTGACCTGATTCAACAACACAACTTCTGGGAAATTCAAAATGGAGGTACGGCCAGATTCTGGATGGATGCCTGGCAGTAGCAACCAAAAATTTCAGAGATCCTCAATCATCTCTATAGGGGCAACGCCATGAATCAGCAGGAAGATAGAGTCAATCAACACTGTCTCACGGAGAATGTCAATGGATACAAGCAATGGAAGCAGGCTACACTTATTGCTCCCCACGCTCAGGACGATATCACAGCAACCATTAGCTCTGAACTAAGACAAAGAAGGATTAGATGGTCAGAGGAACCAGATGTTCTTAGATGGGAACACTCCTCTAAAGGAGTATTCTCCACCAAATAATCTCACACTCTCATTCTTGCTTCCTCCAATCCTTGTGATCCTATTTGGCAGCGTGTTTGGGCTCTTGGCATATGGCCCAAAGTTTCAACATTCCTTTGGCTTCTCAGTCAATAGAGGATTCTCACTTGGGATATTTTGATCATAAGAGGATTCATTGGGCCATCTCGATGCCCCAATTTCAACCAATGCAATGAAACCACTCAGCATCTCATGATCTCTTGCATTCTGGCAAACACTCTTTGGGAGAAAGTCATCTTTCGTTGTTAAAAGAGAAAACCCACCAAAGATCTAACCCAATCCATTCGTAACTGGCCCATGCTACCCTACTCCAATGCACTTCTAAACGCTCTGTGGCTTCTCATCCCAGGCCTCCTCTTCTGGTCGATCTGGAAGGAATGGAACAAAAAAGTATTTAGAAGCCAATCTTTGCCAATAGAGGTTATCTGGAATACCTTCTGCAATAACCTTCAAGAGTCTCTTTCTCTAATCACTTGGAAGGAAGAGGACCTACCCACCAAGCCTAAGGAAATTTCCATCTAGGAGAATTGGCAACTCAAAATCACTCCAACCTCATCTATTCCGGCTAGAAGTAACCAGCGAATCCCTGTTTGCTGGTCTCCCCCCCCCCCCCCCCCAGGGGTGATCAAATTAAACTTTGATGGGGCGTCTAAAGGCAATCTGGGGTGGGCCGGATGTGATGGTATCTTCAGAGATTCTAAAGGAACTCCTCTCGCTATCTACTTTGGCGATCTTGGATGGGACACCAATAACTCAGCGGAGCTAGAAGGTCTCTAGCAAGGTCTCTTCTTCGCACAACATAACAACTTTTTTCCACTTGTCGTTGAAGGAGATTCCCAAGTGCTCATCAATATGGCTAATCAACTGCTCACAGGTTCCACTGCTGTTAAGGTCTCCACCAGCTGGAGGTTAAACGCCAGACTAGAACTCTTGGAAACTTGGCTTAAAAATTATAATGTTGTCTCCTTCTATCACATCAGGCGTGATGGCAACAAGGTTGCTGACTACCTTTGCTAATCTGGGAGTTGAAAGCTTTGTTACCCTCCAACATGGTCCGCTCAACATTATCAATGAAGATGCCAAACTTCAGGAATGCAGCACTCTGGTGCATCAGGACTTCTCAGTTTCAGATGCGGATGCCTCTCGCATGTGATGGAATGCTCATCCTTGGCTGCCTCCCGAGGCCGTCATTTTGGGCTGGCCATATGGCCTCCCACAAATGGATTAACGGGGGCATTCAATATTCCACCCCATGATGCAATAATGTCATTCTCTCGAACCGTCGACACGCTGAGAATTTCACCTGGTCTTCTTCGGCTCCTTGTATGGATGTTGGTCTCCCGTATGGCGATTTCTCAGTCTGCACCACCATTGCGCTTAGCTGAAGTTCTTGCCCGCCCACCTGCGCTGAGCCTAGCACTTGAACGTAGACAGGCAGACGATGTGAGCTTCTTTGCTGCTTAGAGACTGTTCCTGAGTTCCACCATTCGCATAGTAAGATATGTTGTTCGAATTCTCTATGCACTTCTTCAGGCCCTCCATTGTCACTTCTCCTATGTCCGTTCCATCAACCTCTCCCTCTCACTATGCCTAGACTGTGCCATCGTATGCGATGTCGCCGTGGCTCCAGTCGTGGATGTGTCTATTGCCCTCAATCTTCTCCCACTTTGGACTCATCCTCTGAATATTTCCACTGCGACCACATTCCGGAAACCAGAAGTCGCAGGGGCAGGCCTCTCTCCCCTGACACCACTTATCCATCCGCGCATCATCCCCCTCCCTTTTTCTTCTCCTTTGCACCTCATGTCGATCCCTCCACTGCTCCTCCCATTCCCCCTCCGCCTTCCTCCTCTTCCCTACGCCAAACCTCCTAGCGTGCGGAGTTCAAATTTGACTGTGTGTTTGAAATGTCGGTCCTCACGGCGTATGTCATGGTCACTATCTATGAAGATTCTGCCCACCTTGCGCCTCCTTCGACCGCAATCCCTAGTCCCTCTGTCGCATTTCATAGCCCCAATGCTCCTAACCCCACCTCTGCTGAAAATGCCAAGGTCTCCTTGGCTCAATTAAACATTGCCCGTGATGTTTCAATGCAAGTCCAGACTACGGAAGGTGAGGACAAAGGCAAAGAGCCTCCCTCAACTGATGAAGGCGGAAGCAGCGATGAGTATAGATGCAGAATTGTAGAAGAACTGCCTTCTCCAACTAATGAACAGTAGTCTGAAAATACCTTAGAGGTTTTTTTTTCTCATGCACAATGTTTTAGGTTAATTATGGTTTTCATGTTTATTCACCCTCTGCTTGCAGAGTGGCCAGTTATACTTTCTGTATTTTTGTTAAAATATTTGGATGAAAGGCTGGTTTCCCCTATGAGGGTGGCAACTCTTAATTTGCAGGGACTGGTTTCCCCTCTGTGGGCAGTCCAAACTCTTGTTTCTTGCAGCATTCAAGCCCTATGCTCAGGCTCTCTCAGCTGAGGCAGCGGCAGTTTTGTACTTTTATGTTACATATTAATAGATTTAGTGTTACATAGAAAAAAAAAAATGATTTGTTTGTAATTAAATGCGCATAATTTATTTTTTTTAAGTATCCTACATTTAAAATACAGATTAACATTTTAATTATCAATAATTTATTACTGATGATATATGGTTGTAAAGTTACAATTATGTTTTATTTTGTAAATAAATAAAAATATGGGAAATTAATAGCTGAATAAAAATGGTTTAATGAGAAAAAGGTTGCAATTTAATTATGGAAAGTTATTATTAACCATCAATAAGTCCTAGGCATCTAATCCGGATGATTAGACTTAATTAATGGATTATCATATTGGTCAATTAAATGTTTCCTAGAAGACAGGGATTTATCCTCAAGAGTAGGAAATAGGAGCTCTTAACAAGAAAATAACTACATGTCACTTGTTGGTGAGGTGGAGGCAATTATTAACCACCAAAATAGTGGTAGATGGGATAATAATTTTTGTTTTTGCTTTCTTTTGTCTCGTTATTTTGAGAATAGAATTAGAAAAACTAAAGAGAAGCAAGAACTAATATACATAAGAATAATTTTAGGCCTAATGGGGGGGGGACTACAATATTGTTGTGTCGAGGTTGGGAGGAGAAAAGTACTTGACTCTTAATTTCCCAGAAATTTATTTTTGAGTTGGTATATCTAACCTTTGTAATTCCTTGATTTGACAAAAAGAACAGAAATTGGTTTTTGTTTTATTAAATTTGAAAACAGTGAAAGAAAAATGGTTATTGTTTGAATAATGTACTCGATATTATTTATAATAGTTGGTTATGTGCAGTGTAAATAGAAATGGTGATGATGATGTAGTAGAAAATGAACATCAATTCGTAAATGTCAAATAGGGGAAAATGGAATTTTCTTCAATCGAATGAAAATACATGTAAGTGGGTACATGTATGAACGCATGATTATCTTTAATAGACTGGCATACGTTTAGAGAACCAGTTGTATAATAAAACATATTGTCTAAATGTGTCGCAGAATTAAATTCTTTATGAAATATTAAAGACTATCTAGGTAGGTGTAAATGTATTAGAGTAGCTAAAGGTACACAAAGTAATTCTCTGTACAATTAAATAGGGAAAAATTGTAAAATATAGAGTCGTAGCAAGGAAAACCATGTTTAAAATAATTAAGTGCACAAAATAGTATAAACATAAAGGCATAACATAATTTCAGAGTACAAACTTCCAGAGATAAACATATTATATAAAATAATTTAAAATAAGCCCATGAAATCTAATTTTGTAGCTAATATAAGAACCTAGAACAGTGAATAGAAAATATTCATTACAAGTTTGTAAAATTATATTAAGAATACACCATTTTTAAAATAAAAATAGTTTTATATACTGAAAGAAAAACTCTTAATATATTACAAGGGGATCTCATGCCTTTAAAAGAATATTAAGTTCCTTAGGAACAAAAATTACATGCAGGCATTAAAGATTCAGTACATAATTCTATTGAATGGAATTTGGCCTTCAAAGAGAAGTAATTCTCGTCCATGTTGAAGAATAGGAAAAAAAAATGAAATACCTCCAACCTGTTAAAGAATATAAATAAGTAGGATCCAAAACTCACCTAACTCGAGTATAACAAATGAGCAGACTTTGGGTAAAGAAATTATGCAAGTACCTACACAAGAAAACAACCATAGTAATAAATACACTTTATAGTAAGATCCAATTCAGAAAATGTAAAGGAAATATTATATATAATATCGATGATTATTTACCTAATAAGAACAACTGGAAAAATATTGGATTGATTATCTACCTATGTACAATGATAGAAATGTGTAGTAAAAATGATAATATACTCTTGGTAACATCAAAAATTCATTTATTTTGTAACCAAGAAAACATATATATACAACGATTACTTGTATTTAATGAAAAATGGTTATACACAGAAGAATCATAATTTTATTACAATATGAAAAATTGGGTTTGAAATTTATGGAGCCTGTTGATAGTTCATTTACATGGCCTCTGCAAAGATGAAAGGAATCTCTTACAGCCGATTATGCTTCTTCCCTTTATGTTTAATTTTTTCAATTCTGCAATTAGGATTCTGAAGTTTCCTCTCCCCATACAGGTCTTTTATATTGGTTACATTCTTTGGGTCTTTGGTAATGAAATTAGTCTTTGCATTGTGCTTCAGTCCTTTCATGCTCTGTTCAGTTGTAGTATTGTTTAGTCTATCCTTTTATCTCTTATCTTTCTCACGGAGCTTCACTTGGGTGATGGAACCACTCTACGATCTCAAGCTCACATTTTATCTACTACTCTGCCTGGTGTTGTTGTTTGGATGGTAGCTTTAGCAGATTTGTTAGGTTTCTTTAAAATGGTTAAAAGAGGAAGGAAGCCTTGTGGAGGAAAAGGAAAACAGCCTTCTTCTAAACTACACCAGAAAAGAGGAAGAAATTATGCGCAGCAACATCTGGAACCGCTGGTTCAAACCTTTATGTCAGAAATCCCAAATACGGTACGCTCCCACATTTATGGTTGGGAAACAGAGGTTTTAAATAATATAGACAGGGAAGATGATATGGCTTCGAAGGATATGCAGAATGTGGTTAATGACCCTGGGCACACTCGGGGCCAAACCTCTTTGTTTCAACAATCAGTTAGAACTTACTTGTTAATTAAATGCCTGTTAGCTAAGGCAGTTATGTCGATAGCAGAAACAAAGCTGGAATCAAATTTGGAAGATATTAATAGGAACATTCAGGAAATAAATCTTCGTCAATTGCATCAATATGCAAGGCTTGGAAGGTTGGAGAAGGAAATTAAGTCTATGCAGCAGGTCACAGTTGACTTACCAGGGTCTATTGCCAAAGATCCAGCACCAGTGGAATCTGAGGAAGATTAAGGTTACCTTGATCAAATGTCTTACTTTATTTTTAGCAGTTAGAACTTTTTTTTGTATATGTTCTTGTCTCCAAGCTTAGAAATTAAGTATCGTCAGATATGGTATAAACTGTTAAGGATTTTTATGTTTTGGTTGACATATTTTGAACTTCAATGGCCAAAATACCTGGTTTCTTGCGAGCAGGTTGAGGTCTAGTTTTGTATATTTTTGCCCAACTTTATTAATAGAAAATGGAAGGAACCACCTAAGATTACCAAAAAAAAAAAAAAAATTGGGTTTGAAAGGAGAAAACCCCATATCTTAATATTCCATAATTGTAACCTTACATACAATCGATGGAAATAAAATATTGACTCCTATTCAAAATATCAAAATATCAAGGAGGGTAAAACACAAAGAACCAGACATAGTTTAGAATTTGATAACAAGAATTAATTTTGATGAAAATATTTTATAGCCAACTCCAATAAAGGTTTTGGAGGCAAAAGGATGGTTATTATGCATAAGTAGAATAATATAATCCTAGATTACAACTAGCAAAAAAATCTAGAATATCTGGAAAAAATATTTCGTTTAATGTTAAAAGACAAAAACCTTAACATGATTTTGTGTAAGCATAATTGAAAACAAAAGAGGAGTGTTTTTTGAAGGGGACAGAGACCATATTTCCCATAATGGTGGAAATTATGCAAAAATCAAACTATTAAGCTTAAACAAAACCAAGAATACAGAGCCCAATGTTTCATTGAAAGTTGTAAATACTTCTTTAACCTTTGATACTGACAAATGAATGATTTCGCTACATAATGGAAAGAAACTGAGCAGCTAATTAAATTCACCCATTTAAAATAATGATAATGTAAAATAAATCAACTTAAATACATTGGAAAATATACTTGGTGTGATGAGAGTGAAAACCCTATGTATAATATTCTTCTCCATAAGATTTAAACAAGCCACAAGAACTGTCATTGAAGAATTTTGGGAGGAAAAGCTTCAGATATTCACACATGAAGTATAAACCTTTGTTGGTCTACAAAAATCATAACAACAAATGTCGTTATACATATTGTAGCTGTAAATAAACTCAAAAACACTAATGTCACAAAAGAGAAACTGAAATATAACATACCTTTGTTAATAGTGTTTGAAACATTGTACAAGAAAAGCATTTCAAATGACAAGCATGAAGTAAAAAACTTTTAAGTTACAGATGGTATGAAATTGCTAATATAAAATGAGCACAAAACACCTTGTGCAAGATTTTGTTGATAACTAGGAATGAAACCCTAGCCAGAGAGAGACGTGACCAACATAATACACTAGAGAATTGAATGCAGTGTGGAAGGACCTGTTGAAGCCTCAAAAATCGTTGCAACAACATTGGGGGATAATCACCCAATCCGGACCTTAATACAGCTCCTTTTCCGTTTATGATAGTGGCTCTGATTGGTTTAACTAGGTCCAGTTACCTTTTTCCTATCGCTATTGGTTTACGATGTATCTTTAACTACCAATAGACAGGGATATCAGATCACTTCTTCTTACTAATCGGGCAAGAGAATGACCCTTAAGATGATTTAGGTTCAGCCAAACCACAACAAATATTTTTCCTCTTTGAGAAGAGAACTTAAAAGAATGTGGAACTTAATCTAAATGCAAACTTATTCTATAATGCAAGTAAAAGAAACTAATCTAAATCCTATCTTAATTAAGTAGATATAAATCTAACCCAACTAAGAGTAAGATAATTAAATAATGAGAATTTAAATATGTCTGACTTTTAATTAATATCAAGCTAACGAAGAAATTCAATTAGCTGACATTTGTGAATACCGAAACACATCCTATTGAGACCATTTAACTGAAATAATAAATCAACAACATTCTGAAAGAAATTCACTAAAATGATATTGATTGTAAAATCAGTCAAGCCAATAATTAAACAATAATACGTAGAAGAAATTCGCAACACATTACTATTTAATAAATCAGTTTTATAAGATATATTTCTGAGTAAATAGTTACTCAGAAATCAAATTTTAATTCATAAGAGCAGAGATACATAACAATATTGGGACAAATTATCCATATCAACAGAAATGCATAAACATGAAGAAAATGAAACAACCATTTTATTAACATAAAAATGAAACTGGTATTTGATACAGAAATGCCAAAAATACCAGTTAATTGAATCCGCTTCTCTGATCTTGGTCTCTAATAGCCCTTTACATTACTTGAATTTCTGCTTTCAAAACTAGAGTTACAGAAATGCAAACTCTGTCCATCATACATAATTCAAAATATAAAGAAAAACCCTCAATAATGTTCAGATCTGAAATTTTCTCTCCTCCCCATCTATAGCTCTAAATTCCTATTACAGAAATGTTTTTAGAAGTCCGGAATTGCAGAGGACAGCAACCCCTTTTCACATTCTACAATCTTCCATTTATAATATTTCCAAAAGAATTTTGGAAGGAGAGTTTGTTGAAGAAAAATCTGCTCAATCCAATTTTAATTGCTCAAAAAATTCCAATCTTTAATTGCTGGAGCCTTCTCATTGATTGAGATATTTTTCTCCATATCCCTTCTACTGTTTTTCCTACAAAAAGAAATCAAAATGAATTAAGATGCAACAATAAAATCAAAATATCATTTTTGGCATTAAAACAAATCCAATCAAATTCTATTTGAATTAATAATTAAAAATAAAATATAAGCTCTATATTGATGCCTCAAATGGTTTAATTGGCCAAGGCTATCATTGATGAGCAAATCTGCAATTAGAAGAGGCTTTGGGAAAATGAAAATGAAGAAAATAAAAATCAGAAAATTGATTTTGTTTTGGAAATTCGGAGCTTGATTTTCTGCCTGATTTTTTACCCAATAAATGACCAAATCTATTAGTGAAACTTCCTCAGAAATGTTCTCCTTGATTTTCTCTTTCCAATGAGCCGTCCTGAGCCTCATTTGGCCAAGTAAAACTCAATCTAAGAGCCTCCAAATTTGATAAGTCAAATCTAATATAAATCTAGAAATTATGTTGCTAGGCTAAAAAAAATCAGAATTTTAATTAAAAATCTAATCCTAAATTAAACTCTAATTATCTAATAATTAATTTTAATTTAATTGCTAATTATAAACTAGATTAATTATTTAAATTAATATTATTGATTAATCTTAATATAACTAACTAATATATAATTAATTATTTATAAACTATTCAATATTAATCTAAATAATAAAATTTCAATTTAATTAAATTAATCATATATTACATATTAATTAATTTAATTAATATTAAAATTAATTATTTAAATATTTAATTTATTACTAAACTAAAACTAAATTAACACTATATTAAATTAAAACTAATTTAAAACTAACCTACCACTA